>CM039507.1:16468570-16487829 GCA_022432975.1 Begonia masoniana | reverse complement strand
AATTTTCCTCCAAGCTACACACATAATCTCCTACTTGTAGCTGGGATTGAGGAAGTACACCACAGATTTATTATATCTAATACCCTGGATAGATGTGTCTTTTTAGGAAGGTGTATCTTATAAGGAGGAACCTGAGAGAAAATTAGGTTGTGAATCAGCTACGTATTCAAGACATTGCACTTGTTTGGTGGTAATTTTGAAGTTTTCTTAAATTTTTAAGACAAATTTTCCTAAGTAGGAGAGACCGCAAGAATGAAACTTTGATTACGTTTACTGTAGAATTAGTTAGTGCTCGACTAGTGTTGCAATACTACTCATCTATGATGGGAATTGAAGAATCTTTGATGGGTAAGCCGAATTTATTTGATGCTTGGAGTTTTGAGTAAAATTTTGTATTTTTGACCTAGAGATACGATTTCAATTGCAAAGGTAAAATTGATACTTGGAAATTTGAAATTTATGTGTGAAAACATTGTAGGATTGGTCTTTTTAGTTTAAATCAAATTTGATGAAAGATCGAATATGACGCTGTAACACTTGAATGTTCTTCTATAATGCCTAGGAATTCAACACGTGTCATGCTGGGGAATTTGTGAAGCTTGGTGTCGTGATGTTCAAAGTTAGAAGACATAGCATTTAAGGCAATATGGGCACTGCAACGCACTAATTAGAGATTTTTAGAGCCTTTTGTTGGTTATTTTCATAGTGTATCCAATTTAGTTTCATATCCCATTATCAGTTCTTACATGCATTCTGACTGTCATAAAAGGGAAATGCCATGAGTATGACCATAGGTACTGAGTTTCGACGGACTATTTTGACATCTCAAATATCAGATTGTTTGAATGTTAGTGTACAAACTAATTATGAGGTAGAGATTTTGTTTCTCATGTTCAGCCGTACACTACATAGTTGCAAAACTTATAATTTGAGTTATAGCCTAGGCTCAAGATGATATACTCTTATCTTACAGCATGTTGGTTTTATCGAACATCTATGTTTTGTATACATATTACTTTGTGCATGCATTTATTATTATTATTCATATTTAGTGTGCGTACTTACTTTGTTTGACTCCAGAGAGGATTGTTGTTTGTTATGCACCTTCAATCTTGCGAGAAGGTGTTTTTACAGTACTAGGACAAATATTCTTGTGCTCTTAGGTAAAAATCTTTAAATTTGACCAAGGTGGTTGTTTTACGTTGCAATTATCTAAAAATCATTTTCTTCTCCCTGACCACTATGACATTGATGCTTAGAGTTCAAGAGTGATTTTTTTCACTAATAGTCCAATATATGAGTTACTTTTTACTACTTACCACAATATGGTGAACTATTTTCACTTGATCCAACTGATAGTTCTTCAAACCTATTTTTTGGACACATTTTAATACTTATTGCATCCAAACATGCTATTTAAAACACTAAACATAACGCTTATAATCTCTATTATATTTATTCAATACACTTTAAATTGACTCTTCCTTTTAGGTCGTCCTTAGAGAGATTTGGAGTAGCCAGAGTAAGATTAGCTTATTTGTTTACTTTATTTCTATATTTGAGCATTAATTTTTGTGAGACATTGTGGTACTATTGTTTAGTTTCTTTTCTTTTTAGGCTTGGAAACTTCGTATTATGGTGGTTCCACAAACTCATTTTATCTTGGATTTTTATTGTTATATTATGTGATTGTGGCTGACGCCGGCTTCCCTAATATTAATTGTTAGGTTCTATGTCTTCTTTTGTAGCACCCGGTTTCAATAAATCAAAATAAGTTATTAAACGGTGGTATATAATTTTTATGGTTAAAATTTAGTGAAATGTTGATTAGGTTGTAAATGACTAGGCAGGGGCAAGATGGTAATTGCGAATTTATATTGTGGATAAGGTATTTAAGGAAAGGTTTAGTGAGGTTTAGCCGCCACTGTTTTATTACTCTTACCTCTCAGCTCAAGCAGACTACCTCTGGGCGATTTCCCCTCCGGTTTTCCCCAACCAATGTGAGTTTTGAATCAACTACTTGCCGTTCTAGTGCTAGGGTAGCTGAAGGATTGCAATGTATGTATCTTCGATAAGCTGCGGGTGAGAGATTTGGGTTTTGGGGTTTAGTGATGTATCAGGAATGCTTAATCAGTAGAGCCCCAAACTGGCTTCCTTAGACTTCAGTAGTTAGATAAAGTTTAGTGGAGATCTAATCCATAATCTGTCAATGGTTTTAGGTGAGCAGATTTTTGGAGTAGCATATAGCCGAGCGATTTCCAGGAGCCAGGTAAGTAAAGTAATGTGTGAGCCTTCGGGCCTACATCACAAAACAGTAGGTTTATGCATGTTTGAGTGTTTCTTTTCTTTATGTCATGCATTAAGTTTTTGAAGAATTACGAAAATGAATTTATGTGCAAGGTTATGACGAGTATGAATTGAATGAAACAGAGTAGCTGTTAAGGGAAGTAATCCGCTCCTTAACTGAGTAGAGGATTTATTACATTGGGAGAACCGATCCCACTCCCAAGGGAATTAAGGGATCTGTATTAGCTGTTAAGGGAAGTAATCCGCCCCTTAACTGAGTAGAGGATTTATTACATTGGGAGAACCGATCCCACTCCCAAGGGAACATAGGGATCAGACCAGTTTATGAACGATGCACAACTGAGTTGAGAAAATTAGAAACTGCATGATCAGGGTTTATGTTTCAGCATACATTTCATTAATGTTTTACTTGCTTAGCATTAGGCTAATAGATGAGTTTTGTGATGTAGGTGTTGAGGATACAGCAGGTGATTTCCCTGAGAGCATAACCGAGTAGATGAGGTTGGTGGAGCACGGCTGTGCAACGGTCAGGCATCTGATGGGGCGGTTTGACTGGTGTCATTGACTAATAAAGATTAATTGACAGTATTTCAAATTTATTATACTGAGCTTTCATGACAGTAGAAATTTTAATGTTTTGGAATTCGCTTTTGAGTTTCTTTTCTGATAACGATATTCTGTTGAGATTTCAAGATAGTACTTATGAGTTTCTAGTGACACAAAGGTTTGGATTAGCTCAAGTGGTACTCCTCACTTGTAGCCCAGGTACTTAACCCTGAGGTCCTGGGTTCGAGTGGGGAGGAAGGCAAAAATAACCTACAGGGAGGGGAAAGTTCTGTGAGTTGGGCCACCCAGTGTAACTGTGAAAAGGGCTGGGTTAAAACCGGTGTCACTATGAAAAGGGCGGGGCTTGACAATAAAAGGCGCCTTTTATTGTCAAGCCCCGGCCCTTTTCATCGTGACACCGGTTTTAACCCAGCCCTTTTCACAGTTACACTGGGTGGCCCAACTCACAGTACTTCCCTCTCCCTGCAGAGGATTTGTGCCTTCCTCCCCACTCGAACCCAAGACCTCAGGGTAAGTACTTGGGCTACAAGAGAGGAGTACCACTTGAGCTAGTAGCTCAAGTGGTACTCCTCTCTTGTAGCCCAAGTACTTACCCTGAGGTCTTGGGTTCGAGTGGGGAGGAAGGCACAAATCCTCTGCAGGGAGAGGGAAGTACTGTGAGTTGGGCCACCCAGTGTAACTGTGAAAAGGGCTGGGTTAAAACCGGTGTCACGATGAAAAGGGCCGGGGCTTGACTGTCACGACCCTAATACTGTACCCTTATTTACCCTTAAATTACCGTACAAATTTTTCATTTTAAACTTAAAACCTAACTTTAAGCGGAAATTAAGTTAGAATTGAATCTATATTTTAAACCATTTAAAATAACTTAAACAAATTAATAAAACTTTAAACATTTGATAAGGTAATTAATATTAAATCAGAAAAAGGAACATACACCTCACATTATCATTTAACTTCGAACCCTCGATATCCATACGCCTTCCGAAATACCACTCCAAAACCGTCTCGAAACGCAACTATAATAAAGTACATTTTTATGAAAATAAACTGCGTGGTTCCGTTTGAAAGTTTAACATATCCTTATGAAACAAGTTACCCAAACAGTTCCAGTATATCATTTAAAAACGTTAAAATGTAAACCTATCAACTACCAGAACCAAGCATCCTAATATGTCTATACAATCATCAACTCCAAAACATTCCAAAAACCCTCAAAATCTATACATACTCCCCACGGGTCAGATAAGCCTCGACTGCGCCAGCACACCACCGCAGCCATCCTCCATCAACTGGGCTATGCCTCAGGTGGAGGGACATCGTCCTCACCTGGTATCTTCGATATCTAGATCACCTACACCGTACATAACACACTATGAGATAAAATCCCAGTAAGCTCTACGTAAATGCAATGCATGCTGTGCTATGGGTTCATTAAATCATGCTTTATCTTTCTTTACTATGCAATGCAGTATGCCCGAAGGCCAGTATGCCCGAAGGCCAGTATATGAAATGCTCTGTATGCCCGAAGGCCTGTATGCCCGAAGGCCTGTAAATGCAATGCTCTGTATGCCCGAAGGCCTGTATATGAAATGCTCTGTATGCCCGAAGGCCTGTATGCCCGAAGGCCTGTAAATGCAATGCTCTGTATGCCCGAAGGCCTGTATATGAAATGCTCTGTATGCCCGAAGGCCTGTAAATGCAATGCTCTGTATGCCCGAAGGCCTGTATATGAAAATTATGGCCAAGGCCTGTATGCCCGAAGGCCTGTAAATGCAATGCTCTGTATGCCCGAAGGCCTGTAAATGCAATGCTCTGTATGCCCGAAGGCCTGTATGCCCGAAGGCCTGTAAATGCAATGCTCTGTATGCCCGAAGGCCTGTATGCCCGAAGGCCTGTAAATGCAATGCTCTGTATGCCCGAAGGCCAGTATGTCCGAAGGCTCATGCTATGCTTTACGTTATCTTTAAACCTCTGTGCGGAAATTCGTTTTCATGCTTTTCCTTTAAAATAAGTGATGCGTGAACAGTTCTCTATCATAAAGTAACAAACAATAACATGGACCATCAAAACTGTAAAAGCAATAAACTATAAACTCCTAAAACCTAGCTACCCAAACCGAGCAAAACTAACTAAAGGCATCTCCAAAAACTCCTCGAGACGACGTTCGAAGCACGGTGTAGGCCAATCGGCCAGAAAAGAATCACGAGAACTTACCTGTCTTCTGTAGCTCTTGCTCCGTCCACGAGCGTTGTTCACCTACGCAATTTTTATCAATTTGTCGTTAAAACGAGCTTAAACAATAAAATGTCCAAATTTAACAAAAACCTTAATTAAGGAATTTTCCTAAAATCTTCACCTAACTAATCGAAGTATTTAAACAACGATTAACGCTCGATAGTTTAAAATTACAATTAACGAGTTTTTCCTAAAAACCCGAAAATTCTCAAATTTTAACATTTATCGCAATTCACTCTAACTCTGTCCAATATCGTTCAATACGTCCTTTATATCATTAATTACTATAAACCTATTACCTTCGGACCTTAATTTGGGTTCGGTAAAAACCGACCCGAAACTTCGAACGCGCGTAACTTTCGCATCGGTTATCGGAATCGAACGATTCCAGCGGCCACGTGCTCCTCTAATAACCTATTTAATCTGCCAAAAGTAATTTTAAAACAATCGACCGTAGATAGGTCAATTGCAGCAAAACCCGAACTGCCCCAATCCGGGAAATTCCCCCATTTTGATTTTTCATCAATTCACGTCAATTTCTTCACCAATCAACCACAATTAGCCTCAATTAGCCTAAACTAATCGAAATCCCGAGGCAACACACCGAAAACCGAAACCCCCAAATTTGGAGTTCACTGTTTTCGGCTCAAATTGAGCACACTAATGCTCGGCAACCATAGCCGGCGTTATGCTCGGCCATTTGACGCTAAGAACGGCCAAAAGTGGCCGGAAACCAGAGCTCAATCGAGCTCTTCCCTCACGGCCAAAAACCGAGCAAGAAACAGGGCGAAAAAATCGAACATACCTTGCGGTTCGCGCGTGGAGACAAGTCGGAACCCCGTCGCCGTCGTCTGGCCGGAGAACGGCGAGGATCGCCGGCGCTTCGTCGATCGTCGCCCGAGCTTCGTCGCCGATCCCCCTGTTCTTCGTCGCGGGTCGTCGGGCTCGAACACAAACAACATTTCTGTTGTTTGTGTTTAATTAAAATAAAATTAATAATAATAATAATAATAATAATAATAATAATAAAACTAAACTATTTCTTAACAAAACATTAATTTTTGCCCTCTCGTGTTTTCGACCATTCGAATTTTTCTTGTTTCACCACTAAGTCCAACTTATCACTAGGGTTCCGTTAAACTGTCTGTTTGCCATTTGGACCTCGTTTACTATTTTTACTAATTCGTTAACCATATTACAAAGGGATTTAGTTACTCGGAATATTGCATCAAAACTCCGGAAATTCCACAAAATTCCTTAAAATTCCAATTAATCGTTAGGATCGTATTAACGCTTTCCGTTTGCAAAACTGACTTGATTTGACATATTTACCAAAAATGCCACATATAATATAAATAAGAATATAATATAATATATCCAAAATCCGTACGAGCCGGATATTACATTCTACCCTCCTTATTTAGAATTTTGTCCACAAAATTAACTATACCTTATAGTCCTTGATATTTATGTTCCTTGTCATGCGACATTTACTTCGATTATCATCTGTACTTACGGTCTCTCTTCGTGGCTCCAAACCAAAACTCATTACTATACTTTCCAACATCGGCCCCAAATTCGTATTTCTTACTTTCGATTTGATTGCACACGTCCTTACTCATGTATTGAGCATAATCCAATTTTTCAAATCTCAATTAATTAACCCGACAACATATTTGTCACTTAACACTTGCGCCTGTACCAACTTTCGACTTTCACTTAATCCCTCACAGATTAAATCTCTTAATAATACTACTTCAAAATTCACTCTTTATCGACTTCTTTCTTCCGCTGTCCCATTCGGACAGAGTTATACCTAAGCTTCCTAATGCCAGTCAAATTGAATGACTACAATTTCATCCAATTTCTGGGCTGCAACCCATACCTCAACGCAATTTCCTCGACCCTGTTCACAGTTGGAATGCACACCCACCGAATTTCTACATTAACTTCCTAATTGTAGTCCTCACTTTCAGTTTACACATCGACTCTTACCAAACCTCTAAATCTTAACCAAAACGATATCCAACCCGAGCACGTGTTGGTTTGCATTTAGTCACCCAAAATATTAAACTAACATTAGACTCTCTCTCGCTTATTAATTAGTTTCCACTAAAGACGGTCTCTTATTCTCAATCCTTGAAACAACTTCAACTTCCCAACATCATTTGGGTCGATCATCCTTCAAGGACTCCCAAACAACACCCATGTTGAAATTTAACTCCTCTATTTTCTTTAACTCTTCGAATTGAGTTCCGTTAGTTTCTAACTATCTGAGTTCACGTTTCTCTAGTACTGCCCCCGTATAACTTTGTCGTCCGTAGAATTCAAATCGTACACCTCTTCAGGCACCTAGCAGGTCCTAACAAAATTCTCAACAAATTTTGTGTTGATACACTTCACAACTATGTCATCAGAACACTTCCTGGTCTTGATGAGTCCAACCGGAAGCTAAGGTCGCTAACCACTCCGGATCTTTGTCCCCTTGTAGCGAAGATCCTATAAACATCACTTCTCACTCTGCACTACTTTAATGAGGTCTATTGCTAAGTCCTTAATTAACTTTCTCTTTACTATATACATTACACTCATTTGTTTAACTCAATTTCTTATTAACTCAAAGTACAATTGAATCCCAAGGTTTTGCCATAGATTCTCTCCAACCATTTATTCTAACCTTATACCACCCACGTGTCTATTGGTCTCGATCTGACAACCATCAGTCTTTTGGAACCTTTTCTAACTTAATTTCACCCCAAGCCTACTTAAATGGGTTTATTACTCATCCTTATTCTTCCTATTCTTTAACTCGCAAACTTCACAAACCGTTCAGCACTAAACACCGAGCTAAGTTTCTAATCTTAACTCCTCATTGAATCCAACAATCCCCCGCACTTATCTCAAATGTCGCACGCGGACTCCTCTCGAGTACTCGATGATCTATATCCTTTTGTTCGCTCTAATCAGGTTCTAAATATTTCACTTGGCTCCTTTACAATGACTCATTCAACCGTCCTTTTGTTTGCAAACTTGTTGTGGATAGGTGTACACCTTCGATTCTAATCTCTTCAAATTCGCAAATCCAAGGATTCTATATTCCAAGGCGTGTCAGAAACACCTCATCATTAAGGTTCGCCCCTCTTAGTTTCTCGAATGCTATTATCTCTATTTCTATACCAGAGGCAAGTCTCAGACTACGATCTTTAACTCAAACTGTATTTACTATAGGCCCGTCACTTAACTCTTATACCTCTAAACCAAAGAATTCAAAGTCTCTTACTTTCTAACATTATCAGTACTTGTTACTCGCCCTGATCAATCCACTATTTCTTCCATCCTCGCACACATTACACTAACCCCTAAAACACGACTTTTAACTTATGGTGTTAAACTCTTTCCTATTTAGTCTATGCATCTTGGTTTTACTCCGTATGCCTTGATCGAGCAACATCCAATACCCAACGTGCATACTGCTAATCGATCGGCCTTATCTTCCCTAAGTCTTCTTCTATCCCTTGTCGGCCAAAGTCTTTTCGTGTATCGGTAATTGCTCCTTCTTAGTTCCTAGGCTTTTTGTTTCATGACCTCTATTCAGCACTACTTCTGCTATCACCGATTACCCTTAACTTTACTACGTCTCCCTCTTATAGTAACAATCGTCCTCAATTGGCCAGTCTTTTCAGACAATGCATATCTCCTGGAGGTCGGCCAAACTTTGTATCTCAAGTATTACCTTTCGTATAACTTTGACCCATTATTGTCTTGATTTTTGTTAATCATCCCACTTCGAGTAAATAGCCTTATCTTCTTCCTGGATGTAGGTCAATACGAACACCCCTACATAACCGCGTCTTCAACCTTGAGTTGGTCCATCACCCCTTCAACAACCTACTTAAGCTAACTTTTGTGTGCCACCGATGTCTAGGTGCTCCAAATTTCCTGTAGATTTAGGTTATTAAATTCCTATTATATTTTTCTTATCTACTTGTACGCACTAACGATATCTTGACAATCTAGAACATTCTCCAGTAAGCCTTACATCTAAACTCCAAATTCCTCCTCTATTGGTTTCATTCTAAATTTTAGGGGTCTGTCAATTAAGGTCTAGTTCCCATTTATTTAAACCGCACATTCCATAAGTTGTACCTTTCTTATGGGACCTGGATTTTAAGCGCTCACTTCACATGGTTATACCGGGTCATGGGCTTTAACGCGTAACTCTATCCTTCTTTTATTCAAAGTCTACGTCATCCCCTCTCTAATATTTATCAACGTCTCGGTTTCGACTTGATCTGTAACACCCCTAATACTGTACCCGTAATTACTGTGTAAATTTTTCATTTTTCTTTTTCTTTTTATCCTAATATCTTTAATTAAACTCTAGGAGGGACCTAAACCGAAATCGAAACCAGAATCGAAATCGGAATTTAAATCTAACTTTAAACAAATTTAAAACAACTAATTAAAACATTTAAATCAATTAATTAAAACTTTATTTAAAACTATTTAAAAGTATTTATTAAATCAAAGGGCAGATTCGGAATAACGTTGCAGCGACCCGCTGCCTAATGCAGCGATCGGGCGCTGCACATTGCAGCGCCCAGTCGCTGCATATTGCAGCGACTGGTCGCTGCCTTGTGCAGCGCCCAGTCGCTGCACATGGCAGCGACTGGCTGCATAGTGCAGCGCCCAGTCGCTGCACTTTGCAGCGACCCCTTCCTCTGCTTTTGTCTCTCTTTTTCTCACAAGTGATCTCTGGAATCTGAACTTCCAGAGAACAAAACAACCCTCTATGCTCTCTGGAATCTGAACTTCCAGAGAGCAACACACACTTCATATAACAAACTGATACATTTTCTTAACCCCTAATTACACAATTCAACATACTAAACTTTGAACACGATAAGATTTCAAAAAAACAAATGGCGTGGATAGCTCTAAAACTCGAGCATATCCGTACCAATCCTGAAACATTCAAAGACAGTTTACAAAATCATTTAAAATGTTATACAACCAAACAGTTCCAGAATTTCAAAACAAAATCATTGCCTAAACATCCTATACATATTCTATAAAGCTATCAGCCCAAATATCCCAAAAAGACCCCTCAAAACTTTGTACATACTATCCCCACGGGTCGGTGAAGCCTCGACTGCGCCAGCACACCACCGCAGCCATCATCCGTCAACTGAGCTATGCTTCAGGTGGAGGAACGTCGTCCTCACCTGGTATCTCGTAGTCTATGTCACCTACACCATACATAAACACACTATGAGATAAATCTCAGTAAGCCCTAGTAAATGCGATGCATGCTGTGATATGAGTTCGATAAATCATGCTTTATTTTATCTTTCTATGCAATGCTCTGTAGGTGTCACCGAGATCCTATACCCTCTAACCAGGGAGAGCTCATCCAGCGGGCAGACTACTCTTTCCAGCTAGAGGAGGGGGGTACACGCTTACAATCCGTACAGCCGTGCCTGAGCCCCACCTCGCGTGACCTGTAACTGTATGCCTTTCGGCCTATAAGCCTTTCGGCCGATGTACTGTAAGCCTTTCGGCCGTGAACTGTAAGCCTTTCGGCCGTGAACTGTAAGCCTTTCCGCCGTGCACTGTAAGCCTTTCGGCCGATGCTATGCTTTACGTTATCTTTAAAACTCTGTGCGGAAATTCGTTTTCATGCTTTTCTTTAAAACCAAGTGATGCGTGAACAGTTCAATATCATACAATAAACAAGCAACACATAGACCATCGGGACTTTAAAAAACGTAAACTATAAACTCCTAAGACCTAGCTACCCAAACCGAGCAAAACTAACTAAAGGCATCTCCAAAACGCCTCGAGACGACACGATGTACGGTGTAGGCCGATTTGGCCAAAGAAACTCACGAGAACTTACCTCGCGTCCAAAGCAGCTTAAACCCGTCCACGAGCACTGTTTACCTAAGCAATTTACAAGGATTTACGTTAAACGAGTTTATTCAAAAATCTCGAAATTTCGTAAATTCTAACATTTTTCCTAAATCGATTAGATTCGTCCAAATACGTCCAACACGTTCAATATTTACTTAATCATTGACAACTTATCGATTACGAGCCCTAGATCTCGTTTTTAATCGAAAACCTAAACGAACCTAAACGTTTAAAACTTTACGAAACTCGGATTTCAATGTTCCAAAACTATAGAGACTTACCGAGAACGTCGATTGGAGGAGAACGCGTGAAGAAAACGAGACGAACGGAAGTCGATTTGGAGCTCGGAAGCCGTCGGCAGGGAGAGCTTGGCGAGAGAGAAAGCTCTCTGGAAAGTTTGAAGATGAAATCGCAGAGGAGGAGAAATGAATGAAAGAAAAAGAATTTTTGATTGTTTTATAATATTGAATTTGCAAATTACTAAATTACCCTTCTTTAGTTTTTATATTGATTTCGTGCTTCGATTCGTTAATCGTCCAACGAGTTGAATTCTCGAAAACTCCATAGTTTGCCAATAACTCCTATTCATTATTTGGGATTTAACAAAACTGTCCGTTTGCAATTCAGACCTCGTTTACTATTTTTACTAAAACGTCAATTATTTTACGAGAAGTTTAATTATTTGAAATATAGCGTTTGAACTCCGAAAATTCCCGCAATTTCCTTAAAATCCTTATTATTCGCTAGGAACGTACTGACGCTTTCCGTTTGCGAAACTGACTTGATTGACATATTTACCAAAAATGCCATAAATAATATAATAACAATATAATATATATTAAATCCGAAATCCGTACGAGCCGGATATTACATTCCACCCTCCTTATTCAGAATTTTGTCCACAAAATTTAACTAAGAAAACAACTCGGGATACTTCGTCATCATATCTTGTTGTCGTTCCCAAGTCGCCTCTTCCACCTCATGGTTCCGCCAAAGGACTTTGACTAGCGGAATTTCCTTGTTGCGCAAAATCTTGGTGGAAAACTCCAAAATACGTAACGGCCTCACCTCGTAATTCAAGGTAGGCTGTACCTCGATTTCCGTAGGCTCTATGATATGCGACGGATTGCGAAGACACTTCCGAAGCATAGACACGTGGAATACGTCGTGGATACCCTCCATAGAAGCTGGAAGCTGTAGTCTGTACGCTAGCTTCCCGATCCTCTTCAGAATAGGAAAGGGCCCCACATAACGAGGGTTTAACTTACCCCTCCTTCCAAATCTCGCTATGCCTTTGAATGGAGAAACTTTAAGGTAGACCTCGTCACCTTCTTCAAACTCTAGCTCTCTCCGTCGTGTGTCTGCATAGCTCTTTTGCCTGCTCAGAGCTACCATAATACGCTGTCGAATAATGACAATCTTCTCTGTCGTCTGCTGTAGAATCTCGGGACCAACGATGCTAGCCTCGCCAACCTCGCTCCAATATAATGGAGATCTACACATCCGACCATATAAGGCTTCATACGGAGCCATGCCAATAGTAGCCTGGTAGCTGTTATTATACGAGAACTCGATCAGCGGTAAATATCGGCTCCAAGAGCCCTGAAACTCCAGTACACACGCTCTGAGCATATCCTCCAGAATCTGATTAGTCCTCTCTGTCTGACCATCGGTCTGAGGATGAAACGCTGTGCTGAAATCTAGCCGAGTCCCCATAGCTCTGTGTAAACTCTTCCAGAACTTTGACGTGAATCTAGGATCCCTGTCGGAGACAATAGAAACTGGAACTCCGTGCAATCTGACAATCTCCTGCACATAGAGTTCGGCAAGCTGATCCATAGACGATGTCATCTTCACGGGCAGAAAGTGAGCCGACTTTGTCAATCGGTCCACAATAACCCAATGCCGTCGTGGCCTCTCGTAGTCCTCGGGAGCCCCACAATGAAATCCATAGAGATCTGCTCCCATTTCCACTCCGGAATCGGCAGTGGCTGTAGTGTTCCAGCTGGTCTCTGGTGCTCCGCCTTAACCTGTTGACAAACTAAACAGGTCTCGACGTACTGGGCGACCTCTCTCTTCATACCTGGCCACCAAAAGTGCTGCCGTAAGTCCCGGTACATCTTGGTACTTCCCGGGTGCACAGAATAAGCTGAAGAATGTGCTCAGCCAATATCTCCTTCCTCAGACTCTCGTCGCTAGGCACGTACCACCTATGCCGAACTTCAGAATACCATCCGCTGATAAATGGAAATCCGACGAGTCATCTAACATCATACTGGATCGAAGCTCCATACACTCCGAATCGCTCTGCTGGGCCTCTCGTATACGATCCAGAATAGTCGGCCTGAGAGAAATGTTGGCGAGCATACCGGATAACTCAGCCACTATCTCCACGTCGAACCTCTCAATCTCAGATCGCAGCGTAACTGACATCGCTGCTAATGAAGGCTGACTCGCAGAAGGCACTCTACTCAAGGCATCAGCAACCTTGTTCGCCTTCCCCGGATGGTACTTGATGTCAAAATCATAGTCTTTAACAAACTCGAGCCATCGTCTCTGTCTCATGTTCAGCTCTTTCTGCGTAAATAGGTACTTCAGGCTCTTGTGGTCGGAGAATACGTCGCACTGCTGCCCATACAAATAGTGTCTCCATATCTTCAGTGCGAAAACCACAGCCGTTAACTCGAGGTCATGCGTAGGGTAGTTCTGCTCATACGGCTTCAGCTGCCGAGAAGCGTAAGAAATGACTCTCCCCTCTTGCATCAGAACACAACCGAGTCCCACTCCAGACGCATCGCAATAAACACTGAATCTGACACCTTCAACAGGCAGTGCCAGCACTGGAGCGGTGGTCAACCTCTGCTTTAACTCCGCAAAGCTGTCATCACAAGCAGACGACCATACAAATCTCTCATGCTTTCGAGTCAATCGTGATAAGGGAAGTGCGATCTTCGAGAACCCCTGAATAAACTTCCGGTAATAACCGGCCAATCCGAGAAATCCACGTACCTCACGTACATTCTTCGGCTGCGGCCAATCACTGACCGCCTGGACTTTGCTCGGATCCACAGAAACTCCGTCCTGTGATATAATATGGCCAAGGAAACTCACTCTGTCAAGCCAGAACTCGCACTTGGAAAACTTCGGATAGAGCTGGCGCTGACTCAATATCTGTAAAACGATCCTCAAATGCTCCTCGTGGTCTTCCTTCGTCTTAGAATAGATGAGGATGTCGTCAATAAATACCACTACGAACTTGTCCAAGTACTCCTTAAAGACACGGTTCATCAGATCCATGAACGCTGCAGGAGCATTAGTGAGCCCAAATGACATAACGAGGAACTCATAATGCCCATACCTCGTCCTGAACGCGGTCTTTGGCACGTCATCCCTTCGGACCTTCAGCTGATAGTAACCCGAGCGCAGGTCGATCCTGGAGAATACTCGGGCACCCTGTAGCTGATCAAACAAGTCGTCGATCCTGGGCAGTGGATACTTGTTCTTCACTGTCAACTTGTTCAACTCCCTGTAATCAATACACATCCTGAGGGTCCCGTCCTTCTTTTTAACAAACAGAACAGGCGCACCCCAGGGCGAAACGCTGGGTCGGATGAAACCCTTCTCTAATAGCTCGTCAAGCTGAGTCCTCAACTCTCTTAACTCAGCCGGCGCTAATCTGTACGGATTCTTAAACGTCGGCGCGGTGTTCGGATAGACATCAATCGTGAACTCAATCTCCCGGTCGGGCGGTAATCCGGGAAGATCGTCAAGAAATATACCAGAGAAATCTCTGACAATAGGAATGTCGCTCGGCTGTAATCCGCTGAGCAACTGTACATCAAATACTGAGGCCATAAAAATAGAGCACGCACCTTTGAACTGCTCGTTGACCTGCATAGAATAAGAGATAGGCGATCCAGTCAATCGGTTCATCGCCTGATAAGAAAACTCCGCTCTGTCCGGGGGTCGGAAGGTCACAATCCCGGAGCGACAATCGATGGTGGCGAAGTGCTGTGCTAGCCAGTCCATCCCCAAAATAAGATCGTACTGCTCTATGCGCATAACAATCAGGCAAGCATAGAGGGTATTACTCCCCACCGAGACTACATTGCCCTGGAGAATACGATCTGACTGCATATGCTCTCCCGAAGGCAGCATCACACTAAACTCGACCCCAGCTAACTCTGACTCTAGTCCCAGTCTAGCCATACATGCAGTCGACACGAAGGAGTGCGTAGCTCCGGTATCCATCAGTGTAAATACAGTAGCACCCATAAGTAAAATAGTACCTGCAATCACGGCAGGCTGAGCCTCGTCATCAACGTCACCCGGCTCAATAAAGGCAAAAACTCTGGGCACAACTCTCCTCTGATCAGTGGCTGGCAGTCCTCCACTCCGTCTCGGGCAATCCCTAACAAAATGGCCCGGCTCCCCACACCAATAACATACATTCGTGCCCATCCTGCACTGGCCAGTGTGCTCCCTCTGGCATTTAGGACAAACTGGTGCCTGGGAAGTAACCTGTAACTGCTTCCCCTTTCCCCGGTCAATACCTCCCTCCAGAGGCCTTTTAATACCCCTCTGCTGCTGTGGCTGAGGCTGCGCTCTCGGTTGCCAGCCCTTACCCCTGACCTGAGGGTAGATCTCACGGAAGAAGCCCTTGGATGGCTCCCTCGATCTGACAGTATCCACATCAACTGCCTCAATGTCTAGCGCCCTGGCCACGATGTCATCATAGGATACATTCCGTACCCCCGATATAGTAAGGCGCATACGGAACTCTCGACTAAGCCCCTGTAAAAACCTCCGTACCTTGTCCTCGTTGATGCCAACCTGACGCGGTGCGAACCGAGATAACGCCTCAAACCTCCTGACGTACTCGGGAATAGAAGCAGTCTGTCTCAACTGCATAAACTCCATCATCTTCGCCTCGCGAACGGTATGACTGAAATACTTGTCGTAGAATAACTCTCTGAATCTGTCCCAGCTCATAAGAGTCACATCGGTGGCTGACTTCACTGAATCCCACCAAAATCTGGCATCCAAGGCTAGGTGGTAGGTCACCAACGCTACCTTCTGTCCGTCCTCGATGCTCGCGTATCCCAACATATCCTCCATAGTACGAATCCACTCTTCAGCCGAAGAGGGATCCGTAGACTGCCCGTTGAATACGGGGGGCTGGAGCTTCTGGAATCTCTCCATCCCGTGATTAACCGGAATGGCTGGCTCTCGGGCTCTAGTGCCCTCTCTGTCAATCATAATGCCCAGCTGCTCGGATTGTCTAGCCATCTGCTCAGCCTGTCTCTCCATATGCTGAGACTGCTGGGCGATAAAATCCTTAAGCGTGCTAATCATATCATCACGGTCGTCTCGATCGTTTCGTGGACGCACCATAGCTATATAACTCCTATATAAAAATTAAAACAAATAGGCTAAGAAACTAGAAATCAAATAAAGCTATAAACATACTTACAGTTGATGAAGGATGTCCGCGTAGTGGCTGTACAGTCGAGCAGTCTACAGAACCGATTTTAAAACCCGGGGCTCTGATACCATAACTGTAACACCCCTAATACTGTACCCGTAATTACTGTGTAAATTTTTCATTTTTCTTTTTCTTTTTATCCTAATATCTTTAATTAAACTCTAGGAGGGACCTAAACCGAAATCGAAACCAGAATCGAAATCGGAATTTAAATCTAACTTTAAACAAATTTAAAACAACTAATTAAAACATTTAAATCAATTAATTAAAACTTTATTTAAAACTATTTAAAAGTATTTATTAAATCAAAGGGCAGATTCGGAATAACGGTGCAGCGACCCGCTGCCTAATGCAGCGATCGGGCGCTGCACATTGCAGCGCCCAGTCGCTGCACATGGCAGCGACTGGCTGCATAGTGCAGCGCCCAGTCGCTGCACTTTGCAGCGACCCCTTCCTCTGCTTTTGTCTCTCTTTTTCTCACAAGTGATCTCTGGAATCTGAACTTCCAGAGAACAAAACAACCCTCTATGCTCTCTGGAATCTGAACTTCCAGAGAGCAACACACACTTCATATAACAAACTGATACATTTTCTTAACCCCTAATTACACAATTCAACATACTAAACTTTGAACACGATAAGATTTCAAAAAAACAAATGGCGTGGATAGCTCTAAAACTCGAGCATATCCGTACCAATCCTGAAACATTCAAAGACAGTTTACAAAATCATTTAAAATGTTATACAACCAAACAGTTCCAGAATTTCAAAACAAAATCATTGCCTAAACATCCTATACATATTCTATAAAGCTATCAGCCCAAATATCCCAAAAAGACCCCTCAAAACTTTGTACATACTATCCCCACGGGTCGGTGAAGCCTCGACTGCGCCAGCACACCACCGCAGCCATCATCCGTCAACTGAGCTATGCTTCAGGTGGAGGAACGTCGTCCTCACCTGGTATCTCGTAGTCTATGTCACCTACACCATACATAAACACACTATGAGATAAATCTCAGTAAGCCCTAGTAAATGCGATGCATGCTGTGATATGAGTTCGATAAATCATGCTTTATTTTATCTTTCTATGCAATGCTCTGTAGGTGTCACCGAGATCCTATACCCTCTAACCAGGGAGAGCTCATCCAGCGGGCGGACTACTCTTTCCAGCTAGAGGAGGGGGGTACACGCTTACAATCCGTACAGCCGTGCCTGAGCCCCACCTCGCGTGACCTGTAACTGTATGCCTTTCGGCCTATAAGCCTTTCGGCCGATGTACTGTAAGCCTTTCGGCCGTGAACTGTAAGCCTTTCGGCCGTGAACTGTAAGCCTTTCCGCCGTGCACTGTAAGCCTTTCGGCCGATGCTATGCTTTACGTTATCTTTAAAACTCTGTGCGGAAATTCGTTTTCATGCTTTTCTTTAAAACCAAGTGATGCGTGAACAGTTCAATATCATACAATAAACAAGCAACACATAGACCATCGGGACTTTAAAAAACGTAAACTATAAACTCCTAAGACCTAGCTACCCAAACCGAGCAAAACTAACTAAAGGCATCTCCAAACGCCTCGAGACGACACGATGTACGGTGTAGGCCGATTTGGCCAAAGAAACTCACGAGAACTTACCTCGCGTCCAAAGCAGCTTAAAACCCGTCCACGAGCACTGTTTACCTAAGCAATTTACAAGGATTTACGTTAAACGAGTTTATTCAAAAATCTCGAAATTTCGTAAATTCTAACATTTTTTCCTAAACTCGATTAGATTCGTAAAAAAAAAAAAAAAAAAAAAAAAAAAAAAAAAAAAAAAAAAAAAAAAAAAAAAGAACAACTTTTCAAATTGCCAACAAGTAAATCTCTCTCCATGTAGCCTCTGCCAGTTCTTTGCCCTTCCATTTCACTAATAATCTGTCCGTCTTTCAACTTACCTTCCACTAGTGCGGTGATTAAGTATACATTCGGCTCCTCCTCAGTGAATTGCTTTCTCACACTTGTGGTGCCCGCCTTATCTGGTCTCTAGCCAACTCATCTTCATAGAATGGCTTCCGAAATCCAATGACAAGTGGGATGTATCATCATTCTTTCAGGAAGCTGGGCAACTTTATACACACCACTCTGCCACTTTCTTTACAACTCGAAGGTCCATCTCCTTTGCCCAACCTTATGATTGCTTTGCTGTGATTTTCATCCAGATTTGTGGGCGTGCACTTTGAGTAACACCTTGTCACCAATTTGAAACTCCAAGGCCTCTTCTTTTTTTTATCAGGCATACTTTTTCATTCTTCTAGCGCCCTTTGGGGCCAAACTTCCTTGCAGGCATCACTCTTGTTTCTCTCGAGCAAACTTATAAGCACAGGACATCTCCTTGTTGCTTTGAATAAGCCACTTCCCATGGAGTAGTGGTTGCTGACCCACACTAATCTCACAGGGCTCATCTCCGTGACGAAGAACCGATGTATATTGTAGCAAAAATTGAGCCACTATCCAACAGTCCACCCAATTTTTCGTGTTATTGGCTGTAACATAGTGTCGCATATATTCCTCCACCAAGGCTTTATGCGTTCAATTTGACCAGGCAGTCTGCGGATGGTTTCTGTCGAAAACTTCAACTCCATGCCCATCAAGTTAAACAATGTGGTCCAAAAACTTTACCAGTGACCGAGCATCCTGTCACTGCGATAGATCGTTAGGCAAGCCAAATATTACCACATTGTTGAAGAAAAGCTAGCCGCATCATCCGCAGAA
>CM039507.1:16457450-16468470 GCA_022432975.1 Begonia masoniana | reverse complement strand
CATGCATCGCATTTACTAGGGCTTACTGAGATTTATCTCATAGTGTGTTTATGTATGGTGTAGGTGACATAGACTACGAGATACCAGGTGAGGACGACGTTCCTCCACCTGAGGCATAGCTCAGTTGACGGATGATGGCTGCGGTGGTGTGCTGGCGCAGTCGAGGCTTCACCGACCCGTGGGGATAGTATGTACAAAGTTTTGAGGGGTCTTTTTGGGATATTTGGGCTGATAGCTTTATAGAATATGTATAGGATGTTTAGGCAATGATTTTGTTTTGAAATTCTGGAACTGTTTGGTTGTATAACATTTTAAATGATTTTGTAAACTGTCTTTGAATGTTTCAGGATTGGTACGGATATGCTCGAGTTTTAGAGCTATCCACGCCATTTGTTTTTTGAAATCTTATCGTGTTCAAAGTTTAGTATGTTGAATTGTGTAATTAGGGGTTAAGAAAATGTATCAGTTTGTTATATGAAGTGTGTGTTGCTCTCTGGAAGTTCAGATTCCAGAGAGCATAGAGGGTTGTTTTGTTCTCTGGAAGTTCAGATTCCAGAGATCACTTGTGAGAAAAAGAGAGACAAAAACAGAGGAAGAGGTCGCTGCAAAGTGCAGCGACCAGTCGCTGCAAAGTGCAGCGACTGGGCGCTGCACTATGCAGCCAGTCGCTGCACAAGGCAGCGACCAGTCGCTGCAATATGCAGCGACTGGGCGCTGCAATGTGCAGCGCCCGATCGCTGCATTAGGCAGCGGGTCGCTGCACCGTTATTCCGAATCTGCCCTTTGATTTAATAAATACTTTTAAATAGTTTTAAATAAAGTTTTAATTAATTGATTTAAATGTTTTAATTAGTTGTTTTAAATTTGTTTAAAGTTAGATTTAAATTCCGATTTCGATTCTGGTTTCGATTTCGGTTTAGGTCCCTCCTAGAGTTTAATTAAAGATATTAGGATAAAAAGAAAAATGAAAAATTTACACAGTAATTACGGGTACAGTATTAGGGGTGTTACATACCTTTTGTTGATCTGACACAAATGTCCATATGTCCCGCCTCACTCCGTATCTCTATCAACAATAATTGTAGAAACTATGACCATGAGTCTGTACATTCTGCTTCCACCATCGCTATAGCAATTGGATAAATTTCATAATTACCATCAATGCTAACTGCTGTAAGCAACTAGCAGAAACACGAGCCATTCAAATGACAATCATCCAAACAAACGACAGTTCTACCACACTCAAACAGACTCCTCTTGCATGCAGTAACATATGTACATTCTCTTAAAAATGGGTTTGGACCTATAATCATTCCTATGTATGTTAATGCTGAATGTGCTGCCAGGATTGAATCTAAGAATCTCATTCTCGTACGACCATAATAGTTTATATTGTTCGTCTCAATTCCTTTCATTCCATGTTCGGGCTTCCTTCCTAGCCTTTTTGGCAAGGTTTGGTGTAATATTGACACTGAAGTCTTTCGGACTATCTTAACAATAAAGGAATATCTCAGGTAGGCTAGCTTTTGAACTTGTTCAAATATTGGTTTGCCACCCATTTTGCAGTAGCATGGACTTTCCATCTTTTGCGAACAATTATGAAGGGCATTACAACTCTTTATTTGGAACCTAAGTTCACCTTGCATCTTTGACGCGTGGAGCTGCCATTGACATCCCCCCTGACATGCAACAATCAATCGATGTTTCTCACTTTTCAAAAACTTAATCTCGTACCCATTTGTCAAGGCATAATCTACCACTTCTTCTCTGATTTCTTTCAAAGAACTATACTTATTGTCCATACACATATTTTCAGAATATGATTCGCGTTGAGACAAACTATCCACCTTATCATCTTCCGAATCGCATAATTAACGAAGCTCCTCGTCTAAAGATGCAAAGACCAAATGCACTAATATTTCAGACATAACATGTCACGATCAAATGCACGAAGCTCCTGCTCAACAAAATCCACGATCGGATCTAGTTCTACGCACGAAGCTCCTGCTCAACAATCTCATGCTCACCCGTTTCTCCAACTCCTACCATTCTGTAATTAGGGCATGAAATGACGAACAAACTGAGATAAACGTGGGGATCATGAATTGAACGAACTACAGAGCTAAAAATTTGAAGAAATTGTGTGGAAAGTCGCCGTAGAAATACCTAGGTCGCACTAATTTAAATCGAGGGTAACCTCATATTTATATTAGGTCGCTCGCGGGCGACCGTATTTTGCACGGGGTTGACCGCGCTTAAAAACGAGGACGACCTTGCTTAAAACATGGGCTACTGCGGAGGTCGCCCTCATTTGTTCGAGGTTGCCCTCGTGACAAGCGTGGTTGCCCTCACTTAACCCGCGAGTGACCATGCTTGTATGTAATAGCACTTAACGACAAGTGTTGTTTTGTTCGGTGATGATAGTTTAAAGTTTTAGTTATGCCAAAGCATAAATTAAGGTTCATTTTGTCGTTTGAGGTTCAAATTGAACTTTTGCCTTATTTCTTTTGCATCGCTATACTGTATTTCATTGATGCAAGAAAGTATTTTTGATAATTTTTGTTGCACGACTATGGCCACTTGGAGTCCGAAAAGTCATCTACTACAGTAATCATCAATTTTTAAAATGCTAATTATGAAGACTTGGGATCTCACGTCATAGTTAAACAACTTGAGCTGCAAGTTAATATTTCTTATCCCTTCTGTAGGTATGGATTGTAACAGGGGTAAACTGCAGAAGCCTTTCCTGGGAGGCGCCAGATGAGTCGCGTATTAAGATTCTGCTTGGCAGACGAACAAGCATGGAGAAGTTCTTCCTTTGGAAACATTAAAAAAGTAGGATAGTGAAGGTGTGGCCGTGCTGGTTTCAGCAAAAGGTATATTCTGCTCAGTCGACGAGGGCAATTTAATAATCTTATTTTTACCAATAATAATGCGGGATATTGGCTTCCAACAGAACTTCGACGTGTTTGACTCTCCATTCTCAACCTTTACTCGCGTAGGCGTAGCTGGTTGTTTCAGGCGATAATTTTCGGTTTTAAGCCATGAATGGACTTGGAAATGAGAGGGTTCCTCTTTTGAGTCGGCTGGTGAGCTACTGAAATCCTGTTTCTGCCCCTTTTCTTTTATTTGTAGTTGTTTCTATTCTATATTTTCCATTTTGGAGACTGGATTTTGTTTTCTGTGCCGTTATTTGTATTACTTTCGATAATCACTCGAGGCTAGTTTGTAGTAATAGCGTTCTGGAAAGTGGGTAGTTTTATCTAATTGTCAAAGCCTATAGTTGATGATGGATATTCGATTATCTGAATACGATCATATTATTATTGATTATTTGTTTATTTTTAATGGTGGTATCCACTCATATTCGATGAATAACATAATCCGGGAAGAAAAATGAGTGGGTTGTGCTGGAATCTAATGTTTGAAATTGTTCACCATCTGAATTTTTATTGAGTCGAGACGCACTGTTTGGTGACCGTACAAGCTTAATGTGTTGAAAGAAATGGGTATGGAGTTGATTATAGCGGAATACGAACATACCCTTTGGCATTTACACCCCGTTTGCTCTGTTCTTCAAAGTTCGAAGCCACCTGATTGAGAATACAAGTTCTCAAGGGAGTATAAATTATTTTGGAAGGTTTATAAGTAAATGCTATATTTGGAATCCGTTCATTATTGCAGGGAGGGAAAAAGAGTAATAACACGTCGACGGATGGTCAGTTGACAGATTTGGAGCACGGAGATGCCGTACCGGTACTGTTGTTTTTTAGTAATTGTGACTATAAAAATCAAACAATATCTTAATTTGGTGGTTAATGTTGAGGTAATATAACATTTCAGGCTGCAAATGTGGGATTTGGGAGAGTACTTTCACTTGTAAGTGGATGTTCTTCGGTGTTTCTTTTCGAAATATTTTTGTGTATTGAACGTGAGAGTTATTAATATTGATCAAATTATAGGCAAAGCCTGATGCAGGGAGGTTGGTAATTGCAACAGTTGCGCTTTTGATTGCTTCCACATCGAGTATACTGATTGTATGTTTCCCTTAGAAGTTTGCATGTCTCACTTTCTCGATTCCATCTTGAAATTGTAGTATTTAGTTTATCTATAATTATGCGGTTTTCTTTGTAATAGCCAAAATTTGGCGGGAAAATAATCGACATTGTCTCGGGAGACCTTGAGACACCAGAACAGAAATCTGATGCTCTAAATGAAGTCAAGAACACCATTCTTTACATCTCTATGATTGTCTTAATCGGGTAAGACTTTATCGTGGTTTTATGTTATAGTTTGAACTTTCAAAAAACGTCGTTAGTTTGTCAATTTGTTTCCCTGGCACACAATCTAGACAGCGTCTTTCTTACACCGTTGTTTTATCTGTTGTTTTAACGCTTGTCCTGTCAACATAATGGTCTACTCCTAAGAAAGTAGTTATTCAAAGCTATTTTTCAATTATGGTATCATTTTTTTGTGTTTTCAGTTCAGTGTGCACAACTGTTCGAGCTTGGCTATTTTCTTCTGCTAGTGAAAGGGTAGTGGCTCGCCTGAGAAAGAACTTATTCAATCACCTTCTTCATCAGGCAAGCTTTATTTTTCAAAGATACAATTCTTTTGTCAGCCTGGGACATCTAGTGCTAAATTGTTTGTAAATAAGACAGGAAATAGCCTTTTTTGATGTTACCCGAACAGGAGAGCTCCTTAGCAGGCTCTCTGAGGACACCCAAATCATAAAAAATGCTGCCACCACCAATCTGTCCGAGGCTCTAAGAAATTTGTCAACTGCATTTATCGGCCTCGGTTTCATGGTTGCAACTTCATGGAAATTGACACGTAAGCTTTGAAACAATCCCAAACTCACATTTATTGTAGTTTTCCTCTGGTAAGAACTAAATTTGTGTTGATCAAGATAGAGGTACAACAGAGATGGCAAGAAATATAAACTTTATGCATCTTTTTACTAAGAAAGCATGAAAAAAATTCCTTAAATGTTTTCAATGTTCATACAACTCGGAATGATTCTTGTTTCAGTTTTGGCTTTGGTTGTTGTGCCTGCTATTTCTGTTGCTGTACGGAAATTCGGCCGTTATCTCCGAGAACTTTCTCACAAGACTCAAGCTGCAGCCGCACTATCTGCTTCAATAGCCGAGGTATGAACACTCCATACGAGAACTTTAAATTTAGTTTAAACTTATAAAGTTTTTTACACTATTCTTCCTTCCAAAAGCTCAAAAGCATTTATTCAACCCATTTTAATACATCCCCAGTTCCTTATAATAAACATATATTTAAATAATTTATTGTACATTATTATGCAGGAATCCTTTGGTGCGATACGTACTGTCAGATCTTTCGCTCAAGAAGAATATGAGATATCGCGGTACTCTGAGAAAGTGGACGTGACATTGAATCTTGGAATTAAACAAGCCGTGAGTTCTCTACTGTTTTCTACAATTTGAAAATAAGGATGTTTTGGCATGAGATGAACTTCTTTAATGTTGGTTTTTCTTGATGCAGAAAGTGGTTGGATTGTTCTCTGGAGGTTTATATGCAGCTTCAACTCTCTCGGTTATTATCGTTGTGATTTATGGAGCTAACTTGACGATTAAAGGTTATATGACTGCCGGAGCTCTTACGTCCTTCATTCTTTACAGTTTAACTGGTCAGTTTCTTATTATCATACAAACTTTTGCTTTCTTTATTTTTTCAAATAGGAAAATTGTGTAATTGAAATTGAGTAAAAATTACGGTCTTGCACTAATTTAGTATTTATTGTTTTTTCAACCCGCTAATGTGCTAATCGTGCAATAGACTAAATTATGCTTAGTTTAGTGCATGAACGACTACGACATGTTCGAATAATCTCAAATTTGATTATTTTGTTATAGTTGGATCCTCGGTATCTGGGCTATCTGGGTTGTACACCGTTGCAATGAAAGCTGCAGGAGCTAGTAGAAGAGTTTTTCAGCTGTTGGACCGTGTTTCATCCATGCCTAATGCCGGAGATAAGTGTCCTATCGAGTATGATACCACTTATCAAACTTTAGTCTAAAAACTGAAAGATCTCTATTTTTTTAAATGAAAAATTTTCTATCTTTAGATTTGTTGCAATTAATAATCTATTGTTCCAACTTCATGTTACATACAATAAACGAGCCGAGACTATATAGTATACATTAGTTATTATCCATGCATTCCTCTACATTCTTTGTAAGTGTTCTTTCTGTATAATTATTTGTGAAACAAATCATACCTTACTTGCAAAAATGGGAAATAACCATGCGTCCAAAAGTGAGAATTGGAAAGTAACTACGAAGTTCGGTTGATTTCAGTGGTCAAGATGGTGAAGTTGAGTTGGACAACGTCTGGTTTGCCTATCCGTCCCGTCCAAACCACAATGTATTGAAGGTAACAATATTCATTTACATCACATATCTTGTTGATTAAGATTCATTTGAGTGATACTAATATTTTACTATGCAAATTACAGGGAATATCGTTAAAATTACAGCCAGGATCGAAAGTTGCTCTTGTTGGTCCTAGTGGTGGCGGAAAAGTAATTATACCGTTCTTTTCATTTTCAGCGTTGTATGTTGTTTAATCGTGGTTTTTCTCTGAATAATATAAGAAAGAAACGACTTACAAAACCGTTTTTAGAAAGTGTTTGAAAACCAAGAAACAAGGACTTAAAAATTTTCATTGCATTGTGATGTTTTTACTCTTTCCTGAAATTGATGAGGACATCATATTTAATTATGTTCATTTATTATTATGGGTTTTAGTATTGTGTGGTTTTCTGTTATGTGTTTATGGTTTTTAATATTGTGTGGTTTTCTGTTATTTGTTTAATGGGTCATTAGTGTCTTTGTCATTTTCCAAGTAGGTTTTGTTCTATTTAAAGTGTGGCAATGTAATTTGGTGGGATAGTTGATGAATGATAAAAAATGATTATGGTTTTCTCTGAAATCTCTTCCAATCTCCCTTTCTAATGCTTCTTCTTCCCCTCTTCTGACTTCGGCTTCTTCTCCCTCACTCTCTTTCTCTCTATCTAATCCTTATTTTTATTTTCCGCTGCATCAAATTGGTATCAAAGCACAAATGAATTGTTTTCTCAAACAATTGCTTCTGGGCACTTCTCTTTTTCTTGCTGATATTCGGGTACTGTTCATAGCACTGTTACTCAGCTTTGTTCATCGGGTTTAAACTCTGGTTGCTGTCCGATTTGCTCACCTCAAACATCAGAGATTTACTGTGTCCTGACCTAGAGAGCGTCACAACTTCGGTCTCGGGTCCTTGCTGAACAGCCTCCGGCACAACTTGCCTCTTGCTTTCTTGTCGGGTTTCGCAACTCCGATCTCGGTTCCTCGCCGAACAGCATCTGCCGTCCCTCACCTCCCGATTTCTTGAAGACTTTGATTTTCGCTGCTCTGTTCTCGGGCTTCTGGAGTCCGAGCACTGTGACTACGCTGCTCACCGAAGTTCTGGGTCTTCGCCGCTCCTCCACGAGTTCGAACAGACCGTAGCACTTCATCAGCGGGTGCCTCTGCTCGCATCTTTGTTTGCTGCACTCTGTTCGCGTCGGGTCTCTGGTTTTCCAGTAGTTCGCAGCTCTCTGTTTCATTATTTTGCTGCGTTGTTCGTTCTCGGCCAAACAAAACAGGGAGTTTCTGCACCCCTTTGTTAGTTTATTGCTTTGGTCTTCGCCGGAGTTCTCTGTGTTGCTCCCTCGAATTTCTGACCTCGGGTATTGTTTCGGCTGGGAATTCGCTGGATATGCCGCTGTTCTGTCTTTGAGGTATGAACGGTTAGGGTGAACGTGGGTTTGACTATTAAATTGTGAAGTGTTCTTGGGCCAATCTACTGGGCCATATATATTGTGAAGTGTTCTGTGGGCCATTCTGCTCACTTTCTGGGGCCACCAGTCTGCTCGGGTCACACTATAATTAAACTCTATGTCAGCAGCCTCTTGTGGTCGTGATTAACACAACGATACAGGAGAGTTTTCTGTTCCACTCTTTACGACCGATATAATGACGAGGAGTGGTGCTCAATATATTCAGAATCAAGAGGCTAGGTTGCAAAGAACTTCAATGGACTACTATGATCATGTAAGCCCATATAATATTTCACTGCCTATTTTTAGTGGTCATTTCAATGGTTATGAAATTTTTGATTGGATAGAAAAGATGGAGATATTGTTTGAATGTCATGACTATTCAGAGAGAAGAAAAATCCTGCTAGCCTCTTGGAGTTTTAAAGGGTATGCTAATTTCTGGTGGAAAAAATTTACGAGAAAGAGAAGAGTAGATGACAAGGGCAAAATTCTTACATGGGAGTTAATGAAGTACCAAATGAAAAAGGAGTTTGCTCCAAGATATTACGAACAGAAGTATGGGTCTCGGCAATTTTCGGGGTCACCGAACACATTGGAGCCACCACCCTTTCTAGCCCACGCACGTAATGAATTTGTTGAAGAGTCCTTAGATGAACAAAAAGTTAAATTTGATAAATTGCATCTTGAGATTCAACAAGAACTTAAAAGGCTTTCCAAGATTTCTAAGGAGTTCACTGATGAGAAATTGCGGAAGGAAGCAGCAGCTTTAAGAATTCAGAAGCATTTCAGACAATATCGAGCAAGAAAATCTTACCTAAGTCTACGGTCATCTGCAATCACTTTGCAAACAAGATTAAGAGCAATGATGGCTCGCAACAAATTCCGATTCAGAAAAAGCACGAAGGCTGCAACAGTTATCCAAGCTCATCTCCGCCGCCATATGGTATATTCCTATTTTAAAAGTCTCCAATCGGCTGTGTTATATATGCAATGTAGATGGAGAGGAATAATTGCACGAAGAGAGCTTATAATGCTTAAGATGGTCGCTCGAAAGAATAGAGCGCTTAAAGAAGCAAAAAATGAAGATGGGAAGTACATTGATCAGTCAAGGAATTTTGATTGTGACTTTAATGTGGACGACTTGGTAGCTTATAAGTGGTATTTTAAACCATATGTTGATCCATTTCTTCCTCCATCTATTGATCCAGCACATGAGGATAAAATTGAGGATATTTTAGATGAACAGATTGTACTCATCAACGAAAGTGAGATCCAGCACTTCCCTATCTGTTGGATGGATCGACCAATTAGTGATTGTATGTGGATTTGCAAGGAGACACTTCAGCATTTGGATCCAGACCTATTGGAGCATCATGATATTTCTTTACTAAATTATGGGACAATTCTAAAGATTTTCGATCCAGGTCCCCGGTCACACAAGTTTGTGGACGTCGACAGAAGGTTGTTCAACCGTTTAACTTATGGTTGGGAGGTTGATTAGTTGTTGTGCAATGGGTCTTTCAACTTGACTGGGAGTTTCTCGTTCCCCGGGAGAATTGATGAGGACATCATATTTAATTATGTTCATTTATTATTATGGGTTTTAGTATTGTGTGGTTTTCTGTTATGTGTTTATGGTTTTTAATATTGTGTGGTTTTCTGTTATTTGTTTAATGGGTCATTAGTGTCTTTGTCATTTTCCAAGTAGGTTTTGTTCTATTTAAAGTGTGGCAATGTAATTTGGTGGGATAGTTGATGAATGATAAAAAATGATTATGGTTTTCTCTGAAATCTCTTCCAATCTCCCTTTCTAATGCTTCTTCTTCCCCTCTTCTGACTTCGGCTTCTTCTCCCTCACTCTCTTTCTCTCTATCTAATCCTTATTTTTATTTTCCGCTGCATCAGAAATCATACTATTTTTATAAACTTATTCACATTTAATTACATTGCTGGCCACTCTTACTTTTCTCTCCTGTTCGTCAAAATTGTTTACGGTTTCTAAAAACAAATTTTGAAAACATTTTTGGTTACTTCATTTCCAAGTTGAAAACAGTAGCCAAACATGGTCTAGCATTTCTCTGTATGCTTACTTCCATCTTGTCCATTTCTAGACTACTATAGCGAACTTGATCGAAAGATTTTACGATCCAAGCGATGGACGGATTACAATTAATGGAGTTCCACTCGTAGAAATATCCCACGAACACTTGCATAAAAAGGTAATCTAAATATTTTAAGTGAATTTTTTGATGTTTATTTGTTAATCTCAAAATTTCCTTCTTTCCTTACAGATCAGTATTGTTAGCCAAGAGCCTATTCTTTTCAACTGTTCTATAGAGGAGAACATAGCCTATGGATTAGATGGCAAAGTGAATAGTATCGATGTAGAAAACGCTGCAGTAAGATAAAAACATCTGTTTTGCAGGTTAAACGCTATTTCTTCGACCTTTAATTTGATCTGATTACATTGAATCCAATTGCAGAAAATGGCCAATGCTCATGAGTTCATATCAAAGTTTCCAGAAAAATATCAAACCCATGTCGGAGAACGTGGGTTAAGGCTTTCTGGAGGTCAGAAACAGAGAGTAGCCATTGCAAGAGCCTTGCTAATGAACCCGAGAATTCTCCTCTTAGACGAGGCTACAAGTGCTCTCGATGCGGAAAGTGAATATCTAGTACAGGTATCTTGCTTCAACTCTTCCCATTTTCTGTTTTGTAACGCTTATCGATATCGTTATCAATTGTTTGATTGCTAGAGAGAAAAACACCCGAGTTTTGTGACTGTTCTATTGTACTTTTCTCATTTCAATAGACTTCGTTTCTTAAGAAAAAAATGACACGAAAAGTTAATCATTTTCTTCACAATAAAGGGTATTGAGTTATGTCTTCCTATTCATTGCTCCATGGATTTTCAAAATACTAATTGAGTAGAGATTTATTTTTGACTCATTATTTTGTGGGATAAGATGGAAACTTAAGAAACTAAGGGTACTGAGAAATTGTGATCGATGTATTGATCCGAAGTTTGTAGGATAAGATGCTTTCTTATAGCTTCGCTTTATAAAATCATTGCACATTGCCTTATATTGCAAGTTAGTTTTTGAAAAACACGAAAAATGATTGGAGAATACGGAAAAATTGTCTTAGAGATATGTTATACTCGTAGATTACCAAATCTAAAATGGA
>CM039507.1:16410757-16457350 GCA_022432975.1 Begonia masoniana | reverse complement strand
CAAGCAGAGGACTGCTTTGGTTAAAGCTGCCAGAAAAGGAAAACGGGACGTGAGTTTGGATGAGGAATCCTCTGTTCAAGAAAGTGGTGGTGACTCTGAGATCCCTGCCTTTGATATTTCCCCTCCTAGTCCTCGTGTCACTCGCCCTAAACGTCCTCCACCAGTGCCCAGACGCCGTGCCCCTCCTCCAAGGACTAGACAACCTGCTTCATTAGCCTCAGCTAATCCCTTTGAGGCTATTTCTGCTCCCTCTGCACCTAGCATTCCTTCCCCTCCTTCCCCTCCTCCTTCTCTCTTACTGCCCTCTCAGCCTGCTCTTCCCTCCATCTCTCCGGTGTTTCGAGCAATTTCCTCCATCATCAAACATGGTCCTCCACCTGCCTCATCTGGGCATCCTCTGCCTGCAGCCCATATGGAAACTGCTCAAGCCGATGTTGTTCAAAGGGGGAAAAGAAAACTTATCCTGGCAGAGGAGTCTGATCAGGATGATGTTGTTGAGACTGCCATCTCAGCTCTTGATACTTCTCTTTCACCCTCTTTGTTGCTGCTCACATTGCCAGCCTCTGCCCCTCTGTCTCCTGTTGATCAATCTTCTCCTCCTGCACCTTAAGTCATTCCCCCTGCTCCAATAGTCTCCCTACCTCTTACAGTCCAAGTGACATCACCAATCCCAACTGTCACTCCTACCACTCCTATCCTTTATAAGAGGAGATCTTCTATCAGTGAGGAGCAGTATCTTGAATTGAAGACATGCATTGCCAACCTTGGCACAGCCATGGATGAGAAGATTTCTCAACTCAAAACTGATCTGGGCTGTGAAGCTGCCTTGGCTAGGGGTCAAATGGATCGCAAAATAGCACAAGATAATTTGTCTTTCACCCGTGCCATTAAGGCTCTTACATCTAAAGTTGAGGCTCTTTGCCCTGCAGCACATATTCCTTCCCGACCTACTGAGCCCACTTTTGAAGACCTCCATCTTCCTTTTTACAGACCAGAGGTTGTTGCAGATTCTCGAGTGATGCCTTTGGATCTACAGGAGTCTGAACTGGCATTCTCTACCCTTGCTGCTCCTTCTGTCCTGGAGCCATCCTCCGAGCCCTCCAGTCCAATGGATACATCTCCTATTGCTTCTCTGGTAGTGCCTCCATCTCCTGTTGCTCCTCCAGTCGAGCCTTCTCCAAGTCAGGATCTGGTGGCTTCTCCAGAACCATCTCCTATTGCTAATACCTGTACGGACTTGGTGATTTATCAGGAACCTCTACCTCGTGATCTTGCTTCACTTCAAGCTCTAGTGGATACCTTTTTCAATCCTCCCCTCACATTGCCTTCTTGGGCTGTCCATGCCTTTTGGAAGAAGTATTTAGATTCCTGTCATAGGAGATAATCTATTTTATCTATATACATTTTTTGTCTGGACCTCTCTTGTTAAATCCGGAGCTATTTCCTTCTTAATCTTCTTTTGTTGAATGCAATGCTTCTGTTGTCTCTCTCTGTTTGTTTTTGATAATATCAATGAGGGAGATTATCTTTGATTAATTATCTTTGATTAATTATTTTTGATTAATTAGTTGCTATAACTTGTGTATGCATAATTGCATAATTTGTGTATGCATATTTTGGCAATCTCTGGATATGAAAACTCTAGTATGCTCCATGTTTGTTTCTGGTATATATGCATCTGCTATGGGGGAGCTAGTATTATGGGGGAGAGTCTTGCTTTAATCAAATTTATATTTACGAATTGTCATCATCAAAAAGGGGGAGATTGTTGACTTAAATGGTGTTTTAAGTCTAAATTGTTTTTGATGATGTGTTTATATGATTAACTTGGTAATTTGATTATGTTTATTGAATAAGAATTATAAATTATGCATATGATTTTAATCTGTTGGAAATGCCCTTGGTAAGGGTATTTTAGTATTTAATGCATGTGATTAAGTGTACAGGGCTGAAATGTGTTAAACAAAATAATCAGTCCACCGGTCACAAAACGACAAGAGCGGAGTCGTTTACAAGACTCAGTCCACCGGTCACAAAACGACAAGAGCGGAATTGTTTACAAGACGAAGTCCACCGCTCGCTAAACGACAAGGCGGATGAGTAAACAGAAGTACTCCACCGCTCGCTAAACGACAAGGCGGATGAGTAAACAGAAGTACTCCACCGCTCGCTAAACGACAAGGCGGATGAGTAAACAGAAGTACTCCACCGCTCGCTAAACGACAAGGCGGATGAGCTAACACGATGAAGTCCTACGCTCGCTAATCGACAAGGCGGATGAGTTCAACAAAATCCTCTTCCGGTCACTAAACGACAAAGGCGGAAGACGTCTAAGATTTAATCATCCGACAGCGTTTTACAGCTTCATCATCCGATGCCGGTTCAAGCGTTTAGAGCTTCATCATCCGATAGCGGTTCAAGACTAACTCAGCTTTGTCTTCCGCCAGAATTCAAATTAGCCGCGAAGCTACAGTGACGTCGTTTTCAGCCATAACTCCAGAACATTAATGGCGACGACGACTTACAACTACAAACGGCAACGGCTACCTGAACTTGTACGAAGGTTGCTCCAACGGTAACAAAGTTTCTATTATTGGATAAGGAGCATTGAAGCCAAGCCGATTTGATGACAGAGTATATAAGCCAAGGTTAGAGCTCAAAGGAACAACTTTTGCGAATATCATTCCTGAACCCTAATCTGCGAAAGTATCATACTCTGTATTCTTCTCTACACCTCTCGATATTCACTTGAGATTTAATTCTTCTGAGAGTGTAGTTTGTACTTGAAAATTACAAACCCAAAATCTGTATAAGGCAGTGGATTGACGCCCGTGAAGTTCAATCCAGAATTGTAAAGGCAGTTGATCGGAGCCCGGAATTCCGATCTGTATTTTCTTGTTGAGGAGAAGTAAGGAATCTTCAAGGGGGAGCCTTGGAGCGTGGACGTAGGCAGTTTGACCGAACCACGTAAAAATACTGGTGTCGAATTTCTCTCTCTCTCTCTTTACATTATTTGATTACTTGTGTTAAATCTATAAATTTAATCAAGGAGAGAAATTAGGTTGACTCGTAATTAAAATTAAAAAGTCTAATTCACCCCCCTCTTAGACAATACCGATCCTACACTGAGGATGGAGGCGCAACTGAGGCATTCAATGACTCTTCAATTGTAACCACTTTAGCAAGGATCACGACTTGAGTTTATGCAATAACTTCAAGTCTCTAAGACAATCTTTCAATAGCTGAAACAAGGTTGGATATACTAGCATTAAGAGAATGGCAGTCCTCCTCAGGTATGAATATACTAGCTGAGGGAGCTAGAGGAGGCACATTCTCCATAGGAGTATCCTGTGTGGTAGAGGCTGGAGGAGGAGCTGCAAAAGTAGATGCATCATGTGCGGTCTTGAAAACTCATTCCTCATTCACTTTCACTATATTCATCCGAGTCGGGGTACAGTGATCATTCACGTCCACACCATTTTGCTTTCTCATTGGCTCGCTCGAGGGTATTGCAACATCAAAATGCTGGAAGACTTTATGAATCAATGTGTATTATGGTAGATTCTTGCTAGCGTTCATGACTATAACAGTCATGTGACTTAGAATCACATATCCAATGTTGAAACGCTTGCCAATGTATATTTTCTCCATGAGATAGAGATCCATGTAGCTCACATGGTCTCGGTGTGATGTGAACCTAAGATATTAGAGATCTTAGACCCAACACGTAATACGAAATTCAAAGGGAATAATGTCTTTATTGATTTGAAAGAATAAGAAGAAGGAACTTGACCCCAATCGATAAATAGCGATGGAACCAAAGTTATCCGAAAAGTAGCTAGACCCGAACCAAACTCGTTGGTTGAATCTAAGCTATCAAGTTCGATCTTTTCAAGAATACACTTGAAGAAGATCAAGTTCTAATCCAAGAACTCAAGAAGAGAATTATAAGGATCTCACCTCAAAGCAAAAGCTTAATAAAAATCAATTCATTCAAAAATGCCTATGTAACGACCCTTACCCGTAACCCTAAATTTCCGTACAAATTTTTCATTTTATGCGTATAAACTTTAAATCTAACTTTCGAGCGAAAATAAAACCTTTAGAGTCGGAATTGAAATCGTTAACGGCGTTTGAAAATTTCATTGAAAACTATATAAAATAAACATAAACTATTTAAAGAAAACCTTTAAATAAAATTATTTTTCATTTTTAAATTTGTTTTTTTTTTTTTTTATAACATGTTCTGCCATTAAATGGCAGAACATGTGGCGATTGCAACAAGCACAATCGCCTGTTGCAATCGCTTGTGGCGATTGATCACCACAATTGTGGCGATCAATCGCCACACCCTCTGGATTTCTCCAGAGGGCAGCGATTACTATCGCCGCTTGGCGATTTCAAGCAGAGGGAGGGGCGATTGCTCGCCTCCCTCAGGCGACTATTCGCCACTGCCTCTGGATTTTGAAATCCAGAGGCTGCTTCTCCCTCTCCGTTTCACGCCCTGCAATTCACTTACCCATTCAACACTCAACAAAATCATACACATGGCAGTATTCTTTTCTACCTCCTATCTTCATCATTTCTTTACACACTTTCATAACAAATAAAACACTTTACTCCCCCACTTTACCAATTACTCCAACTCAACTAAAAACACATACAAACGTTACCAATTTCTCAAAACAAATCGCGTGGTTTCGTTTAAAAGTTTAACATTCCTCCTGTTTTGAAATCGGTAAAACTTAAAAAAAATACATTCAATTTCTCAAAATATTTTCTACTAACTAACCAGATTCCAACATCCTATAATATTCTAATAATTTCTATCAAAACTAACCCAAAATACCTATGTACGTCCCCACGGGTCAAAATAACGCTCCGACTGCCAGCGCACTCCCACGGGCCATCCTCCTTCAACTTGCTCATACTTCAGGCGGAGGGACATCATCCTCACCTGTCTCTATATCACCTACACCATAGAATTAAACACGTGAGCTTGAGGCTCAGTAAATCTAAGTGAATGCACGTGAATGCTATGCGTATGCTGTTTTAAACCATGCATCATTTTTTGTTTCGTTCCTTACATAACATATATGTCACCGGGGCTTCTCTCTCACTAGATAGGAGCGGCACATCCGACGATTGGATAGCCCCTCGTATCTAACCGGAGGGAAGACATGCTTCATCCGACAGCCATGTCTGAACCACCGCCACCGACGTGACCATCATTCCATTCGTTTACCTTTTTATTTTATGAAAACATGCATAGAAATTCCTTTTTCATGCTCGTTTTGAAAACAATGATGCGTGAACAATTATTATGACGTGAATGAAATAGAAACAAGTAGAAACATACAATAATAAACTAACCATTAACAAGCTAACAAAACATAATTCTAACTACCCGTTCTAAACTACCCAAACACATCTCCAATATCTTCGATCGACTCAATTCGTACGGTGTAGGCCTAAAGGGCCAAACAAGTCACAGAGACTTACCTCGCGTCCGTTGTTCACCGAGCTTCGTCCACAATCGCTTGTTCACCTATAACATTTCACAATATACGTATTAAATCGAGTCTAAATCACCAAACTCCAAAAATTGCTAACTCCTAACTAAAGAAAATTCCCTAAAGCTCTAAAACACTTCGTTGAGGCATTTCATCGAGCAACTCACGCTCGAAAATCACCAAACCTCCATTAATGGAGTCTTACATTTCTCCAACCACCCAAAATCTCAACAACTTCCATTTAGTTCCAACAACTTCAACTAATAACCATAAATACGCCCCCTTTGAGCCATAAATACGGTAACCCATAAATCTTTAAACTCATTTCGCGTTTCCAACGAAAACCCTAACGAGCCCTAATTGTTTTAAACACTAGAAATTGTTATTTAAGGTTCCAAAAGTGTAGAGCCTTACCTAGAGAGCGGAAATGGAAGAGAAACGTGAGGGTTCGAGTCGCCGGAAGAAGGCAATCGCTGCCGGAATGAAGAAGTCGTCGGAGGAGGAAGAGAATCGCAAAAAGGGGAGAGGGGGAAATGAAATCGCGTAAGGGAGAGGGGAAATAAGGGGGGGGGGGGTTTGTGATATTATTAAAATTTTGGGTTTGTAAATTACCACAACGCCCTTATCTCATTTTCTATTATTCCTCCACAATTCTCGTTTTTTAACTAACGATTCAATTTTCCAAAATTCTCATATTTCACCATAAATTCCAATTTATTATTACGGCTTCGTTAAAACTTTCCGTTCGAATAACGGACTTAACTTGACATATTTACAAAATGGCTGTATATTGGAATAAAGTTAAATCCCGTAAAGCCGGGCGTTACAGCCTAAAATCTATTACAAGCCTCCATTAAATAAGCAAGGGGATAAATCTAATAAGGTAATAACATAATTAGAAATAATCAAAATATCCTAATTAGACAATAAAAAAGTTTCTAAAAATAAGAAAAGGTTAAATTGTGATTTGGAAAGTGGTGCAAGTGGATGGTGGCCACGGAAATTAGGTTTAAGTAGAGTGAGTCCCAAGTTTATTTCATCTTGTGGGCCTAGCCCAATGGTGTGGCACTTGTAAGAACTTTGAAGTTAAAAACTCTTGGGCTAGAGTAGTGTCATATTGGGTGACCATGTGAGAAGTATTTATTTTTGAGACATCTCTTACATTTTGGGCTTCGTTCTGGGCTTCTTTTTCAATCCTTGCTTCTTCGTCAACACTTAGTAATATTATGGCCCGTTGCACATCTTGTGATGATTCCTTTTCTTGGATGTCTTTGATTAAAATTTGTAGTCTTGTGTTTATTTTCGTTGATCTTGATCTCGACATTGGTCCTCCTATGTTCATCAATGGATCTTGGCTCCCTATTGCTTCTTGATTGTCCTTGGTTGCTCCTTTGATTACATCACGGTGTCCATCACGTGATAAAATGATGTAGGAGATCAAGTGATGAATGACTAGTGTTTTCACATTTAGATCCCAACAATATCAGGATTTCTATGGACTTTCTTTATAAAGTGAAGTCTCTCCCCTTGCTTGATAAAATTTGGATCTTGAGAAATATGAAAGTACTATTTGCTCGGCTCGTTCATCGAAAAACGAATTACCTCATTAATAGTACTCGTGGTCAATTTAATTTCTCGTCCGAGAATGTATGTCTTCACCATCAATGGTTGTGTCGCACAAACCATGTTTGCATAAAATAAACGGATAAGTCTCTTATGAGTATCACCTCTAATTTTGCACAAACAAACTATTCCAACTTTTTCAAATAATTCTCTTACTCCCAATGAAATAAAGCGTCCAAATTCTACTCTTCTAGAGCAAATAATGAACCGATGCTTGATATCATACTCAAATTGCACTCTATTTACATCTGATCTAAATTCGAGAGAAAAATACCGTGGTTGAGGAGGTCGAATCCAAGACAATTCACTCGGCATTGAAGCGTCTTTTCGTTTCAAGGTAAGTTATGGAACCCTTAATGCCATTACAACCAGTGCAATTAGTAAACTCCCTTGACAGTGGACAAAAAGGGCAAAATCGCGATGAACTCCCTCGCAATGGACACAATCGTTCGAAAGTATGTCCAAACCTCAGAGAAATAGGGTGGGAGATCAAAATCGCGAACCAAATCGATGGAGAGCTACATACTAGAGGTCGAAATCAGCCAAAAAGTGCGTGGACGATCGCTGGATAAAACCCTAGGTCCCGCGCGGCCTTGTTAAGGGCGACCTCAGATTTATATTAGGTCGCCAGCTTTTAAAAACGAGGGCGACCTCGCTTAAAACGTGGGATACTGCGGAGGTCGCCCTCATTTGTACGAGGTCGCCCTTGTGCGAAGCGCGGTCTCCTTCACTTAACCCGCGGGCGACCGCGCTTGTATGTAACAGCGCCTAACGACGATGACTGCCTTGTTCAGTGATGATAGTTTAAAGTTTTAGTTGTGCTAAAATACAGTTTAAGGTTCATTTTGTCCATCACCCCATAGTTTGAAGTTCAAATTAGACTTTTCCTGATAAATAATAATGCAAATAAAGTTGAAAACTTTTGAGTGAAAACCTAAATAAAACCCATTGAGTACACAAGCATGATAAGAAGTTATAATCTCAATCTTCAAGGATGATGTGAGATTCGATATAATTCACATTTCAAATTCTAACGATACTATAGTTGATGACTTTACGACCATGTGCTACTTCTTATATGAAAGTCGTACTTGAGAGCCAACTCTAGGGAAGAAGAGTGCAGTTGATTATGAGTAGGTACATGAATAAATTATACTTGACTTTAGATTTATATAACGTGACCATACTTGAATAGAATAAATAATTGAGGAAACCTATGTGTTTGCCTGTACGAAAGAATATATAGTTGGATTGGATAAAAAAATAACAACAAACAAAATGTGGGACCATCTTTGTTGGCCTCAATGAGTGGCCAACTCTTTCATCCACGTGGGATTTAATCCATGTGACGTTTACGATTTAATAAATAGTTGACATTGGTCTAGGTGGAGTAATCTAGATTTGATTTCTTATTTAACCAAGTAAAAATAAAATTAGGCTAAAGATTTTTTTTTTAAATATTGCTATAACTTTTTTAATAATCTTTTGAATGTGTCATTACATAAATTAGAATGTGAAAAATATTTTGTAAATGTAAATATTTGATAATTATTTTTACAGTCGTAAATTACAGGAAGTTTTGTGATATTAGACAAATTTATTTTTTTAAATAACAATAAAACGACTATTTAAAAAACTTAAGAGCTTTTATGAGACAAATAAAACTACAAGTACTAAAAATAAAATAATAATAATATGTTTATGCTCTTATTTTATACTCTTAAAATACTCGTTGACGTGTCAAATAATAATAAGTGCTGACACGTCAACGAATATTTTAAGACAGTATAATAAAATGGTAGACATAACATTACTCGTAACAAAATTTTGTCTTATTTTAATTATTCCGAGAATATAGTATTCATGTCAATTTACATGAATATAATCCAGAAAACATGCATATAAATATGTGTTCTAATTTTGTAACCTTTACCTTATATTCCATGCAACGTATCATTTATCGCCATAGAAAAAACCAACATTTATTACACGTGAAGATACATTAAATGTTATAAGAAAACAGCAAAACAGATGATGACATACATCAACGTACATGCATGCACACATGTACGTATACATGCATGCAAGTATACAAATGGATAATTCCACATTTGTGTTCTAACTTTATCTGCATAAACATGAATATTTTGACAGAAATCCATGTAACTTATGCATAACGTTAACTGAGAGCTCGGGATTTTGGATGGAAGGGACTAACCGAGTTAACCGTAGGCGGAGAAAACTGTCCGAGATCTTAGATTTAGTGGAAGTGAATTCTTCCGACAGTAAAATCGCTATCTAGTCTTCATTTTCAAGATTCAAAATTGTTCATGGTATAACTTTTTAGCTATTAGCATTGGTTTGGAGTTAGAGAGCTTCTTTCCAGAAGCGAACCGATTTGTCAGTTCCGCAGGAGACAAAAGCCGCCTCCGTTGGAGAATGTTCAAGCCATCGTGGTGCACCGATATGGTTTGAAGGCCATCTTGCCACTTTTTCAGCCGACAGAGCATCCCAGACAACAATCTGCATGCAGATCAATCAAATGAAGAGAATTTTGGACAAAAAAAAAAAAACCGAAATGGAAGAGCCAGACCTCATTGGTCGCCTCATCAATCGACAGCACAAATTCCTCACTGACATTAAAAACAGCCTGAAAAAGAAATGGAATCACTCGTTAAATATGGAATTGGAATGGACAAAGCCGTTCCGCTCACTTCGTCAAGATAAATAATGCGCATTCTTATGCTATCTTCTCACTGCCAAGAATATAAACCCATGGGGGAGAAATAATTTGTAAAAGCATCTGTTATTTAAGCTAGACCTTTTCTATCTTTTAGTTCATGCCTTGGAATTTGGATGGCCAGTCGGATTATGATTGGCAGTGTTCGATCAACTACGTATTAATCAGTATTCCCATTATTTTGATCCACTTTTTTTTTCTTTTTTTTTTTTGCATAATGAGTTTACTCCGTTTTTCTGAACTAAATCAGAAATTCAAGTTTATAATTAGTCAATGGCAATGCGATGCACAAACGAGCAAGATAGAAGATAAAAACTTAAAAGGGCGATTATCTCGATTCACCTGGCATCGCAACTGTGTGCGGGTCACTCCAAGATACTGTTTAACCAGCCTCCCACTCCCAACTTCCCAAAGCTTTACAGTAGAATCCTTCCCACAAGAAAGAACAAACCTAGAATATGAATGATCATTACGCTGTATTAATCATTAATTTTTTTTTTTTTATAAGAAACTATAGATATCTATAGAAAGAAAATACAGAGAATAAAGGAAAAACCTTCTCAAAACTTAGAATTATATCATTAAGTTTGAAATTAAAACCATTTCATGAACTATACCTCTGATCTTTCGTAAAATTCGCACTGGTAATCTCAGCCGTTCCGTGGGCCCCAGCGATGGATCGGACACAATTAGCACTTACCCCATCCCATAATCGAACGGCTCCATCTTTTGAAGCTGTAACATACATGCTACCCGTTGCTGAATACCTAACCTACACGAGCAAATACATTTTTATTTTTTCGGTTGAAACGGCAATTTCGTTAATTAAACGGGAAAACTCAGAAACTTTCATGCCTGGTTGATTGCTCCATTGACTCCTATTTCTGGGGCATTTGAACAAAGATAGCATTGAAACGTATTTACATCATACAAATGCGCAATGGGATGGTCAGTTCCTGCGATATTTTGCCAAAATTCACGAGATAGTGAGAATTAAAGAATGAATAATATTAGAGAATAATATTCTTAGAGGAACGTAGAGATCTTTACCTGCTAAAAGATAATCCCCAGAAGGGTGGAAAGTGACTGAACGTACATTGTGTGTATCCTACAAGATTATGAATTGATAAAAGACTGAGGTAGAAGACAAAATTGAAGAAATGACAATTAATAGTTAAGAAATTATCTAACCTGGATGACTTTGAATGCTTTTTTTGCTGTCATTTTAGAAAAGTCAAAGAACCTGGCAAACATAATCGAGTATATCATTAAACATAATTGATTTTATAGTTGTGTTTCATTCGATAATTTATAGGCAACGATATTAACGTTTGAGAAGGTGGGGAGAGAAAGTTAGAGAAAAAATCGTACTTTATTGTGTGGTCTTTTGCCCCGGATATAAGAATCGTGTTTTGAGGATGAAAATCCAGATCATTTACGGGCTGCATACGTTTTCAGAAGAATTAAGACATCACGAGACACTTCATCCAGATAATAGCCTTTTGCTGCTAAAAAACTTACCTGAATATGATCGTAAAATGTCCGAATAACAGGTCGAACAGGCCCCTCTCTTGTATCTGGAAGTAGCATTTGCTTGATTTTTACCACCTGGGAGAAACAACTGTGGCCTATTAGTTAGACCCACTCTGTGGAAAGAATCATAAGTTCGTGAAAAGAATGAATACCTCAAAGAGTTTTATTGATAAATCGGCACTACCAGTGGCCACAAATCTCCCATCGCGACTAAATCTAGCACATCTAGCAACATTCTAGAAAGATTTACACATCAGTGCTAATAAATTACATAATATTATTTTGAGTACAATGTAATTTAGACACTAACGTTTGAGGTCATTTGTAAATTAGATCTTAAATTAATTTTTTTCACAACAGAATCTCCACCTCTTAGATGTCAGTAATTTGAACATTGTCGTCAAATTATTCGTCAAATTCAGCAAATGAATACCATGTTTCCCATTTAATAAGGTGTTTTAACATGATTTCTAGTGCATCCACCGATTTCTAACATGATTTCAACTCAATCCTGCGATCAACATAATTCGAAATTGCTGGAAAAAAAATCAATAGAGTTCGAAATCGGGTTAAAACACTTCACTAAATAGAAACATGGTATGCATGTGTTAGATTTGATAAATAAAATGATGATAAGGTTCAAATTAATGATAGCTAAAACGTTGAGATTCTGTTTGTAAAAAATAATAGTTTAAAGTGTAGTCTGTAAATGATCTCAAACGCTAGGGTCAAAATTGCACTTCACTTAACTATTTTTATTTAGTATTTGGTTTTGTTGCATTTTCACCTTGTGCTCAGAGAGATGGCGTGTTTCATGTTTTGGGAAACTCTTCGACGACCCTTTCAAGTCCTGCACCAAACTAATTCAACAAAGACAATTATCAGTTTCTCTGTTCTTTGCAACCTTTTCTCCCTCAAAACATTAAAAAAAAACCAGAGAGGAACCATATGCCGATGGAAAAATTAACTCATGTGAATAAGTAACGAGCTTGGTTGTTCGATAGAAAAAAAAATATGCGACCTGAAGTCGACTGCAGAATTCCGACTAGGCTTGGTAGACCCATATGCAGATGGTATTGATGAACCCAAATCATATGCAGAGGCAGAAGTTCCCTTTATCAACTCATCTTTTTCCACTGCAAGACCCTGTCAAAACCTTACAACCAAAAATTATTTTCTTTCATGTCTAACATTAATTTTGTGAAATTCCTTGTCAACAACAAATAATTATCTATCATACTTTCTCTTTCAATATAGGATTATCAAACTACATACTCTAATATATACATATATATAATAAAGAGAGAAAAAAACAGAAGAAAATGAATGTAATTGGATTAAAAAAGAAAAAGGGAAGAGAATGATGTTTTGAAATGAAGCACAGACCTTAGCAACCAGCTCAAGGAGCTTGTTAGATGGAACATTGACATCAAATGGTGTCATGGTCGCTGAAGCAACTGTTCGAGCAGCCTATGTAGATAAAAGTTTGATTAGTAACATTCGATAATAAACTACGAGACAGTGAAATAACGATTAGTTCCAGTGTAATCGAGCAGATTCTATAAATTTTATATTAATTGCTTTTTTTTATAATAACAGAAACAAAACAATCAAGAACAGCTCTCTTTCCAAAACTACCAAAAAAAAAAGGTTTTTCCTATCAAAAGGCTAATCTTAAACTATAAACCATAAGACCCAGAATTCGGCAATATAACTGATAATCGTCGATCATAAAACTAAATCTAATCCTTGTATTAGTTTCATTGCTTACTTAGAGATAAGAAAATTCTCTGTCTCTTAAACTAGCACAAAATTTAGTTAGAAGATAAAACACTTCTAAGCTCAGACTATCGTCGATCGAAACAATATCTACTTCAGTTCGATTTCTGTTCTTCCGAGAACCCAAAACTCTGAAAGAACATTATCTATGTCGTTCATTGTAAAAGTTTGTAAATTTGAGTTCACTTTCCTCTACCATATACTTTTTTTTTTTTTTTGAAAACGCTTCATTTCAACAGAAACTAAAAATACATCCAGGAAATCGAGTGCATAAACGTATTTCGTTGACAGAGCAGGCAAAAAGCGGAAGGAAAATTAGAGAAAAGAAGTAGAGAATAGACAGCTTGCCTGGTTGAGATTATGGTGGCGAAGATGAGCGACAATGAGAGAATTGACCTGCCGGAGGAGCTTCCCATCTTGCAGCGTCGGCTCCAAGTTGCTCTCCATTTCTAACTAAAAACCCTACTCTCCCTGCTCCTTTCGCCCCCAACCTCATTCTCCCTCCAAAAAAGTTTCCATTTTTACCATTAATTCTTTAGTTTAACTATCACTTAACAGAATAATTATAATTATTAAAAATTGAGATTTATTTTTTAGAGCATTTTTTAAATCAAGTTCTAAATTTTAATTGCAGCATCCCGATTTTCTCTGAGCAAAGAAGCAGAGAAAGCGACTGATTCTTCTCCGGCGACAAACACCAGATCGACGACGGCGCATAGAACCCAACCCTACCGGCTACTACATACTAAAGCTTCCCCAAAAAAAGATTGAACTTTTTTCATGTTTTTCCCTTTTCTTATACTTTCTTTTCATTATCAACTGAACCTTAAAAGTTAGGATTTTTTTTTTTCGTTTCGAGCTAATTTTCTCTTTCAAACATGAAGAATGAACTGTTTTTTTTAATGTAGTTCGTCGGTTTTATTACAATCAGATTTCTTTCTCTTTCTCCTTTCTCTCTCGACAATGGCCACTATCCGAAACCTCGACTCTCTGAGGATGGGGAGGCCATTTTTCGAGCAGTGCCATCGGATCATGGTTCAGGATGGCGACCCTTCAAAGATAATCAAGATTCGAGAAGGATTCTATAACGATAGGAACACTTTTAATTTCGGAATTTTTACGAGATCCGTTGTCAATTGTGCTCTAAAATACGTCTTATTATCTTGAGAGAGTTTCCTTACATATATTTCATTTCCATAAATTTCTCTAAGCGATGTGGGATTGTGACGATCTCTTTTTATGACCCGGAATTTGTCTATACTCGAGTCCAGGATTTGCCTACACTCAGCTTAGGTCCCGAGATTTGCCCCGCAACTCGAGGTTTGCCACATAGCCGTGCTTATACGTACACATTCAGGTCATCACAAATCACCCCTAGGGGCCCAACGTGCCCTGCAATCGTGCTCATACGTACATATTCGGGTCATTACAATCACCCCCTCGGGGCCCCAACGTTCCCATTGGTCACATTTCTGGTTGGTATAGACTCTGATACCATTTATAACGACCAATTTTCCTAGTAAGATATTGTCTGGTCTGGGGATTGGGCCGTAACCCAATATCCTCTCCTCAAGGATTTGTTTGGCGATGACTTCTCAGTCAGTTTTCTAACATGGTAACTGCTCTCACCAGAGCACTTTTAACTTCGAAGTTCTTATGAGATTCGTTGTCAATTGTACTCCAAAGCGCATCTTACTATATTGTGAGAGTTTCCTTACATATGTTTCATTTTCATGTACCTCCCCAAACGATATAGGATTGTGACGACCCCAGGTAAATCCTGGATTCAAGTATAGGCAAATTTCGAATCGTAAAAAAAGAGTAGTCACAATCTCATATCGCTTGGGGAGATATATAGAAATAAAACATATGTAAGGAAACTCTCTCAATATAGTAAGATGCGTTTTGAAGTACAATTGGAAACGGATCCCGTAAGAACTCTGAAGTTAAAAGTGCTCTAGTGAGAGCAGTACCATGTTGGGTGACAGACTGGAAAGTCCTAACCATGCAAATCCGTGAGGAGAGGATATTGAGATACGGCTCAATCCCCAGAGCAGACAATGTCTTACTAGGAAAAGAGGTCGTTACATTTGCTCTATAATTCTATGTAATGACATGACAAATATTGATTAATGTAACTAATATAATAATTAAAATAACTTGTTAACTGCGCCTATAAATGTTTGACATTGCAAGGTACATGATTAGAGACAATAAATGTTTGACATTATTCATAGTTGAATTGCCGTAATTATTTATTTAAATTTAAACAATTATTCATCAATTAAACATTTTTTTTTTTTGGCTGCAAAATGCGAATGTGTGGAAGTATTTAAGAATTTCAAATCAGACAATCGCCCACAAATTCATGCCATGCACCGATGCACGTTGAGCAAGTGCCCCACAAGTTTGAAAACACACAAGAAGATAGAGTCATTAAATGACCTAAAAAAGACAGTATATAACTTGGAGGCCTTAATTTCTACAAAAACCAAAATGGGCAGACATGCTAGATCGCAGAGATTCAGCACTGGGATTGTCTCGAATTGGTGTCGGTTCGATTCGGTCCATGTTCGGACTGAGTCGGGACCGAAGTCGGTTAGGATTGTTCAGAAAACTGAGCTCTTGGTGGATGGTTTCAGCTCAGAAAGTGGAAAATCTAAGCCTGGAATTGGAAACAGAATAATGGTTGTTGTGGATTCTAGCCTTGAGGCTAAAGGAGCTCTTGAATGGACACTTTCTCATGCTGTCCGGAGCCAGGATTCCGTCATTCTTCTTCATATTCTCCAGCCATCCATACAGAGTGAGAATCGAAGGTCTTTTTTATTTTTTTAATTGAACTGAAGATGATCCGTTTGAGTTGTTCATCTTTTGCAGGTGTGAAGACTGATGGAAGAAGAACTAATAAGAAAGCTTATGATCTTCTTCTTTCTCTGAAAAATACATGCCAATCAAAAAGGCCTGAGGTGAGTGAAAAGATACGAACTTCTACGAGTTTCCAGATCAATTTAATCAGAAAATACCCAGAAATGATTGATGAAAAAGTTATCAGCTTATGGAAAAAGTTCAAATTTTTCATGGAAAGAACAGAAAACGAGAAAAAAATTGAGTAATTTATGATTATTAATGCCAGATGATTCCTAATTTCCAGCAATGTTCTTCTCTAGAATGATTGAACTGGGCATGGACAATCATTGAAGTCAACTCCTCTCTCTCTCTCTCTCTCTCTCTCTCTCTCTCTCTCTCTCTCTCTCTCTCTAGGTGCCAGTTGAGATTCTATTGGTGGAAGGGAAGGAAAAGGGTCCCGTAATCGTGGAAGAAGCAAAGAGAAATAAAGCATCTCTTCTAGTTCTTGGACAGAGAAAGAGGTCATCGTTTTGGAGGCTACTGAGCAGGTGGGCCAGAAAGAGGAGGAGGCGGACCATTAATGGCGGAACTGTGGAATACTGCATTCAATATTCTTCATGCCTGGCGATTGCAGTGAGAAGGAAGAGCAAAAAGCTTGGTGGGTATTTGATCACCACTAAACGCCACAAGAACTTTTGGCTTCTAGCTTGAAATATCCATTGCTACACTGCTGATGAGAGAGACAGAGAGGGCCTGCATATGAAAGACAAACAGAATGTACAGGGGAGCGAGAGAGAGAGAGAGAGAGAGACTGCTTTGAACTGTATCTTTCATGAGTAATCAAATATTCTATACATGAGGAGGAAGATAAATGAACTTCTTTTATCTATACAGGTATATCAAAAAATTTCCATCTTTTTTTTTTATCTGTAATCAACATTCAATTGTATAAATTGAATCATTTTGAAAGATGATATGAGTCGAAACCTCGATCACGCCTTGACACGATGCGATTCAACTGATCATAACTGGCAAGAACACCAGCTCCGGCAACCCCAAGAAGCATATTTGCGGCGGCTCCTCGGAAAAGTGCCGTAAAACCCTCTTGGCGAATGATCTCACGAAATGCATGCACACCATTGCGATATTTGAAACTTTGTCCAGAAGTCATCATCATTCTCCGTCGGAGCGTGTCGAAAGGATAAGCACAAACCCCGGAAAAAGTAGTGATGCTCCACCCCAAGAAGAAACTTGCAAAGAAATTGCCCTGCAAAAGAATAAATACAAGCATATTGAAACCAGAGAATTTTTATCATCAATTAGGACCAGTTTGGGGAGATTATGAAAAGAATTGGTCTGAAAACAAGTGAATTAAAGTGTTTTCAAAAGCTGTTCTTATTCAGACAGCATTCGAAATGCATACCAGGGAACAAGAACAGTTTTTGAAAACACTTTTATTCAAGTAACAAGCCAATAAAGTGTGTTCAAAAACTGTTCTTGCCCACTGGTATAACTTCAAATTGCCAAGTAACATATTTTCAGACAACATGCGAAATGCCATACCAGGGAACATAAACAGTTTTGAAAACACTTTAATCAAGTAACAAACGAATAAATGTGTTTCCAAACCCTGTTCTTGTTCCTGGTGTAACTCGCAATTCGCAAGTAACAATTTTCCAGACACACATTCAAAATGCATACCAGGGAGCGAGAACGGTTTTTGAAAACACATTTATTTGCTTATGTGTTTTCAAAAAACTGTTTCTTGTTCACTGGTAAAACTTGCAATTCTAAAGTAACATATTTTTAATGCATACCTCAAAGGGACCAACCAAACAAGAGGTTTCACTGTGTCATAGATCCCAAAGTAACAACCTCTGTACAAAGTAATTCCATGATTGAAACGCTAAAACCTCTATATAAACCGACAAGTCATCGCTTGCCAATGTTTTACTGTAGACATCGAGAAGACCTTTAAAACCGGCGCTGATTATTAATGGTGCATCCTAGCGTGTCCTGTGGCTAAGCGGGTCCGAGCATAGTCGAGATGATACAGAAACAGAGAAGTCGTTGCTCCAGCAGCACTCCCGGAAGCTATATTCCCAGCAAACCATTTCAAGTACCCATCTTTCTCTTTCGAGCATGCCAAAAACTCGTTTGAAGTAACCTTTGAATGCAAAATTGAAAGCCTATGGGCAATTTAAATTTTCTTCTGTAAAGAATTTGGAGATTCTTGTAATGCACATAGAGAAGCTTCGAGACTATCAACAAAGTCCTCATGAGAAGGACGAAAAAAAGCACAGCACAAGTGGAAAAAAAAAGAAACAAACAACGCAATTTTGTAGCGCATATAGTAGCATCCTTAAGATGGAAATTTTGAATCAGTCAGAATTTTTGCTTGAAATTAAATCTACTAAAATAACTGATGGCAGGAAGATAATAGAAATCATTATATTTTCTCTAGTAACCAAGAATAATATGGCTGTATAGGCAATAATTTCCTCATATCACAATCTAGATTTTACGAATTGGCACTAAAAAGCATTAAGATAAAACAGAATATGGCTGATGAATTAATACCTGAGTAGGGAAATATCGAATAACGTTGGCCTGATTTCCTCGCCAAAAGGAAAAGAAAGCCCTCCTCTCTCAAAACCCTTTTGAATCCATCTCGAATGCCCATATAAGGTCTATTGATTTGTCCCCTTTTTATCATTTCTCCTTGATTTTGCAGTAAAAGCTTCACCCTATCAATAGGTGCTGCTGCACTTTTAGATATTATTGCCGCAACTCCTCCCATGAAAAAGTCAGCCGAAAATTTTTCAGACTGCCTTGCCATTCTATCTCTGCCAAATAGCCCAGGAAAGTAATTTAATGTTGGAGATGAAAAAACCAAAGACGCGCACTTCCTCTAATTATATTGAGAACTGTTTTATGTTCATCAGAAGTAAATCACTCACAATTTTATTTCTTTCCATTCTCTGTCAATCTCATGCATAGAATCAGTATGATAAGCTAAATCAATGGAGTAAGAAGAAAGTAATTCATTCTTGTAAAGATAAAATAAATAATATGTAATACTAAAATTATATAGCAGTTTTCTCATTTTTTTCAAATGAAGAAGACACAAACATTCAAACAACAAAGGCACATTCAAACAACAAAGGCTTCCGAGGACAAAACTGAAAACTTCGTTTTAAAGGAGCCATTTCTCCTTGATAACTAATCCTAGCTTTAGCAAGCAAACTCTAGCTGAAAAAGCTCCATGGATAACACTTTATAAACATTGCCCATCAAATTTCAGCCTATTTTTCCAGTCAATACAATCTCCAGCGCACAAACGCACAAAGGAGGATTTTTTTAACCTTAATTAAAATGAAATAATTGAAAAACCAGCTCGTCGAAAAACCAAACGAGCAAATCGATAATTATAAAAAGCAAGATTTTACATTAGAATACCTATTCCAATGTTTGGTTTCGAAGAAAAAAAAATGATGACTGTCGTATAAAATGTTAGAAAGTAAGGGAACTGAGGTTTACACAATTGGAACAGAGAACATAAAACAGCGGGGAAATGAAAACGGAAGATAAAGATTTCAAGAACACCAACCTCAGAGGTCTGAAACTCTGAATCTCGAAGAGAGAGAGGGAATGAGTGGACGTTAAATGGAAAATACTAAAATAGACCCAAAATATTTTAAATTCAGACCTTAATTTGTTTTTTTTTTTTGCAACTAAGTCCTCGAAAAATATGATATTAATTGTGACACCTCCGTTAAGCTCCCTTGCCGTTAGAGTCCGTTATCGCATCTATCACTTGCTACAACTTCTAATCTGCATCATCGGCTCTTCTTCTACCACAAATCTCCTCCTCAGAACATCGTCGTTCTAACAGATTTCGACCTATTCTGGGAATATTTCCCAATCGGAAAAAATGGTTGACCGAAAGAGCTGCAGATTGTGATTTGATTTACGTAATCAAACGTGCTTAGAGAAATACTGCATGAAATGCGATAGATGTATCGCAGGAAAACACCTCGAAATCGACGGAAAATCAGCCGGGAAATTAAACAGACTAAAGCTCAGAAATGCACTAGGCTTTGTCTGTGCGCTCTGATCTCCTCTTAGAACGAGGTTTTCCAGGCTCAACTTCCACCGAGAAGAAGCCAGAGCTACCCTCGATCAAAGCCCCATTCGAATTGCGCTCGAGAAAGGATTCCGGGCACGTACAATTTTCAGTCAAATCAGTAAAAGTTGGTGTTACTACATGGTTAAAATTCCAAAATAACACTAGGTAAGACAAGTTACTTTAAAAACAAAATTTGAGTCACATTTTTGTGACAGCATTCCCTCTGAAGTGAATGAGCATCGTGTGGGATCTAACCCATATCAACAAAGGTGTTCAATCTCACATTGATTAAGAGAGTAAAAAGTATATAATTTATAAGTAGAGTTCATCTCTTTACTTAATATACGCGTTTGGGGCTGATTCCAAGGATAAATTGTGCGGGCTATAGTTCAAAACAGACAATATTGTATTGGAATGATCGAAAGACGTTACACATTTTTATTTTTAACGAATCAAAATTCAAAAATTTATTTAATATAGGGTAATTATCGATTTGAACCCTATACTATACACGTTTTTTCAATTCGGCCCCTGTACTAAAAAAACCGGCAAACCAAACCCTGTACTATACACGTTTCCGGCAAACCGAACCCTGTACTTTGATTCTGTTATCAGTTTTGACCTTCTATCACAATTTCATTAAACCTTCATTGAAAAAAACTAACAAACGATATTGGATTCAGTTGAAATTTTTACCACATGTTCACTACTTAATGAGAAGATAATCTGAAAATTTTCGTGATTTTTTAACACATGTACGATTTATTGAAATTTTATTTTAGTATTTATAAAAATATATTATAAATCATACAAATTTTAGAAAATCACGAAACTTTTTCTATTATCTACCCATAATAATTTGAACATGTGGAAAAGTTTTCAAATAAATCAAATATTGTTTGATATTTTTAAAAAAAATAATTTATGAAAACACTTTTATCAAGTAACAAGCCAATAAAGTGTGTTCAAAAACTGTTCTTGCCCACTGGTATAACTTCAAATTGCCAAGTAACATATTTTTCAGACAACATTCGAAATGCCATACCAGGGAACATAAACAGTTTTTGAAAACACATTTAATCAAGTAACAAACGAATAAATGTGTTTCCAAACACTGTTCTTGTTCCTGGTGTAACTCGCAATTCGCAAGTAACATATTTTCCAGACAACATTCAAAATGCATACCAGGGAGCGAGAACGGTTTTTGAAAACACATTTATTTGCTTATGTGTTTTCAAAAACTGTTCTTGTTCCCTGGTAAAACTTGCAATTCTAAAGTAACATATTTTTAATGCATACCTCAAAGGGACCAACCAAAACAAGAGGTTTCACTGTGTCATAGATCCCAAAGTACAACCCTCTGTACAAAGTAATTCCCATGATTGAAACGCTAAAACCTCTATATAAACCGACAATTCCATCGCTTGCCAATGTTTTACTGTAGACATCGAGAAGACCTTTAAACCGGCGCTGATTATTAATGGTGCATCCTAGCGTGTCTGTGGCTAAGCGGGTCCGAGCATAGTCGAGATGATACAGAAACAGAGAAGTCGTTGCTCCAGCAGCACTCCCGGAAGCTATATTCCCAGCAAACCATTTCAAGTACCCATCTTTCTCTTTCGAGCATCCAAAAACTCGTTTGAAGTAACCTTTGAATGCAAAATTGAAAGCCTATGGGCAATTTAAATTTCTTCTGTAAAGAATTTGGAGATTCTTGTAATGCACATAGAGAAGCTTCGAGACTATCAACAAAGTCCTCATGAGAAGGACGAAAAAAGCACAAGCACAAGTGGAAAAAAAAAGAAACAAAACAACGCAATTTTGTAGCGCATATAGTAGCATCCTTAAGATGGAAATTTTGAATCAGTCAGAATTTTTGCTTGAAATTAAATCTACTAAAATAACTGATGGCAGGAAGATAATAGAAATCATTATATTTTCTCTAGTAACCAAGAATAATATGGCTGTATAGGCAATAATTTCCTCATATCACAATCTAGATTTTACGAATTGGCACTAAAAAGCATTAAGATAAAACAGAATATGGCTGATGAATTAATACCTGAGTAGGGAAATATCGAATAACGTTGGCCTGATTTCCTCGCCAAAAGGAAAAGAAGCCCTCCTCTCTCAAAACCCTTTTGAATCCATCTCGAATGCCCATATAAGGTCTATTGATTTGTCCCCTTTTTATCATTTCTCCTTGATTTTGCAGTAAAAGCTTCACCCTATCAATAGGTGCTGCTGCACTTTTAGATATTATTGCCGCAACTCCTCCCATGAAAAAGTCAGCCGAAAATTTTTCAGACTGCCTTGCCATTCTATCTCTGCCAAATAGCCCAGGAAAGTAATTTAATGTTGGAGATGAAAAAACCAAAGACGCGCACTTCCTCTAATTATATTGAGAACTGTTTTATGTTCATCAGAAGTAAATCACTCACAATTTTATTTCTTTTCCATTCTCTGTCAATCTCATGCATAGAATCAGTATGATAAAGCTAAATCAATGGAGTAAGAAGAAAGTAATTCATTCTTGTAAAGATAAAATAAATAATATGTAATACTAAAATTATATAGCAGTTTTCTCATTTTTTTCAAATGAAGAAGACACAAACATTCAAACAACAAAGGCACATTCAAACAACAAAGGCTTCCGAGGACAAAACTGAAAACTTCGTTTTAAAGGAGCCATTTCTCCTTGATAACTAATCCTAGCTTTAGCAAGCAAACTCTAGCTGAAAAAGCTCCATGGATAACACTTTATAAACATTGCCCATCAAATTTCAGCCTATTTTTCCAGTCAATACAATCTCCAGCGCACAAACGCACAAAGGAGGATTTTTTTAACCTTAATTAAAATGAAATAATTGAAAAACCAGCTCGTCGAAAAACCAAACGAGCAAATCGATAATTATAAAAAGCAAGATTTTACATTAGAATACCTATTCCAATGTTTGGTTTCGAAGAAAAAAAAATGATGACTGTCGTATAAAATGTTAGAAAGTAAGGGAACTGAGGTTTACACAATTGGAACAGAGAACATAAAACAGCGGGGAAATGAAACGGAAGATAAAGATTTCAAGAACACCAACCTCAGAGGTCTGAAACTCTGAATCTCGAAGAGAGAGAGGGAATGAGTGGACGTTAAATGGAAAATACTAAAATAGACCCAAAATATTTTAAATTCAGACCTTAATTTGTTTTTTTTTTTGCAACTAAGTCCTCGAAAAATATGATATTAATTGTGACACCTCCGTTAAGCTCCCTTGCCGTTAGAGTCCGTTATCGCATCTATCACTTGCTACAACTTCTAATCTGCATCATCGGCTCTTCTTCTACCACAAATCTCCTCCTCAGAACATCGTCGTTCTAACAGATTTCGACCTATTCTGGGAATATTTCCCAATCGGAAAAAATGGTTGACCGAAAGAGCTGCAGATTGTGATTTGATTTACGTAATCAAACGTGCTTAGAGAAATACTGCATGAAATGCGATAGATGTATCGCAGGAAAACAACCTCGAAATCGACGGAAAATCAGCCGGGAAATTTAAACAGACTAAAGCTCAGAAATGCACTAGGCTTTGTCTGTGCGCTCTGATCTCCTCTTAGAACGAGGTTTTCCAGGCTCAACTTCCACCGAGAAGAAGCCAGAGCTACCCTCGATCAAAGCCCCATTCGAATTGCGCTCGAGAAAGGATTCCGGGCACGTACAATTTTCAGTCAAATCAGTAAAAGTTGGTGTTACTACATGGTTAAAATTCCAAAATAACACTAGGTAAGACAAGTTACTTTAAAAACAAAATTTGAGTCACATTTTTGTGACAGCATTCCCTCTGAAGTGAATGAGCATCGTGTGGGATCTAACCCATATCAACAAAGGTGTTCAATCTCACATTGATTAAGAGAGTAAAAAGTATATAATTTATAAGTAGAGTTCATCTCTTTACTTAATATACGCGTTTTGGGGCTGATTCCAAGGATAAATTTGTGCGGGCTATAGTTCAAAACAGACAATATTGTATTGGAATGATCGAAAGACGTTACACATTTTTATTTTTAACGAATCAAAATTCAAAAATTTATTTAATATAGGGTAATTATCGATTTGAACCCTATACTATACACGTTTTTTCAATTCGGCCCCTGTACTAAAAAAACCGGCAAACCAAACCCTGTACTATACACGTTTCCGGCAAACCGAACCCTGTACTTTGATTCTGTTATCAGTTTTGACCTTCTATCAACAATTTCATTAAACCTTCATTGAAAAAACTAACAAACGATATTGGATTCAGTTGAAATTTTTACCACATGTTCACTACTTAATGAGAAGATAATCTGAAAATTTTCGTGATTTTTTAACACATGTACGATTTATTGAAATTTTATTTTAGTATTTTATAAAAATATTATTATAAATCATACAAATTTTAGAAAATCACGAAACTTTTTCTATTATCTACCCATAATAATTTGAACATGTGGAAAAGTTTTCAAATAAATCAAATATTGTTTGATATTTTTAAAAAAATTAATTTATAAAATAAAGAAGAAACTGAGATTAATTTAAAAAAATACCAAAAGATATTGGATTTATTTGAAACTTTTTCCAGATGTTTACCATATCATGGGTAGCTAATAGAAAAATTTGCGCAATTTGTTAAAACTTGTATGATTTATTATAATATTTTTAAAAAATACTAAAATAAAATTACAATAAACCGTAGATATGTTAAAAAATCACAAAAATTACCAGATTATCTTCTCATTAAGCAATGAACATGTAGTAAAACTTTCAACTGAATCTACGATCGTTTTGTAGTTTTTTCAATGAGAGTTTAATGAAATTGTTGATAGAAGGTCAAAACTGATAACAGAATCAAAGTACAGGGTTCGGTTTGCCGATTTTTTTAGCACAGAGGCTGAATTGAAAAAACATGTATAGTACAAAATTCAAATCGATAATTTTCCTTATTACGAGGGAGAATGCCCCTCCTTTGTATATTTTTTTAAATTTTAATAAAAAAGGAGAGGATTCCTCTGCCCATTTAAGTGAGTTGACTGCGAGTAATAAATTCATTGAAAACTCAAAATCTTCTTTGAAATCATTTTAAGTGAGTTGACTACGAGTCCTAAATTTATTGGTTTAAGTTCTGGGTCCACGATTGTCAAAAAATCAAGTTTTTTGACGAGTCCATGATGAGACAAGGTTTAAGCCACGACTTAGTGTGTGCTAAGTCGTAAAGGATTCCATATGTGTATGCGAATGGGAGTGTGCGCCAAGCGTTTTGCGCCGTGACCCACTCGTGGTTGCACATCAACACTTAGTTCATCCATGGGCATCGTGACGACGCTACCCTCGCAAGTTGCAGCAGTGGGCATGAGTCCATTTCGACCCATTTGTTTGGGCCTTGTTTTTCAGCTATCACTTGGATCTTATGGGCCCTATTGTGAGCATGTTTTGTGAATAATGGTAAGACCCAAATTTTTTTCTTCGAGGTGCTCTGTGTCAAGGTCCGGGCTTGTCCAAGGCATGTTGCCTATGGCCGCCCATGCTGCTAGGTAGATTTATTTCCCTTTTAAGTAATTCTTTTGTACTTTTTTTTCTTTCCATTTTTGGCAAGTGACTCCTCGCCCACATAGCATGTCTACTCCTGCTATAGTGGAGATGGTCCGGATTGCTCTTTAGGGGGAGAGGCATGACTGCACGTAGACCCCCCTACCCAACGTTGTAATTTGCTGCTATTCAATCAAGGCTTTTTACATACACTCTTTATACAAACTTTATACTCAAATGATGCTCCTCTCGGTTAATCTCGCTCGCTCGTTGCTTACTCGTTAGACACAAGCTCGCTCTAACAAAGTGGGCACTCGGTGCCGTTGGCACGCTCGTTGGCTGACCCAGTACTAGTGAGATATTGGGTGCCGCACGGTCTCGATACGCCCCTTGAAAGTAGGACCGTGACAGTTGGTATCAAAGCCTGGTTGGCTCAAAAATCGTGAGAAATCATGCCGAAGAAGAGTACGATGGAAAGACCTAGTGCACCATCAGATCAACTCGAGCGCCTCGTCGAGTTGGAAGAAGAAATACGGTATCTACAAGACATACCGGATAACATTCGATTCATAGAAGAACGAATGAAGGAAATGTCTGAATTTCCTACTGAGATTGCGGCTATTCACAATAGGATAGACGCCATACCGATTCCAGAGCTGCTGAATCGGGTGGAGACTCTTGAATCCCGACAAGAAAAGGGAAAGGGAGTCGACACGGGAGAAAGTTCCACAGGTACGATAATCGGGGTCCTGGAGCGCGTCGATGAGATCGATCTAGCTCATACCCGATTGTCTGAAACTGTGTCTCAAGTGACCGAAGACTTCAAAGCAATGTTTGATTCTCTCAAGACTGAGATTGCCGAGATCAACATTAAGCTGAACTTGACTATGAGAGCCATGGGGAGTCAGACCCAGGCTACTACTGCTGCTGAATTTAGTCGAGTGAAGATCCCTGAGCCAAAACCCTTTGGGGGAGCCCGGGATGCTAAAGAAATAGAGAATTTCATTTTCGATATGGAACAGTATTTCAAGGCCACTAAAACAGATGATGATTCGAAAGTGACACTGGCCACAATGCATCTTACTGGTGATGCAAAACTTTGGTGGAGATCCAAATATCATGAAATCAGTGTTGGCGAATGTACGATTGAAACATGGGAGGAACTAAAAAGACAGTTGAAGGACCAATTCTTTCCAGAAAATGTTGAGTTCAACGCTCGTAGACTTCTTCGAGACCTAAAGCAGACTGCAAGTATTCGTGAATATGTCAAACAATTTTCGGGTCTCATGCTGAACATTAGAGATATGTCAGAAAAAGACAAGATCTTCACTTTCATCGAAGGTCTTAAACCATGGGCCAGAACAAAACTGTATGAACAGAGAGTGCAAAGTCTTTCAAGTGCACTCGCAGCTGCTGAGCGACTGTTTGATTATAATATTGAGAACCCTGGGGCAAAGAAGAATGCTCCTAGTAACTCGAACACCATCAAGTCCCAGAAATCGAACGCCGGAAATGTTGAAAGAAAACCCTTTGTCCCAAGAGAAGGCCATGAAGCACCAAGAAATGCTAACAACCAACGCCCGCCTAATAGGCCTATGTCATGCTTCCTGTGTAAGGGACCACATCGAGTAGCCGAATGCCCGCATAGATCCGCCTTAACTGCCTTACAAGCGTCAATTCAAGATGACAACGCAGTTAAGGAAGTTATTGAAGAAGAAACCACAGAGATTGCTGAAGTTGGGACCATGACGTTCTTATCAGCTGTGCAGCAACAGATGGAAGAACTGAGGAAAATCCCAGATAAAGGTCTCATGTATATGGAATCATTCGTCAACAACAAATCTACTAAAAGTACGATGATAGATTCGGGGGCTACTCATAACTTCATTACAGAGAAAGAAGCTCATCGTCTCGGTTTGAAGTTAGAAAAGAATGATGGTAAAATGAAAACAGTGAATGGAAAAGCAATGCCGGTGCTCGGGGTTGTAAGGAGAGTCCAGTTGAAACTCAGTTCGTGGACAGGACCCGTCGACTTTGTTGTAGCTCGGTTGGATGACTTTGATGCTATTTTGGGTATGGAGTTCTTGATGGAACATAAAGTCATCCCAATGCCTTCAGCAAAATGTTTAATAATCACTAGTAACAACCCAACAGTTGTTCCTGCGATACTGAAACAACCAAATGTCATCAACACAAAGATGCTCTCTGCTATGCAATTCAAGAAAGGGCTGAAACGCGACGACCCAACTTACATGGTTGTTCCCTTGGAGGTAAGTACAAAGAAGGAAGAAGTAATACATCCTGAAATCTCAAGAGTCCTAGAAGAGTTCAGGAGTACCATGCCCGAGTGCTTACCCAAGACATTGCCTCCGAGAAGGGACATTGATCATCAAATCGAACTGAATCCTGGTTCTAAACCTCCTGCAAAAGCCCCATATAGAATGGCTCCGCCAGAACTAGCAGAATTGAGGAAGCAATTAGATGAGCTACTCGAGGCCGGATTTATCAGACCCGCTAAAGCACCTTTTGGAGCACCAGTTTTGTTTCAAAGAAAAAAGATGGAAGTCTACGAATGTGCATAGATTATCGGGCACTCAACAAAGTCACAGTGCGCAACAAGTATCCCATTCCGCTTATCACTGACCTTTTTGATCAATTGTATAAAGCCAAGTACTTCACTAAACTGGATCTACGATCAGGTTACTATCAAGTGAGAATTGCAGAAGGAGATGAACCCAAGACGACGTGTGTAACAAGGTATGGGGCCTTTGAGTTCTTGGTGATGCCCTTCGGACTCACAAACGCTCCTGCAACTTTCTGCACACTCATGAATCAAGTATTTCATGAGTACCTTGACAAGTTCGTGGTAGTGTACCTCGACGACATTGTGGTATACAGCGAGACGCTGGAAGAGCACAAGGCACACCTTCGTTTGGTTTTCGAAAGGCTAAGAGAAAACCAACTGTATGTGAAGAAGGAAAAATGCTCTTTTGCTCAGGAGAGCATCGAATTCCTCGGCCATATTGTTGAGCAAGGTCGTCTTCGCATGGACCCAGGAAGATAAGTGCTGTCAAAAGTTGGAAGACCCCGGCGTCTGTCACTGAACTGCGTTCCTTCCTCGGGCTTGCTAATTATTACAGACGCTTTGTGGAAGGATTTTCGAAGAGAGCTGCACCTCTAACGGAACTCTTAAAGAAGGGAGTACCTTGGGAGTGGAACTCCGAATGTCAAAAATCTTTTGCTGACTTGAAAGCAGCTATGATACAAGAGCCTGTACTCGCATTAGCAGATGTCACTCAGCCATTTGAAGTGGAAACCGATGCCTCAGATTTTGCTTTAGGAGGAGTCCTTATGCAGAATGGTCATCCTGTTGCCTTCGAAAGTCGAAAGTTAAAGGAAGCAGAGAGGAAGTACATTGCTTCCGAGAAAGAAATGCTGGCAGTAGTGCATTGTCTACGCATGTGGAGGCAGTATCTACTTGGGTCGAAGTTCGTTGTGAAAACAGACAACAGCTCAATCTGTCACTTCTTTGAACAACCAAAGCTCTCGGCCAAGCAAGCACGTTGGCACGAACTGATTTCAGAGTTTGATTTTAGCTTTGAACACAAGTCAGGCCAGAGTAATCGAGTGGCTGATGCATTAAGTCGAAAGGCCGAATGCGCGAGTCTATGCTATCTATCTCAGCTTCAAGCAAGTAAAGTTAACGGATCATTGAAAGATTGTATTCGAGATAATCTTCAAAATGACCCTGGAGCTCAAGCTGTCATACAACTTGTGAAGGAAGGAAAGACTAGGCAATTTTGGATCGAAGATGACTTACTCTTCACCAAGGGAAACCGTTTGTATGTGCCCCGAAGCAATAATTTGCGGCGTGTCCTTCTGCGAGAATGCCATGATACCCTGTGGGCCGGTCATGCTGGATGGCAACGTACCTATGCTCTCTTGAAAAAAGGATACTATTGGCCGCAAATGAAGGTTGACGTTATGCAGTACACCAAAACTTGTCTTGTGTGCCAACAAGATAAAGTTGAAAGAAACAAGGTTGCTGGATTACTAGAGCCACTGCCCGTACCAAAAATGCCTTGGGAAAGTGTTTCTCTGGATTTCATCACCAATTTGCCGTCTGTCAATGACTTTGAAGCGATACTGGTGATTGTCGACAGATTTTCCAAGTATGCCACGTTCATTGCAGCTCCAAAGCACTGCCCCGCAGAAACGACTGCCCAACTCTTCTTCAAACACATTGTAAAGTTGTGGGGAATTCCTCAAAGCATCGTCAGTGACAGGGATCCTCGATTCACAGGGTCTTTTTGGATCGAATTGTTCAATTTGCTTGGGTCAAGTCTCAACATATCTTCCAGTTACCATCCTCAAACAGACGGCCAAACAGAACGCTTCAACAGCTTACTGGAGGAATATCTACGTCACTTCATCAATACAAATCAAAAGAATTGGCCCAGTTTACTCGACGTAGCACAATTCTGCTTTAACTGTCAGAAGAGTTCTTCAACGGGGATGAGTCCATTTGAAATAGTCTGTGGGAGACAACCCATCATGCCCCACACGTTGGAGCAGCCATATTTGGGGAAGAGTCCAAAAGCGTACAACTTCTCCAAAGAATGGAAGCAAAATACGGAAATAGCTCGTGCTTACTTAGAACGTGCCTCTAAACATATGAAGAAGTGGGCGGATAAGAAGCGGCGACCAATGGAGTTCATGGCTGGAGACTTTGTGCTGGTTAAGCTGTTACCTGAACAGCTTCGGTTCAGAGGAAAGAAGGACAGGCGACTTGTTAGAAAATACGAAGGCCCCATTGAAGTCATAGAGAAAGTCGGAAAAGCCTCCTACAGACTTAATCTTCCAGCGTGGCTCAAAATTCACCCTGTCATCCATGTCAACAATTTGAGGCCCTATCATGCAGACGACGAAGATGAAGAGAGGAACGACATCACCAGGCCAAATATCTCTACCAGCAACAACAAGAACAAAGAAGTTGAAGAAGTCCTTGCGGAGCGGAACGTCAACATCGGGCGACGACAGTACCAGGAGTATCTGATCAGATGGAAGGGACTTGGAGACGACGAGGTATCTTGGGAGAAGCAAGAAGATTTACAAGACTCAGCAAGGGTGATCAAAGAATTCAAGCAGAAGCAAAGTTGACGAGGTCGTCAACAGCTCAAATAGGGGAGAATGTCAAGGTCCGGGCTTGTCCAAGGCATGTTGCCTATGGCCGCCCATGCTGCTAGGTAGATTTATTTCCCTTTTAAGTAATTCTGTTGTACTTTTTTTTCTTTCCATTTTTGGCAAGTGACTCCTCGCCCACATAGCATGTCTACTCCTGCTATAGTGGAGATGGTCCGGATTGCTCTTTAGGGGGAGAGGCATGACTGCACGTAGACCCCCCTACCCAACGTTGTAATTTGCTGCTATTCAATCAAGGCTTTTTACACACACTCTTTATACAAACTTTATACTCAAATGATGCTCCTCTCGGTTAATCTCGCTCGCTCGTTGCTTACTCGTTAGACACAAGCTTGCTCTAACAAAGTGGGCACTCGGTGCCGTTGGCACGCTCGTTGGCTGACCCAGTACTAGTGAGATATTGGGTGCCGCACGGTCTCGATACGCCCCTTGAAAGTAGGACCGTGACACTCTGCTTGAGCGAAGCGGCCATATATTGTTTCCTTCCGGACTGAGTTTCTAGTTCCCTATAGGACTCATTTAGTGTCTCCAGTATTTTGTATGAGATTTTGACGTCAGACTTATTTTAAATTTCAACGATGTTTTGGATTTCGAGTCTGCTCCCTAAAGAGTTGTTCGAGCCGGTCGATAACACAATCAATGTCGAGGTAAGAGTTTCTTTACTCTATTGCGCTGTATCATGATTTTCAAAGTTATGATTTTGTAAGATATGACATATAAAACCTAACGTGTCTTATTTACTAGTATGTGAGTTTTTATATCATATATATGCCAGATTGGCACGTTTATTTTACATTGCACGGTATTTCATTTTATATTCTGGACAGACTTCCAGTTGTTTTGGGTCGTGATTTGGGGCCTCTTGTTTAATATACACATTCTTATATGTGAAATTGTTTTATTTGTACGATGACGATGAAGTGTTATTGAGTTTGAATATCTAAACCTGACAAAGATTTTTTGTTGTGACTTTCATTACGCGACTGACTCATATTTGGATAATGTTTATTTTTCTTTCATGTGATTAACTGGTCTATGGACAATTGTCATTTTTTCTCTTACACATCTTGCAGACATTTGATATACAAAGATTTGTGAGTCACCTTATTTTCATTGGAATTGTTTTCCAAGGAAAATGACGAGACATTATTTTGTGTATAGCTATTTATGTATGTAATAATGTTTTTAAGACATACCCCACTGATGGCAGGTGATGTCAATTTTTAAAATGATAATTTTTTTTTTTATAAACATAAATCTATATATAGCATTTTCGCTCGTCTCCTAGTCGTGACATGTAATGTAAACAATGTGCTCAAAATATTTAGGACCCATTCGATATAATTGAAGGTGTTGTCCCTGAATCATACTTAATGCATGTGCCGTGCACCGTTTTTTAGGTGTGATTGGGAGAAATTTATTATCAAATTTCTATAAATTTTCTCTCACTTTTTTACCTTGTTTAGGAAGGTAACCAACTCTGAATCTTTACGTTTAATAACATTACTCCCAATGTCATTACGGGAGGAGGGGCCGAGGTAAAAATGTCGGGTCAAACAACCCGATCTCTTGAAAGGAAACCCGATCACCCGACCCAAGGCAATAGAAATGGCAGCGGAAGCCCACATTAAGAAAATCTCAAGCAGATATCATAATAAAATTTAAAAGATTAATTCATGTCCAACAGTGTACGAAAACTAAGTAAAGCCCAAATCATAAGTTAGATTACGAACCCAAATTTAAATAAGGTTCTACAATCTAAGTCATTACCACATAAAACGATATATAAAGATAAAGAAGAAAAATAACAAATCTTCCTCTTGCAGCCAACTAGATCAAGCCCTAGTCACTCTTCTCCTTACTTGGATCAAGCCCTATTCACTCTTTGGGGTGAGTGACTAACTCAGTAAAGAACTTGTACCTAATGCATTCTGGTTAAAACCAAGTTTTTATCTATCCTTTAGAAGAACATTATCTACATTCTACAATGATGCATGAGTTAAATAAAAAAATACATAAAAATATATTTTCTTTCTTTTATTTAAAACCCGACTCCATGAGCCCTATGTGAGGTACTTATAAAACTCGTCTCATACATAGGTGACTATACAATCAAAATACCCTCACACTTTTCGTAGAAAACGTCATAGTGAAAAAGGAGTGTCACACAAAGACCACTCCGGCACATCTCAAGAAAAGATGATGATCTGAAGACCAACAACGTCTAATGAGCCATAGAGAAAATGCGATGGCAATCCGGAGTTACAGCCCATACCCTGAGCAGTTGGTGACTAAACGCCAACAATGACACAACGTGCACCAAAACTCACCCTGATCAGGTTGACCAAAGTTATTTTCATGTTGCTAAAATAAAATAAAGTCAGCTGAATCCAAGGAAAATACGAATAGGTTATCTATCATCAATTCAGAAATGCATTTAAGAAAACGATACCCAAATCCACAAAAAATTAAAACACACAACAATTTCAACCTTCGGTTGTCGGAGTGCTTCCAGTGCCCGGATTCCAATAGATAGTGGCGAAACAGAAAATGAGGAAAACGATCAACGAAATGATTTTGAAGTAGAGAGGAAAAAGAATGGAGATGACGATGAAGAATGCTAACACCAGGGAGAAGAGGCTGAGGCAGCGAAGAATCTGGGTGGGCACAGGAGATTTAAACTTGACAAACTCAGCAAATAGTTAAGAAGAAAAACCCAAAAGAATTGACAGATAAAGAAAGTGAAACATAAGAGGAAGTTGAGTCTGAACTTGGACGAAAACAACTGCTATGGCAACGACGGATGTGAAGTAACAACCTGTAATGAACCCCTTCATCCCGGTAAGATAGTCTATTTTGGGTCGCCCATACAACCCTCATGGATTTGTTTTGGCGAGGACTTCCTAAGCGGTCATCCAACTTGGTACTACTTTTGCCGGAGCACTTTTAACTTCAGAGTTCTTATGGGATCCGATGCTAATTATGCTTCAAAACGCGTTTTACTATATTGAGAGAGTTCTTTTACATATGTTTCATTTCCTTTACATATGTCACACAACCAATTAGGCCGCTCGCCCAATCTGCAATCATTGCAGACAAATTCTCAATTGCTAAGGCTGTCGTTTCTGAATCTTTTATCCGATACCAAATATTCTTGAAGATAGAAACAAATTCTCACGTAAACTGTGACCTAATATAAGTCATGACAGTCTGATTTGAAATGCTCTCTCGAACTTGATGCATAGAAGAAATGATCAAAAAGAGTAAAAAAAAATAATTTTTTGTGCTTTGGAGGTAATTTTCTTACACACTGAGATGCGCGCCTGGGGGCGCGGCCCACGGGGGCAAATCATCCAATCTGACAAAAAGTCTAATACGACAAAAGTACAAAAAGTGTAATATGACAAAAGATATTTTCTTTATTCTACGATAGTCTAAATCTAATACTTTTTCTTAATATAAATTGTTTACATTTTGAAAAAATACATATTTTTTTAAAATATTTTCTTTTAGACCAACGATTCAATTGTTTGTGATTTTCAATAATTTTAAAGTTACAAGGTAACGCATATCACTATTATTATGAATAACAGTGAATTCTACCATACGTAGGAATCAACAAAACCAACAATTGGTTTCAAAGCCATTATTTTATTAGTCTAAAAATATTTTTTATGATACAATTTAACGTAAACTGTAATGTGTTAGAAGAGATTTTATGCCTAATATATTTATATATATATTGTTGGTTTATATTTGCATGACATGAAATAGTAATTGAAATTAAGTCGGTTGTTTGAATTAGGATTTTTTTAAATTTTGTACTATTATTCAATTTATAATCTTACGATAGATATTTGAGACTACAAGGCTATTTATGGATGGAGTATTCATCACAAATTTAATCTATTAACGAAATCAAATGGTGTGCACAATTGAATGTGTGATTCATAAATTTGATTTGTGAATCTTTGACGATTATCATTTAGATGATGCAGTTCGAAGAAGACCAAGATTTAATATCTTAGTTTTAATTTTGATGTTGTAATTTTAGAAATACCCAAAAGTCTATCCAGTCACTATTTTATTTATTTTTATATATTGATATAATTTATTATTTATTGTCATGCATTCACATATCAAATAAATTTTGTATATTTAGATTTATTTTATATTTCTCACATGTTTTGTTATTTAAAATTATATCAAATTGCATATTGATTTGATTATGAATTTATTAAATAAATTAATTTTATTTGATTAAAACTAATATTAATTCATTTTAACAAATGATGTGAAAATATAAAATAAAATAATTTTTAAATTGTTAAAAATTTATTTTAATAAATTCAAATAATTTGATTATTTAAAATTATTAAATTTATAATATGATTATAAAGATAATAATTTAAATAATGATAAATTAATATACTTAATTTCTTGTCTCATCGGCCTTGGATCGGCTTTTTGAATCAATGTCATCTTGTATGTATACCCATAGCAGATTTCTACAAGAAAAACATGTCTCCCATAAACGATGGTACACATCATTTTTCTTCAATTCTACATTAAACAAAGGGTAGAATCATAAACAATGAAGAATTTCTTAATTAGTCGGAGTTCCCTATAACTTCTCTTGAAATTTAGTTACAATTCCAAGTAATTTATCTCAATTGATTTTCTGCTCAATTTAAATTATTATTTTGTATATTTAATTATTTTCTAAATAAAATCATTTGGAATTCATGAATAAATTAAATATACAAAATAATTATTAAATTGAAAAAAAATCATTTCAAATTTCTGAATAAATTAAATGAACAAAAAAACATTTGAAATTTATGAATAAATTAAAAATAAGGGTAAAGTACCATTTAGACTCCAACGTATGGGGTCAGTGACCATTTGGTACCTAACGTTTGTTTTGTACCTAATCAGACCCTAACGTATAAAACGTTTGCAATTCAAACTCTGCCGTTAATTTTTCAGTTAAAATTAACAGATGCCTTTTTAAAATTATCAAATTACCCCTCTCTCTCCCCCTCCTCTCTCTCTCTCTCTCACCAACAATCTGCAAAAAGAAAAAAAAAATCAAACAAAAATAAGAAAAGGAACATCCTAAACATATAATGATTTCAGAGAAAATAAAAAAGAGACCATTTTACCAATTTAAAGGAGAAGAAATTTAGACAGAGAAATAATAAGATTATCTTCCCGACCTTCATCTTCCTAATCTCATACGAATACCTTCTGCAATATACAGCACAAAAGACTGAAACCAGTATAAATAATCAAAACCCCAATCGCAGAAAGAGGAAATGGAGTATGGGAAGAAACCCAAAAAAAAATCACATATATACATTGCAATTTGAAGAAAACCCGCGTTCAGAAAGTTGCAGAACTGATTTTGGTGAGCAGCAGCAGAAGAAAGAAGATCGGAGTAGTTAAGTACCCAGTAAATTCCTAAAGAGAGCGAGGGAGAGGAGATTTTATAGGGCGTAAACAGCAGATTTAAACTAATCCAACTACGAATTAAGCGCAGAATCACAAGTCAAATGAGAATCGATAAGATTTCAAATGAAAACAGATTGAAGATTTTTTATGATTTAAATGAAATTCTACTCAAGTCTATCCGAATTGGAGCAAAAATAGACATTATTTCAAAAGTTATCCAATAACGTGGCGTGTTTGGAAGTTCCGTCATCAATCTGCAGCAATGATTTCAGAGGATTTTCTCTGGTTATGGAGGCCAATCTCGAGTCTCGACTAAACGAGAGAGAGAGAGAGAGAGAGAGAGAGGATAGTTTGGTAATTTTAAAAAGGGATCTGTCAATTTTAACTGAAAAATTGACGACAGGGTTTGAATTGCAAACGTTTTATACGTTAGGGTCTGATTGGGTACAAAACAAACGTTAGGTACCAAATGGTCACTGACCCCATACGTTGGAGTCTAAATGGTACTTTTCCCTAAAAATAATGACAAACTATTTCCTGAGTTTGTCAAGTGTAAATCCCTAGCGCCCGCCCACATTTTTCGTTGCCTCAGCCTGTTCTCCCTGGTGTTCTTCGTCGCTATCTCCAATCATTTTCCTCTCTACTTCAAAAAAAAATAATCTTTTTGTGACTTAGAGCTAATCTACTTATAAACTGAGACACGCACAAAGGGAAGAGGAGGGCTGACGTAGTAGATTCAGAAGTGGCCGCCTTGGCTGTTGGGAGTTCGTCTGCAAAGATTGCAGATTGGGTGAACGGCGTGATGAGTTGTTACTTCACATCTGAAGATGCCATAACTATTGTTTCCGTCCAGGTTCAGACTCAACTTCCTCTTATATTTCAATTTATTTATCTCTACATTCTTCTAGGTTTTTATTCTTTACTATTTACTGAGTTTGTCAAGTTTAAATCTCTTGTGCTCACCCACATTTTTCGTTGTATCAGCCTCTTCTCCTTGATGTTGGCGTTCTTTGTCTGTCATCTCTATTTTTTTTTCTCTCTACTTAAAAAAATGATGTTTTTGTGCCTTGAAGCTAATATACTTATAAACTGAGACGCGTGTGCCGGTGGGAGGGCAGGGCCAGGGGGCCTGACGCAGTAGATAATCTACGCCAGCCCTCTTTTGCCCTGCTTGCCTTCCATACGCATCTCATTTCAGCAGATGAACTCCAAGGCACAAAAAGATTATTTTTTTGAAGTAGAGAGGAAAAAGAATGGAGACGAGGATGAAGAACGCCAACATCATGGAGAGGAGGCTGAGGCAACAAAAAATCAGAGTGGGCACAAGGTATTTAAACTTGACAAACAAAGCAAATAGTAAAGAAGAAAAACCTAGAATAATGGAGAGATAAAGAAATTGAAACATAAGAGAAAGCTAAAGTTCGAACGACGGAAACAACCGCTATGACAACGGTGGATGTGGAGTACAACCTATCTGACCGCTCGCCCAATCTGCAATCTTTGCAGACAAACTCTCACTAGCATTTGTGGAAGGAATGCCAGGTGTCAATTCTGGAATAAGCCACGTCAAGAAGATCGTTGGTTAAAATAAAGGAAATGACTAAAATACCCATTACGTGGGTACCTAAAAACGTGAGCAACAAAAGCCAATTGACCTAAATAAATTGAAAAATTAAATCCTAAGATTTTGATAAATTAAATAAATGTGAACACTTCAATTTCCTAAAATTCGGAGAATCAAAATTTAATGCAAAATTAAATAAATCTTTAGCTGTCTTTATTGACTCAGAAAGTGGAGCATAATATCCAGTAATTAGAACAAGTTAGAACTTTGATAATCAGAGAGAGAGAGAGAGAGAGAGGGAGAGGAGAGTAAAAAGCATTCTAAAAACCATTTGTAAAGAAATACTCGATAGCGGTATTACCTACCATTCTAAAAAACCATTCTGTTAATGGTTAGACATACTAAGCAAGGGATAGTTATTTTATTATCTTTTGTGTTCTTAAGGTTGTATTAAAGATTGTAGGATGACTAAATTGTTAGCTTATTCTGCTAAAATAATTAACCAATTAATTGTCGGAAGCAATCGCAATCTTCAGGGTGGTTATCAGACCCACAAAACCCCCCAAAGAATGCGTCATCCCCGTCCTATCATCCAGTGCAATTCATACAAGTAAAACTGTCTTCACGCAATAAAAAAAGGTCTGAATGGAGCCTCATGATGCTTTGGCGTCAATCGGCCTAAACATCAAGAGGATTCACCCTCCCAGTATCCACAGCAGAAATGTCATCATACATGCTGAATAAACGTGCTTAAAAACTCTACATATACTCAATAAAATCTGACGTGCTCAGGATCAGGTACGTCACAGGCAACCCACTAAAATATAATTTGTATAAAAACTATGCGATGTTAATGCAAAAAGCATAAACAACTTACCCTCTCGACGAATCCTCCTTCTTCTTAGGGAGCTGCAACCTCCGGGATGGAACGAACGACGGGAAAACCTACGTTAAAAATCATAAGAAAGAAATGAGAAAACCGAAAAAAATTGGAAAAAGGGGCAAAAATGGGCCCCCCCGCCCGCGCAGGGCTCGTGGTCCGCGTTAGACCATGGCCCGCGCTGGGCGGCGCTCCGCCGCGTGCACCGCACTCAGAGTAACATTTCCAACACGTTTAAGTCCAAAAATCCAGTGGAAACGGGGTTTTAGGGCGAAGAAATCAACCCACCGAAACCCTAAGCATTTTTCAGCAAAAAACTCACCAAAAGTCGACTAACTTTGAAAGCTTCCTTAACCAAAGTTGTAGATCGCTTCGAGACGAACGTTTTGATACAAAGAACGTGTCGATCGGAGTCCACCCGACCACCCTTCTCCCTCACTCTCTCCTCTTCACTTATCCTGATGCGGCGCCAGGCCAGGGGATAGGAGGTTCCCTAACCCTTTTCACACTTTTCGAACAATATTATTATTTTACCACTTAAATACTCAAAATTTATAACGTATCAACTTTATTTTAATTAAAACCATCACAAAACTCAATTCCAACGCTTAATTAAAATTCGACAAATCGTGTGACACATTGCATGATAAAATCCCATTTTCGAATTTGACCATTTGACAAAAAATGCACACGTAGCACATGGTGTGACACATTGCATGATCCCATTTTCAAATTTGACCGTTTGACAAAAAATGCACACGTAGCACATGACGAGATCAAATTTCCAACGCATCATCGGTCAACAAACGTCAAAAATTTACTCACTTGATATTATCAGTAAACAAAATTAAAATTTACTCACTTAGGATTATCATTAAACAAAATTATCGGGTTTTACACCCATTTTATTCACTCTCTTGCCAAACTCGAAAGCCTCCCCTCTCTCTCTAGACTGAGTAAAAACTGGCGACTAAGAAAATGATAACATGGACAAAGCAGGTTAGAAGGGGAGTGAGAAACTGGACATCGTGTTTTATGGCTTGATTTTATATGGGTAAATATAATTTCGCGTTAAAAATATGAATTCCTTTGAAATGATTATCCATTGTTGCTCGATTTGTTTGGTTCTTTGGAAGTTGATGTATTGCCAGTTGCTTTGTTTTTTTGGATTTTTGATCGAAAAATCAATCTGATTTGTAAAAATGATTATACGGTTGAAAGAAACCGATATCCATGATTGAAATAATATTAAAAAAGGGATTTCTTTTTTGGATTTTGGGATTGTTTAATTGCTTTGAAACATTCTTCTTCAACTCCACTACAATCACATCAATTTTCTGGTGCAGATGAGGATCCAGAGAGGTATTGTTCTTCCAGACAAACCAAATTGGCTATCAGAACATGGGTTTTAACCGAAATGGATAGATGGTGGAGTAAAAAAGGAGCAAAAAGATGAGAAGTGAGAGAAAATGCAGAAGAGAGAGAAAGCTAACGAATGCTTCATCACAGACAAATGATAAAGCTTTTCAAGTCAAAAATGGAGCTGAGGCCTTAAACTACCAACCCTTTTCAGAAGAAGATTACATTGCCTTCTGCTTTAAAGAAGATGGAGCTTTTGATGTTGTTAAAGATGAAAAACCAGAAACACCCAACTCTATTGATTTCGTCTCTTCTTCTCCAAGCCTTGTATACAGAAGGGTTAATTTTTTTTTTTACAGTTTCTTCTTGAATTTCCATTAATGGAAGATGATCTGAGATTGATTTTTGAAATGGGTATTGAAGTAACAGCTCAATTATGGCGACGAAGACAAAAATTTCTTTCCTTGTTTGTGATTTTTTTCCTGTTTAAAATTTTTCACGTAAAATTTGTCTGTGTTTTCGTTTGATTCTCCACAAAATCAATCACTATGATTCGACAATTACGAATTCAAACCAGACTGATTATCCAAACAAATCGATTTGATCAAAGCCAACTAACAGACGATGGTTTGCAGTAAGAGGGAGAACCAGATGAAATTGAAGATCAAGATGATCAATGGAGTGAATCAAGTCGATCAAATAGGAGCAGTGGCTTATTCGCATTTCTTGTGTAAGTTGAAATGATTAGCAATCTTCTTCAGGTTAGAGGATCATTTCGAATGATTATGATATCTTAAACATAAAATCTTTTCAAGTAGTGCGATTAGCGAGCTATTACGCAATCTTTCAAGGACTACAGTGTCAGAAATATGACCGTAGAACACGTGTTTATGAAAGCGAGATTGAAAATTTTATAAATATTTCGATCAAGCACGAAGAATTAACGATAAATACAACAGAAGATAATTATATTTCAGATACATTTTCAGCAGTCATACCGTAAAATAAGAATATATTTCTCGCGGCGATGATTCATAAACTTTTCATCTAATGCACATTCGAAATGTTGTTTCCTAAAACAAACGACTGAAGATGTAACCTGGCGGCAGTGGCAGAGGCAATAGATTCTTCATCTTGCTTTTCCTTTGCAGCTGCAACAGCAGCCATGTAAGCTTTTCTTGCTTCTTCCATCTTCTCCATCTCCATCTCCATCTCATCCATATTGTCCTGTCCATATCAATTCAATTACTTAATTTCAGAAATCACAAGAGCAATGGATTGAAAGATAATAGTAATCCTATCAACCAAGTGCTATAAACATCAGTATATAGTCATGCAATACTGAAGATATATCACTGCTTCAACTCCAGGAAAAACCAAAACTTCGTTTTTTCCTTCTCGGTGTAATCTACATACAGTTTACTGATTAGTCAGACCATATCAATTTTGTTAAGAATTATAGTATGTTCGAGTATCGGACAAACTAAGGATGAGAATATGGAGATGCATAAACATAGATAGAGAGGAAAACATATAAGCTGAAGCAAATAAATTAAAATCGGAACTATTACTGAGCAGAAAGAGTGGAGTCGTATACGTACAATACTAGGATCATTTTCAAACTGACGCACTGCGATTTCATATTGGTCGACATTTACATCTGAATTGTTCTTTGCCAAGGATTCAAATAACAGCATGAAAGATGACATATCTCCTTGCATAGACTTCAACTCTTCCTCAAGCTTCTCTACTTTCCTATTAGACGTCATTGCTTCCCACTGTATCCTTTCTAAGGCAGCCTGCTTATCTGCCAGCTTAATCTGGGGGAAAAATATAACCCAAAAGAAATAAGAATACACTAAGTAATTTTAATATCTCACCTTTGGATAATGTACTTACAAATAACTTAATTACTGCAAACAAAGTTTTCTTGAAATTTAACATTTGTTCAAATAAACCAACAGTGTTATGCTGCATTTAGTCATATTAGTGGAAAGCGTACAAAAGCTATTGTCAAAGCTAATTACAGAAGAAGATAGCCACCGTTTTACCTTCAACCATCACTCTAAAGTTCCACTAATTGCTGCCATGAATAAGCATGGGCATAAACGAATATTGTTTTAAGAAATTTATGGTATGTTGAATATAAAAGGTATATATAGGTGTGAAAGCTATCATGATTTGAGTAGATCCCAGACAACATTCTTACAACAAAGCAACCAAACCTTTGTATCAGACAGTTGGGAATGTGTCGACTTCATCAAAGTGTCCTTTTCTGCAGCCTCAATTTTTAATGCATCCAGTTTTGCAGAAATAGTAGCTATCTGGCTCTTTGTTATCTCCGCTGATTTTAGTAATTCATCTTTCTCAAGTAATTTATTTTGCAGATCCTCCACTTGTTCTTTCAATGAAACCAACTCTTCCCTATCCTTTTCTGAAAAGAACGAGTTTGCAGAGAATATTGATAAGCCGTCAGCATCTGAATTGTTAACATTCGAACCTTGGACTTTCTCTCCATGTTCCCTCTTCTTTTTGGTGGGAATGGATTGAGCAACGCCCTTTCCCCTGGGATCAATCTTGAACAAGAAAAAGAAAAGGACAAAAAGAAAAATCAAAATCAAAACAATTATATGTCAAAGCTAGTTGAGTGATTATTGTCTTCACTCAACTTATTTTCCGGCCTAATGATTAATACTTCATCATTCATAACAAAACTATCAACTGAGATGGTAGGCGAATCAGGATATGGCAATGTTGAGTGTTGTGAATACGTTAATAACACACTAGACCTACTTCCAATTTGCCAGAATTATTTTGCAGACAAAACGATGATCAGAGAGGTTAAACGTAGTTTATACTATCTAGTCCTCGTTAAAAGCTAAAAGAAAAAATAACGCCTACATACATCAGTCAAATTGCCCATAATGCCAACTACTTCTTCCAAAAGCTTAATCAACATATATATAGAAGCATAAAAATAAAAGTAACCCAAAAGTGAAAAATGTGTGTATGTTATTGTAACCTTACAAATAATTCGATGCTTACTCTTTTAGAGATTGAGTCTCTTGAAGGAGTCTTAGTGGATACCACTGAACCACGCCTTGTAAACGAACTGCTTACTTTCTGATCCTAAATAAAAAATCATAATCACAACTTTCAATCCGCTAAACAAAATACATGATAACTAAAACAGAAATACATAAATGCACTCACTTTGACAGCTAATGTAATGAAAACAACTGACATTTTGAATCATTCGGACTCAATCGTCAATCAAAAAGGAAATAGAACAAACATTAGTTAAATAATTCCCTCCTTTTTCTTTCACTCTACTCCCCTTGATTTCTTTCAGCTCCTTCGTCCTCAAAAATTGAAAGCTTAAATTTTTTTTTATTAAGGGTAAGTAAATTGGGCAATTTATAAAGTAAGAAACAGAGAAATTGGAGAGGAAAACAGTAATCTGCTATATATTTCTTATCTGACTATTTTAGAGAGGAATCTCCTTATATGGAGGAAAAGGAATGTTCTAAACAGAAGAGTGGGTTATAACCAACTGATACACGTAAAGCACACCATGAGAGGTGTGTTAACATCCCCCTGCAATATCAAGATCGGAGGATGCAAAGATTGTCTCGACACTTGGGAAATGCTGAGATTGGAAGTGGTTTGGTAAGACTATCTGCCATCTGAAATGAGAAAGGAGTGAACAACAGTTTGAGCTGTTTGTGTGCCACCTTATCCCAAATGAAGCGGAAGTCGATTTCTACGTGTTTTGATTTGGAGTGAAGGATTGGATTTTAAGGCCATGTAACTGGCACTAATGTTGTCACAATAAACTAAACCTCCCAAAGGAGAAAATTAGCTTTAAAGGTTTAAGGTTTAACTTTGTGAAAACCTAATCGGGAACGAGGCACCCCAGTCAAATTGAGCTTAATAACACAAAGAACTCTACAATTATCCGTTCTTCCAAATCTCTGTTTCCAATCATGACTGTAAACTGAAATTCGAAAAAAAAAAAATCAGTAGAGAGAGAAATTACGATGAAGGACTGAACAAGGGGGACGATCTCAACGAGTTCTTTGTAGAGGTCTTCATAGAGGACGCGATCCATATTGCCATTGGGACCGAGCGCAGCAGCAGAGTTGGTAGTGGAAGTGGAAACCAGAGAAGAGTGAGTTGGGGACGAGTTAAGTTCGCCGGAAAGCCAAGATTTCGGGGCTCCGAAACCCGAATTCTGCTGCGACTGAAACATGTCCTTCAAGATTTCACCACCGCACTTCCATTCAAAAGTAAGGAATCGGAAATCGCGCAATGTAAGAACGAAAAAGATCAGTGAGAGTGATGAGAGAGAATGCACGAAAGTTGCAGGGAGACAGAAACTTGGATTTAAAATTGTTCGAACGTTGTCGCGCATAAATTAGGGAGATGATAGTGATAACGGCATTGAATTTACAAAAAAACCCTTATTTTTTTTCTAAATTTATGAATTAATATAATAAAGGGTAAAGTGTAATTTCGCCCCTACCATCATTTTTTCCGTTAAAAGCCCATGTTTTTGTCACGTGATCAACTTTTCTTCCCGAGATGCCCCTGCATGGAATCAAACCTGACCGGACTGATTTGGTTAATTCCACTGCAGTTTTTTTCTTTAAACCCAGAGGGAAATTCTGTTTTTCTCCTCTTCGAAAGACAGGATTTCCCTCTCATTTCGCCAAAACGCAAACCTCTCTCCCGAGACCCCCTCGCTCGCGTTCGCTGCCGCGCTCTCTCTCCCGAGACCCCTGCCTCGCTCGAGCTCGACTCTCTCTCGCCAATCGCCAAACTAACGAAAATTAAAATTTCTCACGCTTACTGACGACGGTAAGGTAAAAATTTCTCACGCTTACTGTAACTGCCGAAGTTCTTTGTTTTTTTGGAGTATGAAATCTGAACCAATAGTTGTTATTGAATAGTTAGGGTTTTTGAACTTCGTTGCTGAAATTTGATTTTGTACTTCGATGTTTTAATGTTTGTCGCTAAAGTTTACGTTGATCTTGCCAATGATTTTGGTGGTGAATTTTCTGCTCTTATTCTGAACGAATTTTCTGGACTTTTCATTTGGCAGGCTATTTGTTTAAAAGTGTAAATGTGTACTAAGTTGTTTAAAATTTAAATACCAAAACTAGCTTAATCGAATTAAATTCATGTAACCTTGCAGGGGAAGAAGATTGACACATATTCAATTGATTTTCACTATGGAGGGAAGTTCTTCAAGAAGAATAATTTACAGTACATGGGTGGAGATAATGCACTAGTGACAAATATTGATGTGGATAAGATGTCCTTTTTTGAAGTTGTCGACATGGTGGTAAATGTCGGAGCTGGAGTATGGAAGACTTTGTATTACGTGGAGCCTCCATTAGGAATGGAAAACGGATTGCGAACTGTGAAGTCCGATAATGACATACTTCAAATGGTTGGGGCATTGGATCACAAACATCACATTCATATGTACGTAGACCATGAAGGCATCTGTCAGGAATAAGCTAGAAATGATGAGTCCTCTGATGCATCAGAGTTTGATGGTGGTCCCCAAGTTGGTGAAGCGGGGGATCCAACTCATGTAGACCGGTAATAAGTTTGGACGGGTGTCACTTGAAGGGGGCATGTCCTAGTCAACTTCTAACCGCTATCGGTGTAGATGCAAATGACGGAATTATATCTTGTGCAGTGGCTGTGTCGATGTGATTTCATCGTCGATGGCGTACACACTCTAAACTGCGATCGCTAGACGACAAAATATCTTTATCCTGCCGATGGCTTACCACACTCTCCATATTGCCGATCGCGAGACGACAAAATAATACTTCATCGTCCGATGGCTACACACTCTACATCTGCGATCGCTGAGACGACAAAATAATACTTTCATCATCCGATGCCTTAGACACTATACATCTGGCGATGCTAGATGACAAAATTAATATTCATCATCCGATTGGCTGCACACTCTACATTTGCCGTCGCCTAGCCGACCAAAATAATACTGTTCTACCGATAGAAGAAAAACACATCTTCCGTAGAAAAATCCTACCTAAAGATTCATCCAACTTTAACAGAACACAACTTAGCGAAGAAGGCTTCGTACTGGTAGAACAAATTCATCAGAGGAAAATAGCGGAAGAATTGCATGAATAATCCTTTAAAAGGAAAACATATATACTATCCAATCCCAGAGTCAAAAGTTACTCCGGGAAGTACTAACACTACTCCTACCTAATTCCGTCTTATCTTCTTACTGAATAAGGGAGCAATAACCGGGTAATTAAGCGCCTCTCCAGTACCGCACTGTCAATTGGCATCCTCCAGCAAACCAGCTTAGACATCCTCATAACCTGAGTCCTCACCTTAAAATCGTCCACCTACATAGAA
>CM039507.1:15780571-15801239 GCA_022432975.1 Begonia masoniana | reverse complement strand
AGGTTGCCGCTATCAACGACGATCAAAATTTGTGTAGAAGATGATCGTCTATTATTTTATGGGTTGCGACAATTAAAAACCTTTTTTAATCCTTAATAGGATGCATAAGCCCATAACCAATTTAACACAAAACACCGCCTCCAGTGTGCGACCCAATAGGCTCATTAATTGGACAGTGGCCTAAAACACTTTTAGGGTCCCCCAAGTATTGTAGACGTTTTGGTTTAAACTGTTCCGATGAAGTATAAAATGTTTTAGTGTAAAACAGGTATTTAAACGTATAGACATTCTGGACTATTTGGTTGTTTTAAAATTAAGTGTTACGAATTGTTTTTTAGGTGATACGGATAGCCGGTTGTTTAGAGTATTCCACCGGATCGTTGGGACTTGCAAGTCCGACGCGGAATCGTAGAGTAGAATACGTTTTAAATGGTGGAGTTTTTAGTTTAGGTTTAAGTTGTGAGTTACAGTGAATAGGGGGTAAAAGAAAGCCAATGTTTTGCTCTCTGGAAATCGGATTCCAGAGAGCAAGTGCTGTATGATACTGTGAGTGATTGAAGGAAAAGGCAGATGAAGAAGTGTGAAGTGTCGTAGGTTGAAGTCTGGAAGGGGGCCACGCTGTATGCGCTGCAGCGATCGATATCTGATGACAGACGCACGAGATCGATCGCGCTAGTTGAGGGAATGAAGGGAATCGCTGCCATAGCTAGCAGCGATCGCTCTCTGCTCTGCAGCAGAGATCGATCGCTGATGCTTGATATAGCATTGCAGCGATCAGTCGCTGCTGCAAAGCAGAGATCGGTTGCCTCTCCATTCCGAGGGCAGTAGTTCCATTTATGCCCCTCCCACTTCTTTAATGTTTAAAATTTTCCTTTAAATGTTTTAATGTTTTTAAATTATTTATTAAAGGGTGTTTTAAATGCTTTTAAGGTTCGTTTAAACTTATGATTTCAGTTCGATTTCAACCTAGTTTAGTTATGAAGTAAGTTTATTTAAAGAAAGAAAAGTAATAAGTTAAAAAAAAACACAAAATATTATCCGGGAAATCCGGGTACAGTATTAGGGTGTTACAGTGCGCCAGCATAGGAGAATGAGATAAGGTCAACGGTTTAGCAACATTTCACTGGCTAGCGAAGCTCAACTCTGGTGGGAGACATGGAGACAAACCACAGACGGTTGGAGCAAGCCCTGGGCCCGATTCAAAGGATTTTCTATGAGAAGTAATTTCAACAGCACAGTCCAGATCGCGCGAAGGTTAGAATTTATGAACCTGAAGCAGACCGGTGTCTGTGGCCGATATAGTAGGCAGTGTCGATCCCCGTCTAGGTTTGCTGGGTTTTTAATTTTCTCACAAGGACGCGGATAAGGAGTTCAAATTTATGGCATGGACTGAAGCCAGATTTTACCGAGGGGTTGTTAACATTCTGTGGAATCAAGGGCTTGACCTTCAGGAGGTGTGTCCAATGCCCTGGCAGTGAAGAAGCTGAAGGAAAGTTGTGCTAGGACCCCAAAGGACGGTTTCCCACAAAGGTTTAACCAACCATACCAACAAAGAGGAACGAAGAGGCCCAAGTGGAAGCCAACAATAGCCAAGGAGAGGGGGCAAGGTACAGAATGTCAGGAAATTTCCCCAGTGCCCAAGTGTTTGAGAAACCATCCGGGGGAATGCAGCTGGGCCTTGGAAAAGTGTTTCAACTGTGAGGAGGTTGGACACACGTGCAAGGATCGTGCTCGAAGCCTAGAATCACACGATGCTACCCCCAATTGTAAAGGTCAGCAATTAGCAGAGATTGTCCGGTTTCCTAAAGAGTGGCCCTACTATGACGCAAAACAAGAGATTCTCCATGACGGAGTCGGGTGAGGAACATCATATGTGGTGTCGAGATGTAACTATATTGATCAACTTTGTGCCTGCTTTTACTTAATAGCTTATGGTTTTGACACACATTCATTTCATAGCATCTTCTTTGTGTTAAGTTAGACGCACAGTTTACTCTTCCATGCATGTGTTTAATGTTGCACATGCCTTATGGTGAAAGCATGCACTCTAACCAGTGATGCTTTGGCAGTGAAGTTGTTAGAGGAAATGTAGTCTACTGCTGATCTAATACTTATGGATATATTAGGATTGGATGTAATCCTAGGAATGGAACGGTTGTTTAAGAATCATGCCACACTAGATTGTAGGACTGTAATAGTAGCTTCTAACCCCCTGGTAGGTTGAAACACCACCTTCAAGCCTCCAAGAAAAGTACGGATGTCTGTGTGAGACTTCTATTAACACAAGACCCTCCCCTTGCAGAGGAGTATTTGTGCTTTTTGGAGTGTTTTAGCACACAAACAGTAGAATCAAGCCCCAAAATATTTTAGTTGTCCAAGATTTTCCAGAAGTATTTCCTAGAGACCCTTCCTGGTTTGACACCGATAGGGAAATTAATTGGTGGAGATGTTTACCCCGGCGCTGAGCCAGTATCTAAGAATCCATATAGACTAGCAACCACAGACGTTAAAGCGTTGAAGAAACAGTTAGAGGATTTGTTGGAGAAGGGGTTCATAAGCCCTAGCTTTTCCCATGGGTTTGCAACCTGTCATTTTTGTCAAAAAGAAGGATGGATCAATGCGTGTGCATAGACTATGAGAATGAATAAGCTAACTGTCAAGAACAAGTAGCCACTGCCGAGGATTGATGATTTATTGATCAGCTTAGGTGCAACGAGTGTTCTCTAAAATTGACCTTAGGTCTGTATTACCAGTTGTAAGGTTAAAATCTAAGATTATCCCAAAGACTGCTTTGACAAGGTATGGGACATTATGAGTTTGGTATGTCTTTGGTTTGACAAATGCACCAGCAGCCTTTAGGATTCTTATGAATAGGGGTGTTCAGGAATCTTGGGATTAAGTTCGTCATAGTGGGATCGTTGATATTTTAATCTATTCTAGTACCAAGGATGAGCATGCAAGGCATTTGAGATTGAGTGTTGAAAGCACTTAGACAGCACCACCGTTATGTAAGTTTCCAAGTGTGGTTTTGGTGTGACAGAGTTCCTGTCTTGGTCAGTGATCTCTGGAGAGGGATTATCGGTCGATCAGCCAAGTTCAACAGTTAAGGCGTGCCCCAACCAAGAAGCTACAGAGATTCGAAGTTTTCTCGGGTTAGAGGATATACAGAACAATTTATTGAAGGATTCTCCAAGAGTGCAAAACCATCATCGGTTAACTAGAAAATATCAAGTATGATTTGGCCCAGAGGATGTGCGAGTTCCAAGTTCAGACCTTGAAAACGGAAATGACCAATGCCCCATATTGACCCTCCCCCGATAGGAGGTGTGGAAAGTTTAGCATTTATTGTGATGCTTCCAAGATTGGTCTTGGATGTGTGTTAATGCAAGATGGAACGGTTATAGCTTAGCTTCTAGGCAGTTAAAAGTGCATGAAAAGAAGTACCCTACACAATGACTTAGAATAGCTGTTGTGGTCTTTGCATTTAAAGATTTAGAGCACTACCTGATGGACAAGTTTGTGAGATATTTTCGGATAATAAAAGTCCGAAATTACATTTTTTCACGCAGATAAGAATTGAATATGAGGCAAGGTAGTGGTTTGGTTGTCCAAAGTAGATTCGAGATTAAGTATCACACCTGGGCAGGCAAATGTAGTGGCTGATGCTTTGAGTAGAGTGACCCTTTTAGTTCTGCTTTTGACTCTAGACATACCGATGGTTAGAGACAGAATTCCAAAGATTAACCTGAAGTGTGTCTAGTGGGCAGCCATGCTTTCAGCCATATCTTTGAGGCCAACTATTTGGAGAAACTAAAGGAAGTTCAAATGAATGACACTGAGTTAATAAGTATAAGTTGTGCATAAGTCTACTGATAAGTAGGATTTCAACTGCTCAGCTGATGGAATTCTAAGTTTCGAAATAGATGGTTGTTCAGGCTGATTACGAGCTTAGGAAGGAAAAATCCTATCGAGGCTCATTCCTCCGACTTTTGTTCATCTGGTAGTAGAAAAGTACGAGGTCTCAAAGCAACATTATTGGTGGCCAGGTATGAAGAGAAGTGTGGCGGAGTATGTGGAGTCATGTTCTGGGATCTGCCAGCAGTCAAAGGTGAAACATCAGAGGCCTGCTGGGGAAATTACAACTTACCAGTTCCCGAAGGAAATGTGAAACAATAACTATGATTTTTTATAGGAGTACTGAGAACAGTAAAAGGACATGACGCAAATTTGGTGATAGTTGATGCGTTTAACAAAATCAGGGCTCATTTCTACCAATAAAGGTGACTTACTCGATGGATCAGCTTGTGAATTGTATGTGCACGAAGTTGTTAGACTGCATGGTGTTCCAAGCACCATGTTTAGGACGAGACTCCAGATTTACATCTAAGTTTTGGAAAAGTTTGCACAAGGATATGGGGGACACAACTTAGTTTAGCATCGCCTTCATCCTCAAAACGTATGGACAATCCGAGAGAAAACTATCCAACGTTCGCAGGAATGCTTCGGGCTTGTGTGCTGGAATTTCAGGTTCTGGAGTAAGTGTAATTACATTGGTTGAGTTCTCTTATAAAGAACAGTTTTTAGGGCAACAATAGCCAGGCACCATACGAGGCATTGGATGGAAGGATGCAAGTGAACAGATTCCATTGATTGGGATAAGTTGGCGAAAGAAGCCACAGTTGATTGGTCTGACATTGTGCAGCAGACAGGGAGAAGATTCGCTTATCAGACAAAGAATCTTAACAGCGCAAAGCCGACAGAAAAGCATGCAGATAAAACGACGAAGAGAATTAGAATTTGATGTTGGAATGAAGTTTTTCCTTAAGGTGTCACCTTTCAAGGAGTTGAGATTGGGAAAAAGAGGCAAAGTTAAAACTAAGATATGGGACCTTTCCAAATCGTGAAGAGAATTGGGAAGGCTAGCAATCAACTTCAGTTACCAGCCTCTTTAGAGGGAATTATAATGTGTTTCACGTTTCCATGCTAAGAAATCGTGTTAGAGATCCTTCGCAGATTATAGAACAAACAGAACATTGAGTCCTTTCCTACTCTTATTATGAGGAGAAACCAGTAAGGTCTAGATTATGCAGGTAAAGGTATTGCGCAACAAGAGGTTCCAATGGTAAAAGTTCTATGGCACAACCAGAATATTGAGGAGAAAATTGGGAGGCAAGCGGAAATGATGGACCAATATCCAGACTCGTTCAGGTAGGGAATTTTGAGACAAAATTCTTTTAAGGAGGGTAGATTGGCACACGGTTCCAATTGAATCAAAATTTAAATTATTATTAATGATGGTACATTTATAGAAGGTTGGGGGGATATTGATTAGGTTAATAAATAACGGTCCAGGGCAGAAGGGAAAAAGTAATGGGAAAATTTAAAAAATGGATAATGTATTTAAGGTTAGTGATTTGGGGTTAGTGCCTGGGTTAACCCGCCCAATAATTCCCTCATTTCTCCCCAGATTCAGCTCTCAACAGAAACACCTTCGGGCGATTTCTTTCTCACTCGATTCTCCTTCAAAACATAGGTAAGCTCCGTAGTTGTCTGTGATTTTAAAAAATTAGATAGCTGGGGAGTACAATGTGTGAAGTTTCAGGAATACGTGAGCTGAGTCGACGTTAGGGTGTAGTGTTGAATCAAAAATGCACAAGACCTAAGCTTCCAAGCTAGTTCAAGATTTCGTGAATAGATTAGACTGAAGGTTATGTAGAAATCCTAAGTGATATCCTTTCTATGACCTAGGTTGAGCAGGAACTTTTGAAGTTTGACACGACATTCAGGAGAGCCGAAAGTAAGTAAAGTTTGCTTGTGCCGTCGGGCCTTCTACACACAAAATTAAGGTTTTGTAGTGAATTGTGTGGTAGTAAGCATCATATTTTAAAGTATACGAAAATGAATTTTGAATGCATGTGGGCATAGTGAGGATTGAACGTACGAAACAGCTATTGTGAATCAGTTTTAATGTAGGAAGTGTCCCCCCTTAATGAGAAAGTGAATATTATATTTGGGAGAGTGATCCAAATTATAATTGCACAGGGGCCCTCTGAAATGTGAATCAGATTTATGTTTAAGAGAATTTTCCGTCCCCTTAATGACCAGTGGATTGTCTATATTTGGGAGAGTTGATCAAGCTCCAATTCACAGGGGGATATGAACAGCAACGGAAAACATGACAATTGAGTGAGAAAGTAGAAATGATGTTTAGGAAGTTATATTTCAGTGTTTCAATCATTACTGCTTATTAATTAGCCTAAGGCTAATTAATAAGCAGTAATGAATTGAAACACTGAAATATAAATTCCTAAACATGCAATTTCTACTTTCTCAACTCAATTGTTCATGTTTCGTTTCTGTTCAGATCCCCCTGTGAAATTGGGAGCTGGATCAACTCTCCCAAAGTATATACATCCACTGGCTCATTAAGGGGCGGATAAATTCTCTTAACAGTAAATCTGATTCACATGTTCAGATCCCCCTGTGCAATTAGAAGTTGGATCAACTCTCCCAAAGTATAAATATTCACTGTCTCATTAAGGGGCGGATCACTTCCCTTAACAGTAAAACTGATTCACATAGCTGTTTCGATACGTTCAATCCTCACTATGCCAACATGCATTCAAATTCATTTTCGTATACTTTAAAAATATGATGCATGACATACCAACACATTCCAGCATACAAACCTTAATGTTTTGTGATGTAGGCCCGAAGGCACAAGCAAACTTTACTTACTTGGCTCTCCTGGGAATGCTCGGTGTCAAAATACTTCAAAAGTCTGCTCACCTAGGTCATAGAAAGGATATCAATTAGATTTCTACTAAGCCTCATTCTAATCTATTCAGAAATCTTGGGAAACTAGCTTGGAAGCTTAGTTCATTGTGCATTTTTGATTCAACACTAAACCCGAACTCGACTCACTCACAGTATTCCTCGAAACTTCACACATTGTACTCCCTCAGCTATCTAATTTGTTAAAATCACAGACAAACTAAGAGAGCTTACCTAGGTTGAAGGAGAATCGAGTGAGAAAGAAATCGCCCGAAGGTTTTCTGTTGAAGAGCTGAATGCTGGGAGAGAAATGAGGGAATTAGTGGCGGCTACCGTGCACTAAACCCCAAATCACTAACCTTAAATACATTATCCATTTTTAAATTTCCAATTACTTTTCTGCCCTTGCCTAGTTATTTATTAACCTAATCAATAATTCCCCCAACCCTTCTATAAATGTACATCATTAATAATAATTTAAATTTTGATTCAATGGAACCGGGTGCTACAATCTACCCTCCTTAAAAGAATTTTGTCCTCAAAATTCACTACCTGAATAGTTCTGGATATTGGTCCATCATGTCCTGCTGGCGCTCCCAAGTTGTCTCCTCAATATTCTGGTTGTGCCATAAGACTTTTACCAGTGGAACCTCTTGTTGCGCAATACCTTTACTGCATAATCTAAGACCCTTACTGGTTTCTCCTCATAAGTAAGAGTAGGAAGGACTTCAATGTTCTGTTGTTCTATAATCTGCGAAGGATCTCTAACACATTTCTTTAGCATGGAAACGTGAAACACATTATGAATTCCCTCTAAAGAGGCTGGTAACTGAAGTTGATATGCTGCCTTCCCAATTCTCTTCACGATTTGGAAAGGTCCAATATATCTGAGGTTTAACTTGCCTCTTTTCCCAAATCTCACAACTCCTTTGAAAGGTGACACCTTAAGGAAAACTTCATTACCAACATCAAATTCTAATTCTCTTCGTCTTTTATCTGCATAGCTTTTCTGTCGGCTTTGAGCTGTTAAGATTCTTTGTCGGATAAGAGCAATCTTCTCCACTGTCTGCTGCACAATGTCAGGACCAATCAACTGTGCTTCTCCAACTTCATCCCAATACAATGGAGATCTGCACTTCCGTCCATACAATGCCTCGTATGGTGCCATGCCTATTGTTGCCTAAAAACTGTTATTATAAGAGAACTCAACCAATGGTAAATACTTACTCCAAGAACCCTGAAATTCCAGCACACAAGCCCGAAGCATATCCTCCAACGTTTGGATAGTTCTCTCGGATTGTCCATCGGTTTGAGGATGAAAGGCTATGCTAAAACTAAGTTGTGTCCCCATAGCCTTGTGCAAACTTTTCCAAAACTTAGATGTAAATCTGGAGTCTCGGTCTGAAACTATGGTGCTTGGAACACCATGCAGTCTAACAACTTCGTGCACATACAATTCAGCAAGCTGATCCATCGAGTAAGTCACCTTTATTGGTAGGAAATGAGCTGATTTGGTTAAACGATCAACTATCACCCAAATTGCGTCATGTCCTTTTACTGTTCTAGGTAATCCTATAACAAAATCCATAGTTATTTGTTCCCATTTCCATTCGGGAACTGGTAAAGGTTGTAATGTCCCAGCAGGCCTCTGATGTTCAGCTTTGACTTGCTGGCAGACCAGACATGACTCCACATACTCCGCCACACTTCTCTTCATACCTGGCCACCAATAATGTTGCTTGAGACCTCTGTACATTTTCATACTACCAGGATGAACAGAAAGTCTGGAGGAATGAGCCTCAGATAGGATTTCCTTCCTAAGCTCAGTATCAGCCGGAACAAACCATCTATTTCGAAACTTGAGAATTCCATCAGCTGAGCAGTTGAAATCCGACTTATCAGTAGAATCTATGCACAACTTATACTTATTAAACTCAGTGTCATTCATTTGAACTTCCTTTATTTTCTCCAAAATAGTTGGCCTCAAAGATATGGCTGAAAGCATGGCTGACACACTAGACACAGCTTCCAGGTTAAATCTTTGGAATTCTGTCTCTAAAGCTATCGGTATGTCTAGAGTCAAAAGCAGAAACTAAAAGGGTCACTCTACTCAAAGCATCAGCCACTACATTTGCCTTGCCAGGGTGATACTTAATCTCGAAATCATAATCTTTGACAAACTCTAACCACCTACGTTGCCTCATATTCAATTCTTTCTGCGTGAAAATGTATTTCAGACTTTTATGATCCGAAAATATCTCACAAACTTGTCCATACAGGTAGTGCTTCTAAATCTTTAATGCAAAGACCACAACAGCTAATTCTAAGTCATGTGTAGGGTAATTCTTTTCATGCACTTTTAACTGCCTAGAAGCATAAGCTATAACCGTTCCATCTTGCATTAACACACATCCAAGACCAATCTTGGAAGCATCACAGTAAATGCTAAACTTTCCACTCTCATCGGGTAGGGTCAATATAGGGGCATTGGTCAGTTTCTTTTTCAAGGTCTGGAAATTGGACTCGCACTCCTCTGTCCAAGCATACTTGATATTTTTCCTAGTTAACCGAGTGAGGGGTGTTGCAATCTTTGAGAATCCTTCAATAAATTTTCTGTAATATCCTGCTAACCCGAGAAAACTTCGAATATCTGTAGCATTCTTCGGTTGGGGCCACTCCTTAACTGCTTGAACCTTGGCTGGATCGACCGATATCCCATCTCCAGAGATCACATGACCAAGAAAGTGAACTCTGTCCAACCAAAACTCACACTTGGAAAACTTAGCATAAAGTTGGTGCTGTCTAAGTGCTTTCAACACTAATCTCAAATGCCTTGCATGCTCATCCTTGGTACTAGAATAGATTAAAATATCAACGATAAACACTATGACGAACTTATCCAAGTATTCATGGAACACCCTATTCATAAGATCCATAAAGGCTGCTGGTGCATTTGTCAAACCAAAAGACATAACCAAAAACTCATAATGTCCATACCTTGTGCGAAAGGCAGTCTTTGGGATATCTTCAGATTTAACCTTCAACTGGTAATAACCGGACCTAAGGTCAATTTTAGAGAACACTCTTGCACCCTTAAGCTGATCAAATAAATCATCAATCCTCGGCAGTGGATACTTGTTCTTGACAGTTAGCTTATTCAATTCTCTATAGTCTATGCACATACGCATTGATCCATCCTTCTTTTTGACAAAAAGGACAGGTGCACCCCATGGTGAAAAGCTAGGGCGTATGAACCCCTTCTCCAACAAATCCTCTAACTGTTTCTTCAACTCTTTAAGTTCTGTGGGTGCTAGTCTATATGGATTCTTAGATACTGGCTCAGCGCCGGGGTAAACATCTACCACAAATTCAATTTCCCTATCTGGTGGCAAACCAGGAAGGTCATCTAGGAATACTTCTGGAAAATCTTGGACAACTAAAATATTTTTGGGGCTTGATTTTCCTACTGTTTGTGTGTCTAAAACACTGGCCAAAAAGCACAAATACTCTCTGCAAGGGGAGGGTCTTGTGTTAATAGAAGTCATCACAGACATTTCCTTACTTTTCTTTGAGGCTTGAAAGGTGTGTTTCAAACTACCAGGGGGTTAGAAGCTAACTATTACAGTCCTACAATCTATTGTGGCATGATGCTTAAACAACCAGTCCATTCCTAGGATTACATCAAATCCTAATATATCCATAATTATTAGATCAGCAGGTAGACTTACATTTCCTACTAACACTTCACTGCCAAGCATCACTTGGTTAGAGTGCATGCGTTCACCAGAAGGCAATGCAACATTAAACACATGCATGGAAGAGGTAAACTGTGCGTCTAACTTAACAGCAAAAGAAGATGCTATAAATGAATGTGTGGCACCAGAATCTATTAAAGTAAAAGCAGGCACAAAGTTGATCAATATAGTACCTGACACCACAGTAGGATGTTCCTCACCCGACTCCGTCATGGAGAATATTCTTGGTTTGATCATAGTAGGGCCACTCTTAGGAACCGGACAATCTCTGCTAATGTGGCTGACCTTGTTACAATTGTAGCATCTGGTGATTCTAGGCTTCGAGCACTCCTTGAACGTGTGTCCAACCTCCTCACAGTTGAAACACTTTCCAAGGCCCAGTCTGCATTCCCCCGGATGGTTCTTCAAACACTTGGGACACTGGGGAAATTTCCTGACATTCTGTACCTTTCCCCCTACTCCTTGGCTATTTTGGCCTTCACTTGGCCTCTTCGTTCCTCTTTGTTGGTATGGTTGGTTAAACCTTTGTGGGACCTCCTTTGGTCTAGCACACTTTCCTTCAGCTTCTTCCACTTCCAGGGCAGTGGACACAACCTCACTGAAGGTCAAGCCCTTGATTCCACAGAATTTAACCCCTCGGTAAATTTCTGGCTTCAGTCCATGCATAAATTTGAACTCCTTATCCTCGTCCTTGTGAGCAAAATGCCCAGCAAACCTAGACAGGGACTCGAACTGCCTACTATACTCGGCCACAGACCCGGTCTGCTTCAGGTTCAGAAATTCTAACTTCTTCGCGGTCTGGACTGTGCTGTTGAAATACTTCTCATAGAAAATGTCTTTGAATCGTGACCAGGGCATTGCTAAAACGTCGGTGGTTGTCTCCATTGTCTCCCACCAGAGTTGAGCTTCGCTAGCCAAGTGAAATGTTGCTAACGTGACCTTATCTCATTCTCCTATGCTGGCGCACCTGTAACACCCCTAATACTGTACCCGTATTTCCCGTATATATTTTTTTTTTTTTTAACTTATTACTTTTCTATTCTTTAAATAAAACTTAATGCATAATCTAAACTGAGGTTGAAATCGAAACTGAAATCAGAATTTAAACCGAACCTTAAAAGCATTTAAAACAAACCTTTAATAAATAATTTAAAACTTAAAAACATTTAAAGGAAAATTTTTAAACAATTAAAGAAGTGGGAGGGCAGAATTGGAACTCTGCCCTCGGAATGGAGGAGGCGACCGATCTCTGCTTTGCAGCAGAGATCGATCGCTGCAATGCATTATAGCAGCAGCGATCGATCTCTGCTGCAGAGCAGAGATCGATCGCTGCTAGCTATGGCAGCGATTCCCTTCATTCCCTTCAAACTAGCGGCGATCGATCTCTGCTCTGCAGCAGAGATCGATCGCTGCAAGCATACAGCGATGGCCCCCTTCAGACTTCAAACCTGCGACACTTCACACTTCTTCATGCCTTCCTTCAATCACTCACAGTATCATACACTGCTCTCTGGAATCCGATTTCCAGAGAGCAAAACATTGCTTTCTTTACACCAGCTATCACTGTAAACTCACAACTTAAACCTAAACTCCACCATTTAAAACGTATTCTAACTCTAACGATTCGCGTCGGACTTTGCGAAGTCCAACAGCGTGGATAACTCTAAAAACCGAGCTATCCGTATCAACCTAAAAACAATTCATAACACTTAATTTAAACAACCAAATAGTTCCAGAATTTCTATAACGTTTAAATAACTGTTTTAAACTAAAACATTTTATACGTTCATCGGAACAGTTTAAACCAAAACGTTCTACATACAATTACCAAAACGTTATCTAACCCCTATCCAGATCCAAACAACCTAAATATTCTATACAATTATCAGATCAAACATCCCAAAATAAACCCAGAGTCCAGACATACATCCCCACGGGTCATATCGCGCCTCGACTACCCAGCGCACTCCCACGGCCGTCATCCATCAACTGCATCCTTCGTCAGGAGGAGGAACGTCGTCCTCACCTGGCTCAATATCACCTAAGAGGTTACCTACACCATACAGACACATATGAGATTTGGGAATCTCAGTAAGTTTCGTAAATGCAGATGCATGCATGCGTGCGTATGCCATTCAGAAAACGTTTCATTTACAGATGCTTTTACAGATTCATTTACAGATACATTACATATACATTACATCACAGACAGAATCGTCACCGAGATCTCAGCCCACTAAATGGAAAGGATACATTCCGCGGTCGAACTACCACTTTCCACTTAGATGGGGGGGGGGGGGTACATGCTCAAAAAAAACCTACAGCCATGCCTGAGCCCCACCTCGCGTAACCAGAAACAGATTACATTCATTAATTACAGATTACCTTTCTTTTCTTAAAACACGTGCGGAAATCCATTTTCATGACATTTGAAATCCGTGATGCATGAACAGTTCATATAAGCAGAAAGTAAACAACCAACGTGCATACATTCATGGCAGTAAAGCAGAACCTATAAACAACTAACCTAACTACCCAACCAGAATAACATAAAACAAACAGTTCCTCGAGTATTCCCGAGACGACGACGGAGTATGGTGCAGACCTTTGGGTCAAAGTAAGTCACGAAAACTTACCTTGAGTGCGCTGGATCTCAAGCTTCGTCCACTGGAGTCGCGTGTCTGAGGTAAAACACGATATTTGTCGTTAAACCCAATTTAAACGATTAAATGTCCAAACTAATAAAATCCTTAATTTAACAAATCGAAGCTTTTAAACAACGACACAACGCTCGATAATTCTGGAAATCCATATTACGAGTTATTTCCGAAAACCCGAAAATTCTATAATTTATACTTTTTTACAAATTGGTTTATCTTCGTCCAATAACGTCCAATACGTTCGATATATACTTAATCAAGGCTAACCTATTAATTACGAACCCTAATTCGCGTTTTTCGTCGAAACCCTAATTGAAACCCTAACCCTAAATCGAACCGAAAACTCGAAATAAACGCTCAGAGATTGGGGCTACATACCGAGGGTTGCGAGAGGAGAAGAAACCGTGAAGGACGGAGGAGAAACGGAGTTCGAACGAAGTCGGAACGACGTGAGAACGCCGGCGGCCGAGAGAAGAAACCTTCTCTGTTCGTGCGTTCCAGAGAGAAAAGAGAGAAGAGAGAGCAAAGTGAGGGAAAAAGAGTGATTTTGTGTTATTTAATTAAAATGGATTTGCAAATTACCATTTTGCCCTTCTTACTTAAATCTATTTGTTTCATCCTTCGTTTCGTTAATCGTCCAACTATTCAGATTCTCGAAAGTTCCATATTTTGCCAATAACTTCTATTCATTGCCAGGGATTTATTAAAACTGTCCGTTCGCAATTTGGACCTCGTTCGCTATTTTTACGAGAACGTCTTTTACATTACGAAAAGTGTATTTACTCGGAATGTAGTGTTTGATCTCCGAAAATTCCCGTAATTTCCTTAAAATTCTTATTATTCGTTAGAATCGTAATGACGCTTTCGGACCTGATTTGACATATTTACCAAAAATGCCATTAAATAAGGAAATGATAATATAACATAATATATAATCAAAGGTCCGTACAAACCGGATATTACAGCACCTAAACATACTCTCTATCTTCCTAAGCCACCCTTCAGCCACAGCAGGATCAGATGACTGACCATCAAACGTGGGTGGTCTTAGTCTCCGAAATCTATCCCCGGAATGCTCATTGGTAGAACTCGAGTTGGCACTTCCTTGTACCTCTCGGTTCAGCAGCACTCCTAGTTGATTGTATTGCTGGCGCATTAATTCTGCCTGCTGTCGCACTAGATCGGTCAACTGTCCGATTACCCTAGAATCTTCTACGCTTCCCAAAGTTGGTGTCTCTCTCTGCACTCTCGGCCTTCCCGGTCGTCTGGACATTTTTGCTATATTCCTGTACAGGGTTAACTATTTTTTTATAATATCTAATAACTGAACTTAACATAAACACTTACAGTTGTTGGAGTACTTTCATGCAATGATTGGCACTGATGAGTGATCTTTTGAACGGTTTAACTGAATGTCTCTGATACCATACTGTAACGCCCCGAGTTATCTGAACCCGGTTCGTCACACAATGCCCGTATATGACTAAAATTTCTACCATATATTTTTTTAAAACTTGCAGCGAAAATCATTTGAAATGTTAAGGAATAATCGGTCAAAAGAAATAGAAGTTTGAATCGTGAAAATACTTTAAAAGTTACAGAAGTCAAACGCATCCGCCGATGAGTAAAGTCAACGGAAGAAGCAGAAAACAACCAAAATAGAAGACTTCTGCCGATGACGTCAGCCGAATGAAAAACAAAGGACATCTCTCGGTAGACTGTATCTACCGGTGACTAAACGACAAAATACACTCTACATCTTCCGATGACGTCAGCCAGATGATTTCCTTCATCCGATCGACTTTGTTCTACACCCACCGATGACTAAACGACAAAATACACTCTGCATCTTTCGATGACGTCAACCAGATGATTTCCTTCATCCGATCGACTTTGTTCTACACCCACCGATGACTAAACGACAAAAGTCCTCCTACATCTACCGATGACGTCAGCTCGCATCTGCCGATGGGTTTAACAACAAAACCCCTCATCCCCTTCTTCCGATAGGGTAAATTGAATATACTGATCACTGAACGACAAAGCATAATACCCACTCATACCGATAGGGCAAAATCTACATCATCCGATAAAATAAACCTCATGTACCGATGACTTTACTGAGACATCATCCGATGGCTTTTCCAAAGACATCTTCCGATAGAATTAAGGGCGACATTTCAACTACTTCTCGATATACATACACAACACTAGTTACAAAAAGGAATTTACTTACTTCATCAAGACCATTCAGAAACAATTCACATTGTATTGTTCAAACCCAGTAAAACAAACATTTAAAACCCAACAGATCACTAGTATCAGTAAAACTCAAAACATAGTCAAAATATTAAAATCTCTACTGTCATGAAAACTTGGCATACTCAGATTAGATTATTACCAACTAAACCCCCACCACTGATGACAGCAGTTAACCCGCCTCATCAGTTTACCAGGCCGAGACATGAATGTACTCGTCCAACCACATCTAATCATCTGTGCAATCAGGAAATTCACCTGCAGTATCCTCAACACCTACATCACAACTCATCTATTAGCCTAATGCTAAGTAAGTAAAGCAGTAATGAAATGAAACACTGAAATATAAATTCCTAAACATGCAATTTCTACTTTCTCAACTCAATTGTTCATGTTTCGTTTCTGTTCAAATCCCCCTGTGAAATTGGGAGCTGGATCAACTCTCCCAAAGTATATACATCCACTGGCTCATTAAGGGGCGGATAAATTCCCTTAACAGTAAATCCGATTCACATGTTCAGATCCCCATGTGAAATTGGAAGTTGGATCAACTCTCCCAAAGTATAAATATCCACTGTCTCATTAAGGGGCGGATCACTTCCCTTAACAATAAAACTGTAACACCCGAAAAATTTCGATTACGTGCTTAGACCTAGGTTTGAAAAGTGTGAGAGTGTATTGTGAAGGGTTAGAAGTGATTTACATAGAAGAAAAGAGAAGTGATTTAAATAGAAGAAAAGAGATTGAAAATTCAAACCAATTAGGTTGAAAAGTCAAAGGTTCTAATAACCAATAGAAATTTAACAATTAATTGAATAAAAGTGGGAAGTAATGTTGTTTCACGTTGGGCTTTCATGTGAAGGGATGTGAGGGTTGGTTTTACAATTTTAAGAACTATGGTGGAGAGTTGACAAGTCAAACTTAATGGAGATTGGTGGAGAAGTTTGGTTTGAAAAGTCCAAGTGTGCATGCCAATCAAATTGAAGGAAAAGAAAATGGAAAAGTGGTGATTTAAGGTGACTTTGGCGTTGGAAACATAAAGATGATGGAGGGCTAAGAGTGTAATTTACAAAGGTTTATTAAATGATTAAATTAAGAAAGAAAAAGGTGGGTTTTCACTTGTTCTTCTTCTCCTCCATCGCCCTTTCTCCCTTTTCCTCCATAGCCGACGCCACATCTCCATTGTTCTTCATTTTCTCAAGCCAATCCAAGGTAATTTTTGTTGGGTTTTGGTTTGTGTACGATTAGATGAAGATTGGAAGAGATTTTAGGGTGTTTTAAGTGGATTGGGTTAGGTTTTAGAAAACCCTAAGGTGGAGCTACGATTTTTTGGTTTCAATTGGGGGTTTTCTTCCTCTTTTGCTTAATTAAGCCTTAGCTATGTTAGATTAGGTGGTTAGGGTGATTAGAGTGAAGATTGAGAAGTGTTACGCAAAAATCGTTTTAGAATACTAGGGGGGCCGATTCTGTCTTGGCCATTTTGGGTTGGTTAAGTGTATTGTTTGATGGATTTAAGCATTTCAATGGATAGTAGACGTGTAGAGGTTTCCGAGTTAGGGTGGCACGTCGATTCCGTTGAAAAATGAGGAAGTTATGGCCGTTAAAGTTTGACGGTTGATGTGGGGGTAGAAAATCGAGTTTGAGTGTTTTGGAGTGTGAAGTTGTTTAGGTATTGTGTAGTTTTAGTTAGAAAATCTTTAGAATTTATTGATAGCTTAATGGTGTTGCATTGGTTGGTTGTCGTGTGGTGTTGTATTGGTTGGTTGTGTGTGGTGTTGCACTGGTTGGTTGTGTGTGGTGTTGCATTGGTTGGTTGTCGTGTGGTGTTGCATTGGTTGGTTGTCGTGTGGTGTTGCATTGGTTGGTTGTCGTGTGGTGTTGCACTGGTTGGTTGTGTGTGGTGTTGCATTGGTTGGTTGTGTGTGGTGTTGCATTGGTTGGTTGTCGTGTGGTGTTGCATTGGTTGGTTGTGTGTGGTGTTGCATTGGTTGGTTGTCGTGTGGTGTTGCATTGGTTGGTTGTGTGTGGTGTTGCATTGGTTGGTTGTCGTGTGGTGTTGCACTGGTTGGTTGTCGTGTGGTGTTGTATTGGTTGGTTGTGTGTGGTGTTGCATTGGTTGGTTGTGTGTGGTGTTGCATTGGTTGGTTGTCGTGTGGTGTTGCATTGGTTGGTTGTCGTGTGGTGTTGCATTGGTTGGTTGTGTGTGGTGTTGCATTGGTTGGTTGTGTGTGGTGTTGCATTGGTTGGTTGTCGTGTGGTGTTGCATTGGTTGGTTGTCGTGTGGTGTTGCATTGGTTGGTTGTGTGTGGTGTTGCATTGGTTGGTTGTGTGTGGTGTTGCATTGGTTGGTTGTGTGTGGTGTTGCATTGGTTGGTTGTCGTGTGGTGTTGTATTGGTTGGTTGTCGTGTGGTGTTGTATTGGTTGGTTGTGTGTGGTGTTGCACTGGTTGGTTGTCGTGTGGTGTTGCATTGGTTGGTTGTCGTGTGGTGTTGCATTGGTTGGTTGTCGTGTGGTGTTGCATTGGTTGGTTGTGTGTGGTGTTGCATTGGTTGGTTGTCGTGTGGTGTTGCACTGGTTGGTTGTCGTGTGGTGTTGTATTGGTTGGTTGTGTGTGGTGTTGCATTGGTTGGTTGTGTGTGGTGTTGCATTGGTTGGTTGTCGTGTGGTGTTGCATTGGTTGGTTGTCGTGTGGTGTTGCACTGGTTGGTTGTCGTGTGGTGTTGCACTGGTTGGTTGTGTGTGGTGTTGCATTGGTTGGTTGTCGTGTGGTGTTGCATTGGTTGGTTGTCGTGTGGTGTTGCACTGGTTGGTTGTCGTGTGGTGTTGCATTGGTTGGTTGTCGTGTGGTGTTGCATTGGTTGGTTGTCGTGTGGTGTTGCATTGGTGGTTGTCGTGTGGTGTTGCATTGGTTGGTTGTCGTGTGGTGTTGCACTGGTTGGTTGTCGTGTGGTGTTGCACTGGTTGGTTGTCGTGTGGTGTTGCACTGGTTGGTTGTCGTGTGGTGTTGCACTGGTTGGTTGTCGTGTGGTGTTGCACTGGTTGGTTGTCGTGTGGTGTTGCACTGGTTGGTTGTCGTGTGGTGTTGCACTGGTTGGTTGTCGTGTGGTGTTGCACTGGTTGGTTGTCGTGTGGTGTTGCACTGGTTGGTTGTCGTGTGGTGTTGCACTGGTTGGTTGTCGTGTGGTGTTGCACTGGTTGGTTGTCGTGTGGTGTTGCATTGGTTGGTTGTCGTGTGGTGTTGCACTGGTTGGTTGTGTGTGGTGTTGCACTGGTTGGTTGTCGTGTGGTGTTGCACTGGTTGTTGTGTGTGTGTGTGTGTGTGTGTGTGTGTGTGTGTGTGTGTGTGTGTGTGTGTGTGTGTGTGTGTGTGTGTGTGTGTGTGTGTGTGTGTGTGTGTGTGTGTGTGTGTGTGTGTGTGTGTGTGTGTGTGTGTGTGTGTGTGTGTGTGTGTGTGTGTGTTCTGTGGTGTAAGTGACGACTGGAGTACGGTTAGAGCTACGATAAAGCCTGGGATTGGGACGCAGTCCGTTGATGTACGCTGTATGCCGTGCGGGCAGTTGTCGGGGCGCCTCGACCATGGTCTCGGAGTGTGGCTTTGGATTTTAATAGTTGGTAATGCTGTTTTGTGGAATTGTTGTAAATGCGTAATGTTTTTGGTTGCCAGTTATTAGATAGCTATGTGTCGGTGAATGTTTTGCTAGTTAGGAAATGTTAGTATTTTATATTCTCCTACTACTGTTGTTTGGAGTTTTTATATGTAGGATTGTTGAGTGGATAGTTGAGGAAGAATATTCTGGTGGGATTGGTTTGGGCAGTACCTAGCATTTTGGAGGCGCCATTTTCAGGCGTTACTTTGCCGAAATTTTCGGGAAGGACACCGGGTGCTAACAGGTTTAGGGTACGGGATTGTGGTGAGTCGAAGCGGTTAGGTTACGATGCAAGAGAGTTTCGCGGGAGTTTAGCTTTAAATTCCGATGTGTTCGTTTCCTTTTACATTTGGGAGTCAGTGTTAACGTGGGGATTGTAGCAATGTAGCCGGCTTCCCGAGCCAGGGTGGGTTTGGGGGCGTTACAAAAACTGTTCCCATAGCTCTGTTTCGATACGTTCAATCCTCACTATGCCAACATGCATTCAAATTCATTTCGTATACTTAAAATATGATGCATGACATCCCAGCACCAAATTCCAGCATACAACCCTTTAATTGTTTTGTGTGTAGGCCCGAAGGCACAAGGCAAACTGTACTTACTTGGCGTCTCCCCTGGTAATCTCTCGGTTTAAAAATACTTCAGAGTCTGCTCACCCTAGGTCCATAGAAAGGATATCAAAAATTAGATTTCTAAATAAGCCTCATTCTAAGCGTAATTCAGAATTTGGAACTAGCTGGCAGCTTAGTTCAATTGTGCATTCCGCTCAACACTAAACCCTAACTCGCCCACTCACAGTTATCCTCGAAACTTCACACATGGTCTCCCTCATCAGCTTCTAATTTGTTAAAATCAAAGACAAACTAAGAGAGCTTACCTAGGTTGAAGGAGAATCGAGTGAGAAAGAAATCGTCCGAGGTTTTCTGTTGAAAGCGAAGGCCGGGAGAGAAATGAGGGAATTAGTGGCGGCTACCGCACTAACACCCAAATCAATAATCTTCAATCATTATCCATTTTTAAATTTCCAATTACTTTTCTGCCCTTGCCTAGTCCATTTTATTACCTATCAATAACGCCCAATAATTCCCCAACCCTTCGATAAATGTATAATCATTAATAATAATTTAAATTTTGATTCAATGGAACAGGGTGCTCACAGAAGAGTTTTGAATCAATGACTATTTGAGGAATCTTTCTTATGGTAGAACGTGAACCATGAAGTAAGCCATTTAAAACCTTTGACCCCAAAATTAGAATCCAAAACCAAGGAATTCAAATTTTACACTTTCAAGGGATGTACTTTTTTGCTTGACCCGCTTTATCCTAGGAGGAATTTTTGCTAGGCTCATTGAGCTACACGTATGTATAGAGGAGAAACCTTTTTTTGTGAATTATGCATATATGTCTATTCCTCTATGCAAGAGTCCTACTTAGTATAGTAACTTTATTTATATCTTTTCCCTAAAACCAAACCAACAGTAAAGTTCATGTGAGAGGATGGTTTCCCATTATCCCTTCATGGACTAATCAGAAATAAGTGTAAAACCCGACTTTTCAGAATAGTAATTTTTT
>CM039507.1:15617113-15780471 GCA_022432975.1 Begonia masoniana | reverse complement strand
AAATAATGTTCATTTATTTTGAACGTGCATGAATAGCACGTGCATGAGGATACACGAGGACATGTTTGCATTAGTATGATTTTTACTGAGTTTTAGGCCTTATTAGTTAACTCTATGCTTTAGGTAACAGATCGATACGTATAGAACTTTTGAGCCGTCAGGCCGATGATAGTGTGGTTGGCGTACGAGCTTGCGGGGTTGATTGCGACAGTCAGACTATTTTGACACGTGGGTGACGTCTCGAGGTTAGTTGCGTTGTATAGTTTTTTTTAGGATTTAGTTGATATATACGTTTTTTGGATTATGTTTTAAAACTTTTGTATGATACGTTGTCTTTTCAAAAAACATACTGAACTGTTTGGCTTTTAGGTTTTTCTGGATACGATTAAGTTTTAGATCGATCATGCGTTTGATTTCTTAACTACGCCCAGCATTTTTCAAACATGTTTTTTCGCTACATGTGATCGAGTTTTTGGGGTTTTTGAAGTATTTTGTGTTTAAAGAGGTTTTGGAAAGGTTTTAGATAATTTAATTGAACTGTTGGTGGTAGAACTGGAGAAAGTGAAACTGGGAAGAAATTGTAGAAGTATTGCGCTGGTGTGCAAAGGGCTCGGTAAGGATGTCGCGTGCATCGGGGGTCTGCGAGGTTTGTGCACCGGGGGTGCCGGCGGGACCACAACCGATCGATTCGCCATGAGGTCCCGATCGATCGGCAAATTGGGCTGTGTTGTTAGTCGGGAACCAGACGGTGAAAACGCCTCCAACACCGTAATCACTGTGCACTCAGGAAATTCACCTGCAGTATCCTCAACACCTACATCACAAAACTCATCTATTAGCCTAATGCTAAGTAAGTAAAGCGATAATGAAATGAAGTACTGAAATATGAACCTAAATATGCAGTTTCTACTTTCATTCCTCAGTTATGTTGCATTCGTTCACTGGTCTAATGATCCCTGATACAATGGGAGGTGGATCAGTTTTCCCAGGGTATAAATCCATATGTACGATTTAAGGGGCGGATTAATTCCCTTAAAAGTATACTGATGATCCCTGATACAATGGGAGGTGGATCAGTTTCCCCAGGGTATAAATCCATATGTACGATTTAAGGGGCGGATTAATTCCCTTAAAAGTATACTTTCACAATCTGTTCACATCTCACCATGCTACTTCATGTAAATTCATTTTCGTTTTCTTTCAAAATATGATGCATGGCAACTGAAAAGAAACATTCATTCATGCACACACAAATCCTACTGTTTTGTGATGTAGGCCCGAAGGCACATGCAAACTCTACTTACCTGGTCTCTTGGAGAAAGCTTGGTTGCAAACTACTTCGGGTATTAACCAAACCTAAAACCATAGACAGAGCATACATTAAATTTCCTCTAATCTTCATTCTAAACCACCAGAAATCTAAAGGAAACTGTTTTGGGAACTCTAGCCATTGTGCATTCCCGATTTCAACTTAAACCGAAACCACCACTCGCTTACCGCCTTCTCAAATCCTCATTTATCACCCCTCCTACCAACGATAGATACAATGTAGCAAGAAATAGAAGTAAAACTCACCAAGTTCGGAGGAAATCGCTGGAGGAAGTCGAAGGGAGTCTCCTATCGCGCTCTGCTAAGCTGAGGAGCTGAGAATGGGGAGGAAATAAAATCAACAGTGGCGGCTACTTCATTAATAGTTCCCTTAAATACGTTATCCACCCTTGAATTTCTAATTACTCTTATGCCCCTGCCTAGTCATCCACTAACCCTACGTATAATATTGTCATATAAATTTTGTCATTTGTTTAAAAGGAACAGAGAAACAGTTTGATAGAACCGAGTATTACAATCTACCCTCCTTAAAAGAATTTTGTCCTCAAAATTCAGTATCTGAATAATTCTGGATATTGGTCCATCATGTCTTGCTGGCTCTCCCAAGTTGTCTCCTCTATGTTCTGATTGCGCCATAAGACTTTAACAAGTGGAACTTCCTTGTTGCGCAATACCTTCGTTGCATAGTCCAAGATCCTTACAGGTTTCTCCTCATATGCAAGATTAGGAAGAACCTCGATGTCCTGCTGTTCCACAATCTGATATGGATCTCGAACACACTTCTTAAGCATGGAGATATGAAACACATCATGGATTCCATCCATAGAGGTTGGTAGCTGTAACTGGTAGGCTGTCTCCCCAATCCTTCTCAAGATCGAGAATGGTCCAATGTATCTTGGGTTAAACTTTCCTCTCTTCCCAAATCTCACAACTCCTTTGAATGGTGACACCTTAAGAAAAACTTCATCACCTACTTCAAACTCTAATTCTCTCCGTCTTTTATCAGCATAACTCTTCTGGCGACTTTGAGCTGTCAGAATTCTCTGTCGGATGAGGGCAACCTTCTCCACAGTCTGTTGCACAATGTCAGGACCAAGCAACTGCGCTTCTCCAATTTCATCCCAGTACAAAGGAGATCTGCATTTTCGTCCATATAATGCTTCGTATGGCGCCATGCCTATTGTTGCTTGAAAACTGTTATTGTAAGAGAACTCAACCAATGGTAAATATTTACTCCACGATCCTTGAAAATCCAATATGCATGCTCGGAGCATATCTTCCAATGTCTGAATGGTTCTTTCGGATTGTCCATCTATTTGAGGGTGGAAAGCTGTGCTAAAATTAAGCCGTGTTCCCATAGCCTTGTGCAAACCTTTTCAAAACTTAGATGTAAATCTGGAGTCTCGGTCTGAAACTATTGAACTTAGAACTCCATGCAATATGACAATCTCTTGCATGTACAATTCAGCAAGCTGATCCATTGAGTAAGTTATCTTAATTGGCAGAAAATGAGCAGATTTGGTTAGACGTCAACTATAACCCAAATTGCATCATGTCCCTTTGCTGTCCTAGGTAATCCAACGACAAAATCCATTGTTATTTGTTCCCATTTCCATTCAGGAACTGGTAAAGGTTGCAATGTTCCTGAGGGTCTCTGATGCTCGGCTTTAATCTGTTGACAACACAAACATGATCCTACATATTCTGCCACGCTTCGTTTTATACTAGGCCACCAGTAGTGTTGCTTAAGGTCTCTGTACATCTTTGTACTTCCAGGGTGAACTGAGAACTTGGAAGAGTGTGCTTCAGAAAGAATCTCATCACGGAGCTCCTTAATGGCTGGAACAAACCACCTATTTCTAAACTTGAGGATCCCGTTAGTAGAATGGTTAAAATCTAATTGGTCCGTAGAATTCATACTTGACTTATACTTGTTACACTCATCATCATTCGTCTGAGTTTCCTTTATTTTCTCTAAAATGGTAGGCCTTAAGGTTATGGTTGATAGCATAGCTGATATACTGGTTACTGCTTCTAGGTTAAATTTTTGGAATTCTGACTCTAAGGCTAATGGCATACTGAAAATCATAGGTGGGGTTGATGTTGTTACTCTACTCAAGGCATCTGCCACAACATTTGCCTTGCCAGGATGATATTTAATCTCGAAATCATAGTCCTTAACAAATTCCAACCATCGTCGTTGCCTCATGTTTAGTTCCTTTTGTGTGAAAATATACTTCAGGCTCTTATGATCTGAAAATATCTCACAAGATTGTCCATACAAGTAGTGCCTCCAAATTTTAAGTGCAAATACAACTGCAGCTAATTCTAAGTCATGGGTAGGGTAGTTCTTTTCATGCATTTTTAACTGCCTAGAAGCATAAGCTATAACCTTTCCATCTTGCATTAACACACACCCAAGACCAATCCTGGAAGCATCACAGTAAATGCTAAACTTTCCATTCTCATCGGGTAGGGTCAATATAGGGGCATTGGTCAGTCTACATTTCAAGGTCTGGAAACTGGATTCACACTCCTCTGTCCAAGCGTACTTGATATTTTTCCTAGTTAACCGAGTGAGGGGTGTTGCAATCCTTGAAAACCCTTCAATAAATTTTCTGTAATATCCTGCTAACCCGAGGAAACTTCGAATATCTGTAGCATTCTTTGGTTTGGGCCACTCCTTAACTGCTTGAACCTTGGCTGGATCGACAGATATTCCATCTCCAGAGATCACATGACCAAGAAAGTGAACTCTGTCCAACCAAAACTCACACTTGGAAAACTTAGCATAAAGCTGATGCTGTCTAAGTACCCCTAACAACAAACTCAAATGCCTTGCATGCTCATCCTTAGTTCTAGAATAGATCAGAATATCGTCTATGAATACTATGACAAACTTGTCCAAAAACTCATGAAACACCCTATTCATGAGATCCATGAAGGCTGCTGGTGCATTTGTCAAACCAAAAGACATAACCAAAAACTCATAATGTCCATACCTTGTGCGAAAGGCAGTCTTTGGGATATCTTCAGATTTTACCTTCAGCTGATAATAACCGGACCTAAGGTCAATCTTAGAGAAAACTCTTGCGCCCCTAAGCTGGTCAAATAAGTCATCAATTCTCGGCAAAGGGTATTTGTTTTTGACAGTTACCTTATTCAATTCTCTATAATCAATGCACATACGCATTGATCCATCTTTCTTCTTGACAAAAAGGACAGGTGCACCCCACGGTGAAAAGCTTGGGCGTATGAACCCTTTTTCCAATAGATCCTCCAATTGTTTCTTTAATTCCTTAAGTTCAGTTGGAGCTAACCTATATGGATTTTTAGACACAGGCTCGGCTCCAGGGTAAATATCTACAACAAATTCGATTTCCCTATCTGGTGGCAAGCCAGGAAGGTCATCTAGAAACACTTCTGGAAAATCTTGGACAACTAAAACACCCTTGGGGTTCGATTTTTCTACTAGTTGTGTGTCTAAAACACAGGCCAAAAAGCACAAATATTCTCCGCACAGGGAAGGTCTAGTGTTAATAGTAGTCATCACAAACATTTCCTTACTCTTCTTTGAAGCTTGAAAGGTATGTGTCAACTTACCAGGGGGTTGAAAGCTTACTATTCCAATTCTACAATCTATACTGGCATAATGCTTAAACAACCAATCCATTCCTAGGATCACATCAAATCCCATTATGTCCATAACAATAAGATCAATAGGCAAATTCATGTTCCCTACTAACACCACACTATCAAGCATCATTTGACTGGAGTGCATGTGCTCACCAGAAGGTAATACTACGTTGTACACGTGCTCAGAAGGAGTAAACCTTACATCTAATTTATCAGCAAACGCAGAGGCTATAAAAGAATGCGTTGCACCCGAATCTATCAAAGTAAAAGCAGGTACAAAGTTGATCAATATAGTACCTGACACCACAGCAGGCTGGTCCTCTTCTCCTAACTCTATCATGGAGAATATTCTAGGCTTTATCCTAGCAGGGCCACTCTTCGACGTTGGGCAGTCTCTAACAGTGTGTCCCGACTTGTTACAGTTGAAGCATCGAAGGACTCTGGGCTTAGTGCAGTCCTTGAATGAGTGTCCAACCTCCTCACAGTTGAAACACCTTCTGGAGGTCCACCTACATTCCCTCAGGTGATTCTTCAAACATGTTGGACATTGGGGAAAATTCTTGACATCCTGCACTTTCCTTCCTACTCCCTGGCTACTTTGGCCTTCACTTGGCCTCTTCGTTCCCCTTTGCTGGTGTAATATCCGGTTTGTACGGACCTTTCATTATATTATTATTATATTGTTATTGGCATTTTTGTAATTATGTCAAATCAGGTCCGATTTACGAAAAGAAAGCGTCATTACGATCCTAGCGATTAATTAGAATTTTAAGGAAATTTTGGGAATTTTCGGAATAGTGACGCTATATTCCGAGTAATTACTATTATCATAAAGTAAAAGACATTCTCGTAAAAATAGCAAACGAGGTCCAAATTGTGAACGGACAGTTTTAATAAAGCCCTGGTAATGAATAGGAGTTATTGGCAAAATATGAAGTTTTCAAGTATCCGAATCGTTAGACGATTAACGAAACGAAGGACGAAACTAATATAAAAATCAAATAAGGGCAAAATGGTAATTTGCAAATCAATTTTTATAAAATAACACAAATCTCTTTCTCTCCCTCACTTTCTCTCTTTTCTTCTCTGGATCGCACGACAGAGAGTTTCCTTCTCTCTCGGCCGCCGGCGACCTTCACCATTTCCGACCTCCGTCCGACCTCCGTTTGTTCCGATTTCTTCACGGTTTCTCATCCTCTCGCTATCCTCGGTATGTACCTACAATCTCTGAGCATTTATTTCGAGTTCTCGGTTCGATTTAGGGTTAGGGTTTCAATTAGGGTTTCGACGAGAAACGCGATTTAGGGCTCGTAATTAATAGGTTAGCCGTGATTAAGTATAGATTGAACGTATTGGACGTTATTGGACGAAGAAAAATCAAATTGCGAAAAAGTTATAAATTGTTAAGTTTTCGAGTTTTCGAGAATAACTCGTAATATGGATTTCAAGATTTTCGAGCATTAAGTCGTTATGTAAAACTTCGATTAGCTAAGTTAAGGATTTTATTAGTTTCAGACATTTAAGAGTTTAAGCTCGTATTAACGTCAATTGGTGAAATTTCCTTAGGTAGCGACTCTCGTGGACGAAGCTCGAGATTCAGCGCGCTCGAGGTAAGTCTTCGTGACTTACTCTGACCAATCGGTCTACACCATACTTCGACGTCGTATCGAGGATTCCTGAGGACTTGTTTGCTTTAAATCGCTTTCGGTTGGGTAGTTAGGTTTAAATGGTTTATAGATTATTCTATTTCGGTCTTGATGGTATATATGTTGATTGTTTACTTTCTGTTCATTATCTGTTCATGCATCACGTATTTCAAATGACATGAAAACGAATTCTACACGATGTTTTCAAAGAAAAATCTATGTGGCCCGTACGGGGGGACTTTGATCTATTGGTGGACTATTTCCGGGTCTGACCAATACCACATCATCTGGTTACGCGAGATGGGGCTCAGGCATGGCTGTAGGGTTTATGAGCATGTACCCCCCTCCTCTAGGTCGAAAGTGGTAGTCCGACCGCGGGATGTATCCTTTCCATTTAGAGGGCTGATATCTCGGTGGCAATATGTATGAAATAATCTGATATGTCTGATGAGCATGTTTTCTGAACTTCATATGCACGACACGCATGCATCTGCATTTACGTAGCTTACTGAGATTTCCATATCTCATATGTGTCTGTATGGTGTAGGTGACGTTCTAGGTTACGTTGACCCAGGTGAGGATGATATTCCTCCTCCTGACGTAGGAGCAGCTGATGGATGATGGCCGTGGGAGTGCGCTGAGCAGTCGAGGCGCGTTTTGACCAGTGGTGGGTGTATGTAAAGGTTTTGGGGGTTCTTCGTGATATTTTGGATTGATGATGAACTGTATAGAACATATTTAGGTTGTTTGGATCTGGATAGGGGTTAGATAACGTTTTGGTAATTGTATGTAAAAACGCTTTGGTTTAAATGTTTAAGTTAAATGAAAATGTTTTGAAATGTTGTTTGTAGGTTGTTACGGATAGCTCAGTTTTTAGAGCTATCCACGCAGTTGGACTTCGTAAAGTCCGCCGCGAGTCGGTTGATGTAAGTTGTAAACCTTTGTGATAAAGGTGAGAAATTGATTAAGAAAAGAAAGAGAAAAGTGCTCTCTGGAATCGGATTCCAGAGAGGGATGTCGAGGGATTTGCTCTCTGGAGTTCGAGATTCCAGAGAGCCTAAGTGTAGAAAAGAAAAGAACGAAGTAAGGAAGAAGTGAGGAGCTGCAGCGATCGGGCGCTGTGCACTGATCGCTGCCAGCGATCGCTGAAAGAGAGCTCGGCGACTGGGCGCCGTGGGGGATCGCCGCAGCAGCAAATGATCGCTGCAGTGCAGCGATCAGGCGCCGCACAATGCAGCGATCGTGCGCTGCATTGTGCAGCGCATGCAGCGCCTGATCGCTGCATTTGCAGCGATCGTGCGCTGCATCACGCAGTGCACACGGCGACCGTGCGCTGCAATTGGCAGCGCCCGGTCGCTGCTGCATTTTGAGGGCAGAATTCCGATTCTGCCCTCCCTTCTTTTATTGTTTATAAAAGTTTTATTAAATGTTTTAGTTTTAATTATTTATTAAAGGTTTTGTTTTAAATGCTTTTAAAGTTCAGTTTTAATTCCGATTTCAACTTCGGTTTAGATTCCGCATTAAGTTTTATTTAAAGCATAAAAAAGTAAAAAGTATAAAATGAAAAATTATACGGGAAAAACGGGTACAGTATTAGGGGTGTTACAGTTATGGTATCAGAGCCCCCGGGTTTTAAAACCGATTCTGTAGACTGCTCGACTGCACAGCCACTACGCGGACATCCTTCATCAACTGTAAGTCTGTTTATAGCTTTGTTTGAGTTTATTTCTTAGAGATTATTTGTTTTAAATTTTATAGGAGTTTTATACGCTATGACTCGAGGAAGGGATCCTAGAGACGACGCGATGGATCGTCTTACAGACTTGATAGACCGCCAGTCCCAGCATATGGACCGGCAAGCGCAACAAATTTCGGACTTAGTGAACCGAGAGAACCAGCGAGAGAATCAGAGGACTCAGGAGTTGGTAGTCCCCAGTAATCAGGGTATGCAGAGGTTTCAAAGCCTTCGGCCTCCAGTATTCGAGGGCCAGTCATCGGACCCGACACGTGCCGAGGAGTGGATTAGGGTTATGGAGGACATGTTGAATTACGCAGAGGTTGCCAACGGGAGCAGGGTCGCTTATGCTACATTTCACTTAGCTTTGGACGCTCGTTTCTGGTGGGACTCGATCAAGTCCACCACAGATGTATCAGTTATGACTTGGGATCGATTCAAGTTTTTATTCTACGATAAGTATTTCAGCCGCACGGTGAGAGTGGCCAAGAGGAACGAGTTTATGCAGCTGAAGCAGACTGGTTCAGTTGCAGATTATATTCGGAGATTTGAGTCTTTATCACGATTCGCACCTCGCCTTGTCAGCGATAATGAGGAGAAGGTGCACCAGTTTATGGAGGGACTTAATCCGGAGATCCGGATGCACGTGGTTGTCTCAGGTATTATTGATGTACCCTTTTCTGATATTACAGCCAGAGCTCTGGATATTGAGGCTGCCAGAGCCACTTGTATTAGACCGAGGGAGCCAGCTAAGGGCTTCTTTCGCGAGATTCGACCTCAGACGCAGAGCCGAGGTTGGCAGCCCAGAGCACTGCCCCAGCCACAGCAGCGGGGTGTGAAGAGACCTCTCGAGGGAGGTAATGATCGGGGTAAGGGGAAGCAGATACAGGGGGCTTCTCAGGTGCCATGGTGCCCCTTGTGCCAGAGAGAGCATAGTGGAGAGTGCCGTGTCGGCTCTAACAAATGCTACAGATGTGGTGGAGTCGGCCATTTTGTTAGAGACTGCCCCCATCCGGGCCGAGATCAGTTGGGCGGAGATCAGAGGAAGGTTATGCCCAGGATTTTCGCCTTCATCGAGCCTGAGGATGTTGATGACGATGCTCAGCCTGCCGTGATTGCAGGTACTATTTTGCTTATGGGCGCTACTGTATTTACTTTGATGGATACCGGAGCTACGCACTCCTTCGTATCGACTGCATGTATGGCTAGATTGGGGTTAGAGTCTGAGTCGGCAGAGTACGAGTATAGTGTGATGCTACCCTCAGGAGAGCGTATGCAGTCCAGTCATGTTATTCAGGGGAATATTATTTCAGTTGGGAGCGTTACCCTCTACGCACGTCTGATCGTTATGGGCATAGAGCGGTACGACCTTATTTTGGGGATGGACTGGCTAGCACAGCACTTCGCCACCATCGATTGTCGCTCCGGGATGGTGACCTTCCGACCCCCGGACAGAGCCGAGTTTTCGTATCAGGCGATGAACCGACTGAGTAGCTCGCCTATTTCTTATTCCATGATGGTCAACGAGCAGTTCAAAGGTGCGTGCTCTATTTATTTGGCCTCAGTTTTTGATATTCAGTTGCTCAGCGGAGTGAAGCCGAGCGACATTCCTATTGTTAGAGAGTTCTCTGGCATATTCCTCGATGATCTTCCCGGTTTACCACCAGACCGGGAGATTGAGTTCACTATTGATGTCTATCCAAACTCCGCGCCAAGGTTCAAGAACCCGTATCGGTTGGCACCAGCTGAGTTGAGAGAGTTGAGGACTCAGCTTGATGAGTTGCTAGAGAAGGGTTTTATTCGACCCAGTGTATCACCTTGGGGTGCGCCTGTTCTGTTTGTCAAGAAGAAAGACGGGACCCTCAGGATGTGCATTGATTACAGGGAGCTGAATAAGCTCACAGTGAAGAATAAGTATCCATTGCCTCGTATTGACGACTTGTTTGACCAGCTACAGGGTGCCCGAGTGTTTTCTAGGATCGACCTACGCTCGGGTTATTATCAGCTGAAGGTCCGGAGGGATGACATACCGAAGACGGTGTTCCGAACGAGGTATGGGCATTATGAGTTCCTTGTTATGTCATTCGAGCTCACTAATGCTCCTGCAGCGTTCATGGACTTGATGAACCGTGTTTTCAAGGAGTATCTGGACAGGTTCGTGGTGGTTTTCATCGACGATATTCTGATTTACACAAAGACGAAGGAAGAACATGAGGAGCATCTGAGGATTGTTCTGAGTGTTCTATGTGAGCGCCAGCTGTATCCGAAGTTTTCGAAGTGCGAGTTCTGGCTGGACAGAGTGAGCTTCCTTGGCCATATTATATCACAGGACGGGGTTTCTGTGGATCCGAGCAAGATTCAGGTGGTCAGAGATTGGCCACAGCCGAAGAACGTACGTGAGGTGCGTGGATTTCTCGGGTTGGCCGGCTATTATCGGAAGTTTATAGAGGGATTCTCAAAGATCGCACTTCCTCTTACGCGATTGACTCGGAAGAACGAGAAGTTTGTATGGTCGACTGCTTGTGATGACAGTTTCATGAAATTAAAGCAGAGACTGACCACCGCTCCAGTATTGGCGCTACCTGTTGAGGGTGACAGGTTCAGTGTTTATTGTGATGCGTCTGGAGTTGGACTCGGTTGTGTGCTGATGCAGGAGGGGAGAGTTATCGCTTATGCTTCTCGGCAGTTGAAGCCGTATGAGCAGAATTACCCTACGCACGACCTTGAGTTAGCAGCCGTGGTTTTCGCACTGAAGATATGGCGACATTATTTGTATGGGCAGCAGTGCGAGATATTTTCCGACCACAAGAGCTTGAAGTACTTATTTACGCAGAAGGAGCTGAATATGCGGCAACGCAGGTGGCTTGAGTTCATCAAAGACTATGATTTTGATATCAAGTACCACCCAGGAAAGGAAAACAAGGTTGCTGATGCTCTGAGTAGAGTGCCTTCTGCGAGTCAGCCTTTATTGGCAGCGATGTCAGTTACGCTGCGGTCTGAGATTGAGAGATTCGACGTGGAGATAGTGGCAGAGTTGTCCAGTATGCTCACCAACATTTCTCTCAGGCCGACCATTCTGGATCGTATACGCGAGGCTCAGCAGAATGATGCGGAGTGTATTGAGCTTCGATCGAGCATGTTGTTAGATGATTCGTCGAATTTTCATTTATCTGCAGATGGTATTCTGAGATTCAGGCACAGGTGGTACGTGCCTAACGATGAGAGTCTGAAGAAGGATATTTTGGCTGAGGCATATTCTTCAGCTTATTCAGTGCACCCGGGAAGTACTAAGATGTACCGGGATTTGAAGCAACACTTCTGGTGGCCGAACCTGAAGAGGGAGGTGGCCAAGTATGTTGAGACCTGTTTAGTCTGTCAGCAGGTGAAGGCCGAGCACCAGAGACCATCCGGGACGTTATTGCCACTGCCGATTCCGGAGTGGAAGTGGGAGCAGATCTCTATGGATTTTATTGTGGGGCTCCCGAGGACGACGAAGGGCCATGACGGCATATGGGTTATTGTGGATCGATTGACAAAGTCGGCCCACTTTTTATCTGTGAAGATGACATCGTCCATGGATCAGCTCGCCGACCTATATGTGCAGGAGATCGTTAGACTGCACGGAGTTCCAGTTTCTATTGTCTCCGACAGAGATCCTAGATTCACATCAAAGTTCTGGAAGAGTTTACATCGAGCTATGGGGACTCAGCTAAATTTCAGCACAGCGTTTCATCCTCAGACTGATGGTCAGACAGAGAGGACGAATCAGATTTTGGAAGATATGCTCAGAGCGTGTGTGCTGGAGTTTCAGGGCTCGTGGAGCCGATATTTACCTCTGGTTGAGTTCTCGTATAACAACAGCTTCCAGGCTACTATCGGCATGGCTCCGTATGAGGCTTTATATGGTCGAAAGTGTAGGTCTCCATTATACTGGGACAAGGTTGGCGAGGCCAGCATCATTGGTCCTGAGATCTTACAGCAAACGGCAGATAAGATTGCCGTTATCCGACAGCGAATCGAGGTAGCTCAGAGCCGGCAGAAGAGTTATGCCGACACGAGACGGCGAGAGCTAGAGTTTGAGGAAGGCGACGAGGTTTATTTGAAGGTTTCTCCATTCAAAGGCGTCGCGAGATTTGGAAGGAGGGGTAAGCTGAACCCTCGGTACGTGGGGCCCTTTCCTGTTCTGAAGAGGATCGGGAAGTTGGCGTATAGGCTGCAGCTTCCGGCTTCTATGGAGGGCATTCATGATGTGTTCCACGTATCTATGCTTCGGAGATGTTTACGTGATCCATCTCATGTCGTGGAGACTACAGAGATCGAGGTACAGCCTACCTTGACTTATGAGGTGAAGCCGGTACGTATTCTGGAGTACTCTACCAAAGTCTTGCGCAACAAAGAGATTCCGCTAGTCAAAGTCCTATGGCGGAACCACGAGGTGGAGGAAGCTACGTGGGAACGACAGCAGGATATGATGACTGGATATCCTGATCTATTTGCATAATTTAATTTTGTGGACAAAATTCTGAATAAGGAGGATGGAATGTAATATCCGGTTTGTACGGACCTTTCATTATATTATTATTATATTGTTATTGGCATTTTTGTAATTATGTCAAATCAGGTCCGATTTACGAAAAGAAAGCGTCATTACGATCCTAGCGATTAATTAGAATTTTAAGGAAATTTTGGGAATTTTCGGAATAGTGACGCTATATTCCGAGTAATTACTATTATCATAAAGTAAAAGACATTCTCGTAAAAATAGCAAACGAGGTCCAAGTTGTGAACGGACAGTTTTAATAAAGCCCTGGTAATGAATAGGAGTTATTGGCAAAATATGAAGTTTTCAAGTATCCGAATCGTTAGACGATTAACGAAACGAAGGACGAAACTAATATAAAAATCAAATAAGGGTAAAATGGTAATTTGCAAATCAATTTTTATAAAATAACACAAATCTCTTTCTCTCCCTCACTTTCTTTCTTTTCTTCTCTGGATCGCACGACAGAGAGTTTCCTTCTCTCTCGGCCGCCGGCGACCTTCACCATTTCCGACCTCCGTCCGACCTCCGTTGGTTCCGATTTCTTCACGGTTTCTCATCCTCTCGCTATCCTCGGTATGTACCTACAATCTCTGAGCGTTTATTTCGAGTTCTCGATTCGATTTAGGGTTAGGGTTTCAATTAGGGTTTCGACGAGAAACGCGATTTAGGGCTCGTAATTAATAGGTTAGCCGTGATTAAGTATAGATTGAACGTATTGGACGTTATTGGACGAAGAAAAATCAAATTGCGAAAAAGTTATAAATTGTTAAGTTTTCGAGTTTTCGAGAATAACTCGTAATATGGATTTCAAGATTTTCGAGCATTAAGTCGTTATGTAAAACTTCGATTAGCTAAGTTAAGGATTTTATTAGTTTCAGACATTTAAGAGTTTAAGCTCGTATTAACGTCAATTGGTGAAATTTCCTTAGGTAGCGACTCTCGTGGACGAAGCTCGAGATTCAGCGCGCTCGAGGTAAGTCTTCGTGACTTACTCTGACCAATCGGTCTACACCATACTTCGACGTCGTATCGAGGATTCCTGAGGACTTGTTTGCTTTAAATCGCTTTCGGTTGGGTAGTTAGGTTTAAATGGTTTATAGATTATTCTATTTCGGTCTTGATGGTATATATGTTGATTGTTTACTTTCTGTTCATTATCTGTTCATGCATCACGTATTTCAAATGACATGAAAACGAATTCTACACGATGTTTTCAAAGAAAAATCTATGTGGCCCGTACGGGGGGACTTTGTCATTTGGTGGACTATTTTTCCGGTAGGACCAATACCACATCTCTTGTTACTCTATATGGGGCTCAGGCATGGCTGTAGGGTTTATGAGCATGTACCCCCCTCCTCTAGGTCGAAAGTGTAGGTCTCCATTATACTGGGACAAGGTTGGCGAGGCCAGCATCATTGGTCCTGAGATCTTACAGCAAACGCAGATAAGATTGCCGTTATCCGACAGCGAATCGAGGTAGCTCAGAGCCGGCAGAAGAGTTATGCCGACACGAGACGGCGAGAGCTAGAGTTTGAGGAAGGCGACGAGGTTTATTTGAAGGTTTCTCCATTCAAAGGCGTCGCGAGATTGGAAGGAGGGGTAAGCTGAACCCTCGGTACGTGGGGCCCTTTCCTGTTCTGAAGAGGATCAGGAAGTTGGCGTATAGGTTGCAGCTTCCGGCTTCTATGGAGGGCATTCATGATGTGTTCCACGTATCTATGCTTCGGAGATGTTTACGTGATCCATCTCATGTCGTGGAGACTACAGAGATCGAGGTACAGCCTACCTTGACTTACGAGGTGAAGCCGGTACGTATTCTGGAGTACTCTACCAAAGTCTTGCGCAACAAAGAGATTCCGCTAGTCAAAGTCCTATGGCGGAACCACGAGGTGGAGGAAGCTACGTGGGAACGACAGCAGGATATGATGACTGGATATCCTGACCTATTTGCATAATTTAATTTTGTGGACAAAATTCTGAATAAGGAGGATGGAATGTAATATCCGGTTTGTACGGACCTTTCATTATATTATTATTATATTGTTATTGGCATTTTTGTAATTATGTCAAATCAGGTCCGATTTACGAAAAGAAAGCGTCATTACGATCCTAGCGATTAATTAGAATTTTAAGGAAATTTTGGGAATTTTCGGAATAGTGACGCTATATTCCGAGTAATTACTATTATCATAAAGTAAAAGACATTCTCGTAAAAATAGCAAACGAGGTCCAAGTTGTGAACGGACAGTTTTAATAAAGCCCTGGTAATGAATAGGAGTTATTGGCAAAATATGAAGTTTTCAAGTATCCGAATCGTTAGACGATTAACGAAACGAAGGACGAAACTAATATAAAAATCAAATAAGGGTAAAATGGTAATTTGCAAATCAATTTTTATAAAATAACACAAATCTCTTTCTCTCCCTCACTTTCTTTCTTTTCTTCTCTGGATCGCACGACAGAGAGTTTCCTTCTCTCTCGGCCGCCGGCGACCTTCACCATTTCCGACCTCCGTCCGACCTCCGTTGGTTCCGATTTCTTCACGGTTTCTCATCCTCTCGCTATCCTCGGTATGTACCTACAATCTCTGAGCGTTTATTTCGAGTTCTCGATTCGATTTAGGGTTAGGGTTTCAATTAGGGTTTCGACGAGAAACGCGATTTAGGGCTCGTAATTAATAGGTTAGCCGTGATTAAGTATAGATTGAACGTATTGGACGTTATTGGACGAAGAAAATCAAATTGCGAAAAAGTTATAAATTGTTAAGTTTTCGAGTTTTCGAGAATAACTCGTAATATGGATTTCAAGATTTTCGAGCATTAAGTCGTTATGTAAAACTTCGATTAGCTAAGTTAAGGATTTTATTAGTTTCAGACATTTAAGAGTTTAAGCTCGTATTAACGTCAATTGGTGAAATTTCCTTAGGTAGCGACTCTCGTGGACGAAGCTCGAGATTCAGCGCGCTCGAGGTAAGTCTTCGTGACTTACTCTGACCAATCGGTCTACACCATACTTCGACGTCGTATCGAGGATTCCTGAGGACTTGTTTGCTTTAAATCGCTTTCGGTTGGGTAGTTAGGTTTAAATGGTTTATAGATTATTCTATTTCGGTCTTGATGGTATATATGTTGATTGTTTACTTTCTGTTCATTATCTGTTCATGCATCACGTATTTCAAATGACATGAAAACGAATTCTACACGATGTTTTCAAAGAAAAATCTATGTGGCCCGTACGGGGGGACTTTGATCTATTGGTGGACTATTTCTGGGTCTGACCAATACCACATCATCTGGTTACGCAAGATGGGGCTCAGGCATGGCTGTAGGGTTTATGAGCATGTACCCCCCTCCTCTAGGTCGAAAGTGGTAGTCCGACCGCGGGATGTATCCTTTCCATTTAGAGGGCTGATATCTCGGTGGCAATATGTATGAAATGATCTGATATGTCTGATGAGCATGTTTTCTGAACTTCATATGCACGACACGCATGCATCTGCATTTACGTAGCTTACTGAGATTTTCATATCTCATATGTGTCTGTATGGTGTAGGTGACGTTCTAGGTTACGTTGACCCAGGTGAGGATGATATTCCTCCTCCTGACGTAGGAGCAGCTGATGGATGATGGCCGTGGGAGTGCGCTGAGCAGTCGAGGCGCGTTTTGACCCGTGGTGGGTGTATGTAAAGGTTTTGGGGGTTCTTCGTGATATTTTGGATTGATGATGAACTGTATAGAACATATTTAGGTTGTTTGGATCTGGATAGGGGTTAGATAACGTTTTGGTAATTGTATGTAAAAACGCTTTGGTTTAAATGTTTAAGTTAAATGAAAATGTTTTGAAATGTTGTTTGTAGGTTGTTACGGATAGCTCGGTTTTAGAGCTATCCACGCAGTTGGACTTCGTAAAGTCCGCCGCGAGTCGGTTGATGTAAGTTGTAAACCTTTGTGATAAAGGTGAGAAATTGATTAAGAAAAGAAAGAGAAAAGTGCTCTCTGGAATCGGATTTCAGAGAGGGATGTCGAGGGATTTGCTCTCTGGAGTTCGAGATTCCAGAGAGCCTAAGTGTAGAAAAGAAAAGAACGAAGTAAGGAAGAAGTGAGGAGCTGCAGCGATCGGGCGCTGTGCGCTGATCGCTGCCAGCGATCGCTGAAAGAGAGCTCGGCGACTGGGCGCCGTGGGGGATCGCCGCAGCAGCAAATGATCGCTGCAGTGCAGCGATCAGGCGCCGCACAATGCAGCGATCGTGCGCTGCATTGTGCAGCGCATGCAGCGCCTGATCGCTGCATTTGCAGCGATCGTGCGCTGCATCACGCAGCGCACACGGCGATCGTGCGCTGCAATTGGCAGCGCCCGGTCGCTGCTGCATTTTGAGGGCAGAATTCCGATTCTGCCCTCCCTTCTTTTATTGTTTATAAAAGTTTTATTAAATGTTTTAGTTTTAATTATTTATTAAAGGTTTTGTTTTAAATGCTTTTAAAGTTCAGTTTTAATTCCGATTTCAACTTCGGTTTAGATTCCGCATTAAGTTTTATTTAAAGCATAGAAAAGTAAAAAGTATAAAATGAAAAATTATACGGGAAAAACGGGTACAGTATTAGGGGTGTTACAGCTGGTGTGGCTGGTTAAACCTTTGCGGGGCCTCCTTTGGTTCAGCACACTTCCTTTCAGCCTCTTCCACTTCCAGAGCAGTGGACAAAACTTCACTGAACGTTAAACCTTTAATGCCACAGAATTTGACTCCTCGATAAATCTCCGGCTTCAGTCCATGCACGAATTTGAACACCTTATCCTCGTCCTTATGAGCAAAATGTCCAGCAAACCTGGACAAGGACTCAAATTGCCTACTGTACTCTGCCACCGACTCTGTCTGCTTCAAATTCAGAAACTCCAACTTCTTTGCAGTCTGGACCGTGCTGTTAAAATATTTCTCATAGAAGACGTCCTTAAACTGTGACCAAGTCATAGTCAGAATGTCAGTGGTGGTTTCAACTGTTTCCCACCAGAGTTGAGCTTCGCCCGCCAAGTGAAATGTTGCTAATGTGACCTTATCTCCTTCTCCTATGCTGGCGCACCTAAACATACTCTCTATCTTTCTAAACCACCCTTCAGCCACAACAGGATCAGATGACTGACCATCAAACGTGGGTGGTCTTAGTCTCCGGAATCTATCCCCGGAATGCTCATTGCTAGGACCCGAGTTGGCACTTCCTTTCACCTCTCGGTTCAGCAGTACTCCTAGTTGATCGGATTGCTGGCGCATTAATTCTGCCTGCTATCGCACTAGATCTGTCAACTGTCCAATTACACTAGAATCTTCTGCGCTTCCCGGAGTTGGTGTCTCTCTCTATACTCTTGGCCTTCCTGGTCGTCGGGACATTTTGCTATATTCCTGCGCAGGGTTAACTATCTTTATAAACATCTAAGTACTAAGGCTAACATAAACACTTACAGTTGTTGGAGTGCTCCCATGCAACGACTGGCACTGATAAGTAATCTTTTGAACTAACTGAATGTCTCTGATACCACACTGTAACGCCCCGAGTTATCTGAACCCGATTTGTCACGCAAACCTCGTACATGACTAAACTTTCTACCATATTTTTTTTTTGCTTGCAGCGGAAATCATTTAAACAAAAATAGAGCTGAACAAAATCATAAAAAGTGTTTGGATAATCGGGCGGAATATTAGAAATAGTTGACCAAGGGAAAATAAAAGTTTAAACCGCGGGTTGCTTTAAAGGTGAAGAAAGTCAAACGCACCTGCCGCTGAACCAAGTCAACGGAAGGGCTAAAAACAGAAAACAGAAACGGAAGCCGTCCTCCGGTCATAAAACGACAAAATATTCTCTCCATCTTCTGGTGGTTTTACTCACGGTATCCACCAGTGACTAAACGACAAAAATGCTCTCTACAACTTCCGATGACGTCAGCCAGATGCCTTCATTCATCCGATAGATTTAAACCTACATCTTCCGGTGGATTAACACACGACATCCACCGGCCACTAAACGACAAAGAGTTTTTACATCATCTGATGGCTTTTCTGAAGACATCTTCCGATAAAATTAAACACACATCATCTGATGACGTCAGCCGGATGATTCATTCATCCGATCGACTCAACCATACATCCACCGGTGAGGCGAACTGCACATACCGATAGAGGACAGATTAACAACTCAACATCTGCCGATAGACTCCATCTACCGACAGAGAGCAGAACAACAACTCTAACTACGGAAAGGAAATTTTCTCACTTCACTTAAACATTCCAGACCAATGCATTACTAAAATTTAGTATGAACCAACATTTAAAATCTCACAGAAATACTATTATCAGAAAATCTCAAAACAGATTCAAAACATTAAAAACCATTCTATCGTGAAAACTTAACATGTTCAGACTTAACCACTATCAAATAGACCTCAACATCTGCTGACACCAGTTAACCCGCCTCATCAGCTTCCTAGTCGAGACATGGATGAACTCCTCCAACCACAGCTAATCATCTGTGCACTCAGGAAATTCACCTGCAGTATCCTCAACACCTACATCACAAAACTCATCTATTAGCCTAATGCTAAGTAAGTAAAGCGATAATGAAATGAAGTACTGAAATATGATACTAAATATGCAGTTTCTACTTTCATTCCTCAGTTATGTTGCATTCGTTCACTGGTCTGATGATCCCTGATACAATGGGAGGTGGATCAGTTTTCCCAGGGTATAAATCCATATGTACGATTTAAGGGGCGGATTAATTCCCTTAAAAGTATACTGATGATCCCTGATACAATGGGAGGTGGATCAGTTTTCTCAGGGTATAAATCCATATGTACGATTTAAGGGGCGGATTAATTCCCTTAAAAGTATACTGTCACAATCTGTTCACATCTCACCATGCTACTTCATGTAAATTCATTTTCGTTTTCTTTCAAAATGTGATGCATGGCAACTGAAAAGAAACATTCATTCATGCACACACAAATCCTACTGTTTTGTGATGTAGGCTCGAAGGCACATGCAAACTCTACTTACCTGGTCTCCTGGAGAAAGCTTGGTTGCAAACTACTTCGGGTATTAATCAAACCTAAAACCATAGACAGAGCATACATTAAATTTCCTCTAATCTTCATTCTAAACCACCAGAAATCTAAGGGAAACTATTTTGGGAACTCTAGCCATTGTGCATTCCCGATTTCAACTGAAATCGAAACCACCACTCGCTTACCGCCTTCTCAAATCCTCATTTATCACCCCTCCTACCAACGATAGATACAATGTAGCAAGAAATAGAAGTAAAACTCACCAAGTTCGGAGGAAATCGCTGGAGGAAGTCGAAGGGAGTCTCCTATCGCGCTCTGCTAAGCTGAGGAGCTGAGAATGGGGAGGAAATAAAATCAACAGTGGCGGCTACTTCATTAATAGTTCCCTTAAATACGTTATCCACCCTTGAATTTCTAATTACTCTTATGCCCATGCCTAGTCATCCACTAACCCTACGTATAATATTGTCATATAAATTGTGTCATTTGTTTAAAAGGAACAGAGAAACGGTTTGATAGAACCGAGTATTACAGACACGCTTGAAGATTTTTATTTTGTTTTTATTTTCCTTTTCTTTTTGTTGTTTTTCCGTTTTTCTATTTTGCATTTAGTGTCTTTGAGTCAGTTTGTCTTTGAGTTTTTAGTCAATTTGCATCTGAATTTTCGTTTGCTTGATTTTCTTTATTTTTCTTTGAGTAGCTTGCATGCTTGTTAGTGAAAAATCACACTTTAGTGCACGTGTCACTAACAAAGTAATGAAGAATAAGTACTAGTCGAACCCACAAGGATAATTCTAATAAAATTATATCGCTTAAAAACAAAGGACAATGTAAAATAAAAGAGTTGATTTTGATATGAAATGTAAAAATAAGAGATTAAATCAAAATAGATTGGTACTGATATTGAGAATATTGGTCAGGATCGATTTTTTTGTTACGTAAATTTATCTACTAAAACTACAGATTGCTACAATATTCATTTGTACTGCAAGAATTATGCAGTAACCAAGAACTCTTTGAATTGCTTAGTGGTTTGTTTTATTTTTCTATTCAACTTATAAACAGAGGAAAAATAATAAAAACTTAAATAACGTCCTACTCTAAAAGCCATACAAATTGAATGATAACAACTTTTTAAAATTTAATATGTATAAATTATTTTGCATCTAATAATTTCTACATTTTTCTCAATATGATAAGAATATGTGTAATCAATTTTGTTCGTTGACATAAATAGAATTTAACGATAATCATCATAATAATTTATTCAAACAAAACTAAGCAATCGTAACAAACAATAAAATTCTTGTAATAAATACTTTCTCCCCTAACCAAAATAAACTTAGCCCATAATTGTAAAATTGATCAAAACAATTAAATTGAAAATATCCAAAATGAAAATCATCAAAATAATAGATGTGAAGAAGTTTGTAGAGTATGGATTGAGAATAGAAAGGCTACAACTTTCTTCAAGTTAATTCAGTCATTCTTCTTTGCTACTCTTCTTGATGAAAACCCTTTATTTCTCTCCTTGTCTCAACTAGCCGTTTTCTCAATAGAAACTTTCTTTTTATTTCTTGCCAATATCTTTCCTTCTTTTCTGTGATTTTTCTTCTTTCTTGCGATTTTCTTCTTTTTTTCATTAATTTTTTAATTTTTTTTGCTTCATCTCTTTAATTTCGATAATATGTCCATCCTAGTTGTCATCATTTGCATCGAAATTACAACAAATATCCGTTTAGCGCTAGAAATATGTTATTATCTATTACTTCCTCAAAGTAAATAGTGTTGTAACAATATGTAGCAATTTATATAATTTTGACTTAAATAATTTATAACTCATGCAATTCAAATAATTGTTTACATAATTTTTTTTTTCAAGAGTTATCAAATACCCCTAAACTTGAATCATTACTTCTCTTCGACTGATACACAAAATTGATCAAAAGATTATATGATATAAATCCACATTCTTGGGAATGTCTCTAACCTTGTAATCTTATGAACATTTCACACTGCACATCAAAATCATATAACACAAAACTAACATTCTAAATAATAATGTTCCATAAAATGAGTCATATTTCCTAATAGAATTTCATACCCCACTTAACCTACATAACTAAAGTACCCACCCCAAAACGAAGACTTGGCAGTGTCCCCAATGCCATACAAACATATAAGTGCAAAATTGAGAGGGTAAGTACTTTCCTAGAGTTTATTACTCTTTGTCAATCTATGAATCTAAATCAATGAGTAGGATTGTAGGGAAGCGAGGAAATCTAGGCATTTTCTGGGTTGATGACTTAATAAGACTTGCAGCTAGGGCTTGATCCTTGAATTTGATATAACTCCATAACATCTTACTTTTGTGGGTTATATATATATTTTAGAGTCTTGAAGGCAGTCAATGTGTTGGCCATTCTTCTCCCATTAGACTTGTAAATCCTTTGATCTCTCTTCAAGTTCTCTCCCTATACTACTTGATTTGACAAGGGTGGAGAATACCACTATCAATAACAATAATCAAGTAGCAATTTAGTTTCAAATGGTTTGAGTTAGCTTGGAAGCTAAGTGATGTGAATCAAAGTGCAACCAACATCAAACCCAAAGTTCAAGATCAATGTCAAGATATTGAAGGCCCAACGACAAGATCAAGAACCAAGAAAATGCATGAAAGCTTATATGGAATGATTCTAGAAATCCAAGCAAATGATTATTTTCAACAAGAGCTAAAATTAATAAATTTGTTAAGTATTAAAGAGCATGCTTGGGAGGAAAGGAAGACCGAAGATACTTGAAAAAATACCTAGTGGCAAGTAGGATGGAAGCACAACACCAAAACATGCACATGAAAAATCCATGCAGAGTTTTATTTTCTCTATCAAATTGGCAACCACTTATTTCCTAATTCTCAAAGTAAGATGAGGCACGAAATTAAGAAGGAGAGCCACAAAATTCATCAATCAAATTGGTCAAAGTTTCCTTTTATTATGTGGTCAAAGTTTTCTTTTGTTTGGTTACCTAATTTTTCTTTATTTTTAGTCTAGTTTCATTTTATTAATTTGCTAAGTTTTCTAATTTTTAGATGTTTCCTAATTAATTTCTTATAACATTAGGGTATTTTGTAGCTATTTAAAGGCATAAACCCTACAGAATTATAAAATAACAAACAAAATTTTGAGTTATTCTTTGTGAGAATTTTCTCTTTTGTTCTTTATGAAGAACTAGATCTTCTTCAACTTAAAACTTGAAAGATCACAGTGATAGCCTTGCTTCTAACCACAAGTTTGGTTACGGGTCAAGCTCAATTTCTTCTTCTTCATTCAAAGCATCAAAGCATCAATATTTGTTTTTGAGTTTAATTATTCAAATATTTTTCTTTGATTGTCTCAAATAATTCCAAGTTATTGATTCTACTTTCTTGGAGACTTCAAAGTTCTTGATTAATCTTATTTGCTCTCAAAATATTCGAGGATCATTCATTATTCTGTGTGATATCAAAGTTTCTCTTTCTTCAAAAGTTTCATTTCTTGAAGTCTTATATCCTATTCTAAATTGTTGATTCTAACCGATTTTGGAAATTAGAATTTTGAGTTAAAAAGTTTGATCTTGTTTGTTGAATTTTTTTTCTCTTGATTACGTTTTTACATAAATAGCTAAAAGAGAAAATTGAGAGGTAAAAGGCAAGAGAGTGAGATTATCATATAAAAAACATTATTTGAGGGAAACACGCATTGAGAGACATAAATCAAGTGTAAACACATGAGGTGAGTAAGTTTCGTTTACTTACTTATTTTGTTCACTAACAATTTTTAATTTTCTTTCTTGAAAATTATGAGTTGTGAGAAAAGACATATTAACTTTGATCTGGAGATGTACATGAAGGCTATACAAGATCAAATTAAGGCTTTAGACATGAGGTATGATAGAACAAATCATGAGTATTGAAATCTAAGCAACATCAAAACGATAATCCCTCATTTTCAAGGTAAGAGTGATCCCGAACTTTATATAGAATGAGAAATAAAAGTTGAACATATGTTTGAATGTCATAATTACACCAAAAAGAAAAAGATCAAATTAGTCTTGATGGAATTCATGAATTATGCGAGCATATGGTGAGATACATTAGTAAAAACCCGAAAAAGGTATGAAGAACAACCCATACGCACATGGGACAATTTGAAGATACAAATGCGTAAAAGATTTATTCTTAATCACTATTATTGAGATACGTGTAGGAAACTACAAGGTTTGACTCAAGGAATCAAAAGTGTGAAGGAATATTACAAAGAGTTGAAAGTAGCCATGGGAAGGGCTAGAGTAAATGAAGACGATGAAGCTACAATGACGCGATTCATTAGAGGTTTAAATAAAGAAATCACAGACATTGTGAATTTGCATCATTATGTAGACTTAGAAGAATTGTTGCACAAGTCCATCAAAGTTGAGAGACAATTGAAATCGAGGAACTCTAAGAACAAATCAACCTCAAACTCTTCATGAAAATCTAATTGGAGGAATAATAAGCCTAATTAAAAAACGAAATAGGAGTTTAATGGAAAAACCACGACATAGAATACCATGCCCATAAAAGCAAGTGCAAGTACAAGTGATGATGAAATGCGACCATTAGAAGATTGTAACGATGTGGATATAGAGGAACCCGTGAGGGGAGAGCTATTGGTCACTAAACATGTACTCAAACGTTCAAGCCAAGGAGGATGGAGATAAAGTGCAAATGGAGCACATATTTCACACTAGATGTCACGTGAATAACATGGTATGTAGTTTGATAATTGATAGTAGGTAATGTACTAACGTTGCTAGTACTTTATTGGTAGAAAAATTGAGCTTGGAAATCGTGAAGTATGCTAGGCCTTACAAGCTACAATGGTTGAGTGATTGTGGAGAAATAAAAGTGATTAGGCAAGTGAAAATTGCACTCACAATTGATAAGTATAAAGATGAGGTTGTTTGTAATGTAGTACTCATGCAAGCTACATATATCCTTTTGAGGAGACCATGACAATTCGATAGAAACATCAAGCACAATGATTTCAAGAATGAGTACTCCTTTGATCAAAATGGTAGGAAGATAATTCTCAAACCACTAAAACTGTGGGAGGCTAGTGAAGATCAAGAAAGGATTGAAAAAAATTTAAAAAGAGAGAAAAGCCATTGAGTGAGCAAAAACATAAAAAAAAGAGTAGAATGAGTGGCAAGAAGAGTGAAATAGAGAAAAAAGAGTGCAATGAGAGAAAAGCCAAGAGTGAGAGAAAACAAGAGGAGAATGGGAAAATGAGTGGAATGGCAAGAAAGAGTGAGGTTAAAAGTGTGATGATAGCGAGGCAAGAAGTACTTGTACTGTTGTACAAAGATGTTTATCTCGCGACTAATGAACTAACTCATTCTCTTTCGAGCATTGTGATGTGCCTCAGAGGGCCGTCACTCGATCGCAAACCAAGGCCGAAACATTATCGAATCTATTCACTAACAAGCGCAATTATTTTGCAGGACTTGAAGACCTCTTCAAGGATTTGGATTGGGATCCGAGCACAAGGGAACTGGATCAACCCGTGGACTTGCTATCTTGGGAACCAAAAACGGAGGCACTTGAAGAAGGGATTTGTCTCCCTCGGAAATAAATTATAACTTTCAGTTTTTTGTTTTTTTTTTTTCGCAAATCTTTTGGCAAACATTGGCCTTTTTGTAATGTTTTATAGTTTCATGCATCCCTAGGCATTATGATTAGATGTATGTTAGGTTAGATGGTGGTTTGTTAGATGGTTGAAATGAAGAGTGTGTTGTTGCACTAGGCCAAGGTTTTGGCCCATTTTGAAGCTCATTTCGAAGCTCATTTCTAACAAAGGCCTCTAGCCACCCTAGGTCTATAAAAACATGGTTATTGGTACTTGTAATGGTTGTTGATGATATGAGAATAACCTAATTTCGTCTGAAGAGTTCGGAGTTAAAGATCAGTGAACTGAAAGGCTCGGTTCGGTCAAGAACAAAGAAGGAGTTCTCTCCTTTGAGCTTTCTAGCCCACGGTTGCTTGAATAGCTTTCGTTCCACTCTTCTTCCCTCTCTTTACAGAGTAGGATACACGAAGAAGGTGGCCATAACCTGTAACACCCAGATTTTTCGGGCTATAGATTTTATTTATGGATCTCTGATTTTACCGTCTAGTGTCTTCAATTCTTTGAAATTGTAGGATTAGCCCGTTTTGCGAGCGGGAAATTTTATTGAAACCCCAAGGATTTATGAGGAATTTTAGTGGATTAAGATTATTTTGGTGAAAACCAAACCATAGGCTAATAAATGGAATTATGTAAAAGAATTAAAGGAAGGGCATTATGGTAATTTGTTAGCAAAAATTTATTAAAAACCTAAAAATTTCCTTATTTCCCTCATTCTCTCGGCTATCTCTCTCTCTGGCGGCGATCCTTCTCCTCTCCCATGGTTTTTCCTCCGATCCACCTCCTAGCCGATTCTTCCTCCGTTTTCTTCAACATTCAAAGCCCTTGGTAAGCTTTAAGTGCCTTTCACATTAGTTTTGATTTTAGAAGTTATATTTCGGTAGAGTTATGGATTTAGGATTGAGATTTATTGAGTTTTGGTTAGAAATTGATGGTGTTACGTTTTAATGTTCATTGATGGTACATTTAATGCTATTGAAGTAGTTAGGATGAATTTGTGGGAAGAGTTATAGAATTTTGGTGGTTGGGAGGGGTAAATATCATTAATGTTAGGTTAGTTTTTGTTTATGCACACCAAGTGTTCGATAAAATGCCTGAATGTGATAAGTTAGATTTCTAGGAAATTTTCTTAACTAGGACTTTACTGGTTTTGAGTCTAGATTACTTAGGATTTATTTTAACATCGGAATATGAAATTTCATAGGTTAAAAGTGCTTAAAATGAAGGCACGACGTTGCTAAAGGACCCAGGTAAGTGGGTGTGTTAGGATTTCCGGCCGCTAGAGCCCTACATCACAAGAATACTAGGGAGGTTCATTTGGGTGATTGTTTAATGGTTATGACTTGTCGTATACTATGTTATGATGAACTTGAGTAGAGTGATGTAATGATACATGATGTATTGCTCGTTCTTATAGTATGTCATTTCTATGTAAATCCATGTCCACGTATCATGTGCACGTTTTATATGATTGAGATAAGAATATGAAAAGTATATGTAAGCATGATTAAGTATGGAACGGGGTGAATTGGCCACGATTATGTTCTCAAGATGTTAGTACGGTTCGCAGATCCTTCCGCTGGTGGGGGCCGGACTGGTAGGAAGGCTCGAGGATCCTCCCGCTGGTGGGGGCCGGATTGTTACTGCACGATTAGTTCGCGGATCCTCCCGCTGGCGGGGGCCGGACTAGTCGTTACTGTTATTGTCCGTTTGGACCACGATTATGATTCCCTTGCCCTTTCTCCCCGAGCCCACCCTTAATTCATGCCAAGTAAATGATGAATAGGATTATGACCACGAATACGAACATGGTTATGTGAAGCATGCATTCATGAGCATTTATATATATATATATTGCACTCCTTACTAAGCATTAGGCTTATAGTTTGAACCTTATAATGTAGGTGACGAATTGAAAGGTGAGGATCTCAATCTAAGTGATAATGTTTAAGAGGGGTTGCTGGATGGTACTCATGGCGGAGATTTAAGGCTGGGCGGCGATTTGATACACCACATCCACCGGTCACTAAACGACAAAATTTCCACTACATCATCCGGTTGGTTTAATACACCACATCCACCGGTCACTAAACGACAAAATTTCCACTACATCATCCGGTTGGTTTAATACACCACATCCACCGGTCACTAAACGACAAAATTTCCACTACATCATCCGGTTGGTTTAATACACCACATCCACCGGTCACTAAACGACAAAATTTCCACTACATCATCCGGTTGGTTTAATACACCACATCCACCGGTCACTAAACGACAAAATTTCCACTACATCATCCGGTTGGTTTAATACACCACATCCACCGGTCACTAAACGACAAAATTTCCACTACATCATCCGGTTGGTTTAATACACCACATCCACCGGTCACTAAACGACAAAATTTCCACTACATCATCCGGTTGGTTTAATACACCACATCCACCGGTCACTAAACGACAAAATTTCCACTACATCATCCGGTTGGTTTAATACACCACATCCACCGGTCACTAAACGACAAAATTTCCACTACATCATCCGGTTGGTTTAATACACCACATCCACCGGTCACTAAACGACAAAATTTCCACTACATCATCCGGTTGGTTTAATACACCACATCCACCGGTCACTAAACGACAAAATTTCCACTACATCATCCGGTTGGTTTAATACACCACATCCACCGGTCACTAAACGACAAAATTTCCACTACATCATCCGGTTGGTTTAATACACCACATCCACCGGTCACTAAACGACAAAATTTCCACTACATCATCCGGTTGGTTTAATACACCACATCCACCGGTCACTAAACGACAAAATTTCCACTACATCATCCGGTTGGTTTAATACACCACATCCACCGGTCACTAAACGACAAAATTTCCACTACATCATCCGGTTGGTTTAATACACCACATCCACCGGTCACTAAACGACAAAATTTCCACTACATCATCCGGTTGGTTTAATACACCACATCCACCGGTCACTAAACGACAAAATTTCCACTACATCATCCGGTTGGTTTAATACACCACATCCACCGGTCACTAAACGACAAAATTTCCACTACATCATCCGGTTGGTTTAATACACCACATCCACCGGTCACTAAACGACAAAATTTCCACTACATCATCCGGTTGGTTTAATACACCACATCCACCGGTCACTAAACGACAAAATTTCCACTACATCATCCGGTTGGTTTAATACACCACATCCACCGGTCACTAAACGACAAAATTTCCACTACATCATCCGGTTGGTTTAATACACCACATCCACCGGTCACTAAACGACAAAATTTCCACTACATCATCCGGTTGGTTTAATACACCACATCCACCGGTCACTAAACGACAAAATTTCCACTACATCATCCGGTTGGTTTAATACACCACATCCACCGGTCACTAAACGACAAAATTTCCACTACATCATCCGGTTGGTTTAATACACCACATCCACCGGTCACTAAACGACAAAATTTCCACTACATCATCCGGTTGGTTTAATACACCACATCCACCGGTCACTAAACGACAAAATTTCCACTACATCATCCGGTTGGTTTAATACACCACATCCACCGGTCACTAAACGACAAAATTTCCACTACATCATCCGGTTGGTTTAATACACCACATCCACCGGTCACTAAACGACAAAATTTCCACTACATCATCCGGTTGGTTTAATACACCACATCCACCGGTCACTAAACGACAAAATTTCCACTACATCATCCGGTTGGTTTAATACACCACATCCACCGGTCACTAAACGACAAAATTTCCACTACATCATCCGGTTGGTTTAATACACCACATCCACCGGTCACTAAACGACAAAATTTCCACTACATCATCCGGTTGGTTTAATACACCACATCCACCGGTCACTAAACGACAAAATTTCCACTACATCATCCGGTTGGTTTAATACACCACATCCACCGGTCACTAAACGACAAAATTTCCACTACATCATCCGGTTGGTTTAATACACCACATCCACCGGTCACTAAACGACAAAATTTCCACTACATCATCCGGTTGGTTTAATACACCACATCCACCGGTCACTAAACGACAAAATTTCCACTACATCATCCGGTTGGTTTAATACACCACATCCACCGGTCACTAAACGACAAAATTTCCACTACATCATCCGGTTGGTTTAATACACCACATCCACCGGTCACTAAACGACAAAATTTCCACTACATCATCCGGTTGGTTTAATACACCACATCCACCGGTCACTAAACGACAAAATTTCCACTACATCATCCGGTTGGTTTAATACACCACATCCACCGGTCACTAAACGACAAAATTTCCACTACATCATCCGGTTGGTTTAATACACCACATCCACCGGTCACTAAACGACAAAATTTCCACTACATCATCCGGTTGGTTTAATACACAACATCCACCGGTCACTAAACGACAAAATTTCCACTACATCATCCGGTTGGTTTACCGTTGGTTATACACCACATCCACCGGTCACTAAACGACAAAATTTCCACTACATCATCCGGTTGGTTTAATACACCACATCCACCGGTCACTAAACGACAAATTTCCACTACATCATCCGGTTGGTTTAATACACGACATCCACCGTCACTAAACGACAAAACGTCTACTTATATCTTCCGATAGACCAAAAACACACATTTCCTACACACACCATCCGATGACATCAGCCGGATGATTCAATCAACCAACATCAATCGGTGGACAAAACACAACATCCACCGGTGAATTTCATTCACCGATGATTGAACTTACAAATTTTATCCAAAACATTCAAAACCATCTGACCCTAAGTAACTTCAGAAATCCGAAACCAACATATAAAAAAAATATATATTCTTATCCAGTAAAAATTCCAAAGCTTGCAATTTGTAACAAAACCAAATCAAATTCTTCACAGCAGAGGGAATTCAAATATTCTAATCCCTCAACCATTACTACTACCAAATTCTTTGCACTCTCAACAGCACATTAGGAAATTAGGCTCCACATACAGACAAATGTTAAACCGCCTCATCAAATATTAAACCGTGGCATGAACATGCTTCAGCAACTTCACCTATTCCTCAGCAATTTCAGAGAATTCTTCAGTAGTTACCTCAGCACCTACATCACAAAACTCATCTATTAGCCTAATGCTAAGCAAGTAAAGCAATAATGAAATGAAATACTGAAACATAAATCCTAATTATGCAGTTTCTACTTTCACATCTCAGTTGCAATTCCGTTCATTCACTGATATGATCCCTTGGTTCCATTGGGAAGTTGATCAATTTTCTCAAAGCCATACATCCTCTTCTCGATTAAGGGGTGGATTAGTTCCCTTAACAGCTGATCTAATCCCTCCATTCCATTGGGAGTGGGATCGGTTCTCCCAAAGTAATAAATCCTCTACTCGATTAAGGGGCGGATTAGTTCCCTTAATAGCTAATCTGTTTTATCCTGTTCATACCTTGCCATAACATTACATATGAAAATCATTTTCGTATTTCTTCAAAAACATGATGCGTGACATACAGAGAACACACAAACATGAATAAACCTACTGTTTTGTGATGTAGGCCCGAAGGCACACACAATACTTCACTTACCTGGTTAAAAGCTACCTCGAGAGTTGGCTCACCTAAAACATAAGCACAACGTTACTTAACTTCATTCTAAACCATTCAGAAATTTTAGGGGAAACTAGTTGGAAGCTCGGTTCCTCGAGCATTCCCGATTCATCACCAAAACTTGAACTCGGCTCACACACGCAGCATACCTAGAACACTCATTCTACCAGAAGAAAATCACCAAGGGTATAACCTACATTTATCCTAAACCATCAGCAGAAAAGGGCTCAAAGAAGAACTCACCTATGCTGATGAAGAATCAGGCAAGAAAATTGCCGAGAGGGAGTCTGTTGAGCGAGCCGAATACCAAACAAGGAAATGAAACAGTGGCGGCTAAAACCCTTAGCTAGCCGCTTTTAATACTAACCTTTGCAAAATTACGCATTTGCCCTTGACCAACCAACTTTAACCTAATTGATCAACCAATTAAATTCACTTAGTTCCATACAAATAAACCTCAAAAGTGCAGCTATAAGAATATCAAGTTAGACAATTACCGAGTGCTACAATCTACCCTCCTTAAAAGAATTTTGTCCTCAAAATTCAGTGCTGAAACAGCTCGGGATAATGGCTCATCATGTCTTGCTGGCTTTCCCAAGTTGCCTCTTCTACATTCTGGTTACGCCATAACACCTTCACCAGCCAAACTTCCTTGTTACGTAGTACCTTCATTGCATAGTCCAGAATTTCCACTGGTTTCTTTTCATAGGTAAGGGTAGGCTGAACTTCAATATTCTGCTGTTCGACAATCTAAGATGGATCTCGTATGCACTTCTTCAACATAGAAACGTGGAAAACATTGTGAATTCCCTCCATAGAGTCTGGTAACTATAATTGATAAGCTTTCCTCCCAACCCTCTTCAAGATTGAGAAAGGCCCAATTAATATGGGGTTCAACTTTCCTCTCTTCCCAAACCTCACAACTCCTTTGAATGGGGACACCTTGAGGAAAACTTCATCACCTATCACAAACTCCAATTCTCTACGCCTACAATCTGCATAACTTTTCTGTCGACTCTGAGCTGCCAAAATCCTCTGTCGGATGAGGGCAACCTTTTCAACAGTTTGTTGCACAATGTCAGGACCAAGCAACTGTGCTTCACCAACTTCATCCCAGTACAAAGGTGATCTGCATTTTCGTCCGCATAATGCCTCGTATGGTGCCATGCTTATTGTTGCCTAAAAACTGTTGTTGTAAGAGAACTCAACCAATGATAAATACTTACTTCAAGAACCTTTAAATTCTAATACACATGCACGAAGCATGTCCTCTAACATTTGGATAGTCCTCTCGGATTGTCCATCTGTTTGAGGGTGAAAAGCTGTACTAAAGTCAAGCTGTGTACCCATAGCCTTATGCAAAATTTTTCAAAACTTAGATGTGAATCTAGAATCTCGGTCTAAAACTATGGTACATGGAACTCCATGCAATCTAATGATCTCTTGCATATATAACTCAGCAAATTGGTCCATCGAGTAAGTCATCTTTATTGGCAGAAATGAGCTGATTTGGTTAAACGGTCAACTATCACCCAAATTGCATCATGTCCCCTTGTTGTCCTAGGCAATCATACTATAAAGTCCATCGATATTTGTTCCCATTTCCATTCGGGAACTGGTAATGGTTGTAATGTTCCTGCAGGCCTTTGATGTTCAGCTTTAATCTGTTGACAAATCAAACACGATCCAATGTACTCGGCCACACTTCGTTTCATACTTGGCCACCAATAATGTTGCCTGAGGTCTCTGTACATTTTCGTACTTCCAGGATGAACAGAGAGTCTAGAAGAATATGCCTCGGATAGGATTTCCTTTCTTAGTTCATTATCAGCCGGGACAAACCATCTATTCCGAAACTTGAGAATTCCATCGACAGAACAGTTGAAATCCGACTTGTTTGTAGAATCCATGCACAACTTAAACTTATTGCATTCAGTGTCATTCATTTGAACTTCTTTAATTCTCTCCAAAATGGTAGGCCTCAAGGTTATGGCCGAAAGCATGGCTGACACACTAGACACAGCTTCCAGGTTAAATCTTTGGAATTCCGTCTCTAAGGCTAATGGTATGTCAAGAATCAATGCAGAGACTGAAGTTGTCACTCTACTCAAGGCATCAGCCACTACATTCGCCTTGTCGGGGTGGTACTTAATCTCAAAATCATAGTCCTTGACAAACTCCAACCATCCACGTTGTCTCATGTTAGGCTCTTTCCGTGTTAAAATTTATTTCAGACTTTTATGATCTGAGAATACTTCAGTAGTTTGTCCATACAAATAGTGCCTCCAAATCTTCAATGCGAACACTACTGCAGCTAATTCCAAATCATGCGTAGGATAGTTCTTCTCATGAGTTTTTAACTGTCGAGAGGCATAAGCTATCACCTTTCCATCTTGCATCAACACACAGCCAAGTCCAACTTTAGATGCATCACAATATATGCTAAACTTTCCATCCTCGACAGGGAGTGTCAAGATTGGAGCATTGGTCAGTTTCTACTTCAAGGTCTGAAAACTAAACTCACACTCATCCGTCCATACAAATTTTATGTTTTTCCTTGTTAACCGAATGAGGGGTGTTGCAATCTTTGAGAATCCTTCGATAAACTTCCTGTAATACCCCGCTAAACCCAGGAAACTCCGGATATCAGTAGCATTTTTCAGTTGGGGCCACTCTTGGACTACTTGAACTTTTGCTGGATCGACAGTTAGTCCATCCCTCGAGATAACATGTCCTAAAAAGTGGACTCGGTCTAGCCAAAACTCACACTTCGAAAATTTGGCATATAATCGGTGCTGCTTTAGTAACTCTAATACTAAGGTTAAGATCCTTGCATGCTCTTCCCTGGTTCGGGAATAGATTAGAATATCATCAATAAACACTATGACAAACTTATCCAAATACTCATGAAACACCCTATTCATAAGATCCATAAAGGCTGCTGGTGCATTGTCAATCTAAAGGACATTACTAAGAACTCATAATGTCCATACCTTGTGCGAAAGGCAGTCTTTGGAATATCTTCAGATTTGACTTTCAATTAGTAATAACCAGACCTAAGGTCAATCTTAGAGAAAACTTGTGCTCCATTAAGCTGGTCAAATAAATCATCTATCATCGGTAATGGATATTTGTTCTTGACAGTTAACTTATTCAGTTTCCGATAATCAATACACATCCTCATTGATCCATCCTTCTTTTTGACAAAAAGAACTGGTGCACCCCACGGTGAAAAGCTCGGGAGTATGAACCTTTTTCTAAAAGTTCCTCCAATTGTTTCTTTAATTCCTTAAGCTCCGTAGGTGCAAGTCTATAGGGATTCTTAGATACAGGCTCCGCTCCTGGGTAAACATCTACTACAAACTCGATTTCCCTATCTAGCGGCAAGCCAGGAAAGTCGTCTAGAAACACTTCTGGGAAATCTTGGACAACTAAGACATTTTGAGGACTTGCTTTTCCTACAAATTGTGTATCTAAAACGCTGGCAAAGAAGCACAAGTACTCTCTGCATGGAGAGGGTCTACAATTGGTAGAAGCCATGACAGACATCTCCTTACCCTTCTTCGAAGCTTGGAAAGTATGATTCAAACCGCCAGGAGGTTGAAAACTAACTAATCCAGTCCTATAATTGATTGTGGCATAATGTTTAAACAGCCAATCCATTCCTAGGATTACATCAAATCCCATTATATCCATAATAATGGGATCAGCAGGTAGGTTCTTACTTCCTAACAATACTACACTATCAAACATCATTCGATTAGAATGCATACGTTCACCAGAGGGCAACGCTACATTGAACACATGCTCAGTAGGGGTAAACTGTACATCTAACTTATCGGCAAACGCGGATGCTATAAAAGAATGTGTTGCATCCGAATCTATCAAAGTAAAAGCAAGTACAGTATTGATCAATATGGTACCTGACACAACTACGGGCTGGTCCTCTTCACAGGACTCCACCATGGAGAATATTCTCGACTTAACCTTAGCAGGGCCATTCTTCAAAGCTGGGCAGTCTCTGTTGATATGGCCGACTTTGTTACAATGGAAGCATCGAATGATCCTAGGGTTCGGGCAATCCTTGTATGCGTGTCCAACTCCTTCACAGTTGAAACACTTACCCGATCCAAACTTGCACTCACCCAGATGACTCTTCAAACACTTCGGGCATTGAGGAAACTTTTTGGTATCCTGTACCTTCCTTCCTGTCCCTTGGCTACTCTGGCTTTCATTAGGCCTTTCATTCCCTTCTGTTGTTGTGGCTGGATAAATTTTCGTGGAACTTCCTTCGGTACAACACACTTCATTTTAGCTTCTTCCACCTCCAACGCTGTGGACACAACCTCACTGAATGACAGCCTTTTAATACCACAAAATTTGACTCCTCTGTAGATTTCTGGCTTCAGTCCATGCATAAACTGAAACACCCTATCTTCATTCTTGTGAACAAAGTGTCCAGCAAACCTTGACAGTGACTCGAATTGCTTGCTATACTCAGCCACAGACTCAGTTTGTTTCAAATGCAAGAACTCTACCTTCTTCGATGTCTGGACAGTGCTGCTGAAATACTTCTCATAGAAAACTTCTTTGAACTGCGTCCACGACATAGCCAAGACATTGGTGGAGATCTCCATTGATTCCCACCAAAGCAGGGCATCACCAGCCAAATGAAAAGTTGCCAAAGTGACTTTGTCTTCTTCACCAATGTTGGCACATCTAAACATGCTTTCAATTTTCCTAAGCCACTCATCAGCAACGATCGGATTGGATAACTTTCCATCAATTGTGGGTGGCTGTAGTCTCCGGAATCGGTCTCCTGAATGCTCACTGCTGGAACCCGAGTTGGCACTTCCTTGTACTTCCCGGTTCAACAGCACACCTAACTAATCAGACTGTTGACGCACTATATCTGTCTGCTGACACATCAATTCTGTCAACTGCCTAATTACGCTAGAGTCCTCTTCACGTCTTGGACTTGGTATCTCTCTTAGTAGTCTTGGTCTTCCTGGTCGTCTAGCCATTTTGCTATGTTCCTAGACAAGTTTAAATACTCTCATAAATTTCTAATAACTAAGGTTAACATAAACACTTACAGTTCTTGAAGTACTTCCATGCGTCGTTGGCACTGATGAGTAATCTTTTGAACGGTTTAACAAATTGTCTCTGATACCATACTGTAACGCCCCGAGTTTTCTGAACTCGGTTTGTTACTCATAAACCCTTACATAACTAAGAAAATTTCGGACCAAATTTAAAACTTGCAGCAGAAAATCTTTGAACAAAGCAAGGTCAAGCAAAATTGTAAAATAGTATTTGATTAATCAATCAGAATATTAAAGAAATTATTCAGCCGAAAGGGATGAAGGCTTAGACATGAAATGTTTAAAGTTTAAAAAGTCAAACACAACATCCGCTGAGCAAAGTCAACAAAATGGGGCGGAAATCAACCGAAGGATTCCACCGGTGTCGTTAGCTGGATGAATCACTCATCCAGCCTCTGCCAACCACAACATGACAAATCATTTGCTCACGCCTTCCGGTTAAACATACTACATACACCGGTCACAAAACGACAAGATTTCTACTACATCATCCGGTTGGTTTAATACACCACATCCACCGGTCACTAAACGACAAAATTTCCACTACATCATCCGGTTGGTTTAATACACCACATACACCGATCACTAAACGACAAAATTTCCACTACATCATCTGGTTGGTTTAATACACGACATCCACCGGTCACTAAACGACAAAACTTCTACTTATATCTTCCGATAGACCAAAAACACACATTTCCTACACACACCATCCGATGACATCAGCCGGATGATTCAATCCGCCAACATCAATCGGTGGACAAAACACAACATGCACCGGTGAACTTCATTCACCGATGATTGAACTTACAAATTTTATCCAAAACATTCAAAACCATCTGACCCTAAGTAACTTCAAAAATCCAACAAATAAACATTTGAAACCAACATATAAAAAAAAATATATTCTTATCCAGTAAAAATTCCAAAGCTTGCAATTTGTAACAAAACCAAATCAAATTCTTCAATGCAGAGGCAATTTAAATATTCTAATCCCTCAACCATTACTACTACCAAATTCTTTGCACTCTCAACAGGACATTAGGAAATTAGGCTCCACATACAGACAAATGTTAAACCGCCTCATCAAATACCAAACTGTGGCATGAACATGCTTAAGCAACTTCACTTATTCCTTAGTAATTTCATAGAATTCTTCAGTAGTTACCTTAGCACCTACATCACAAAACTCATCTATTAGCCTAATGCTAAGCATGTAAAGCAATAATGAAATGAAATACTGAAACATAAATCCTAATCATGCAATTTCTACTTTCACATCTCAGTTGCAATTCCGTTCATTCACTGATATGATCCCTCGGTTCCATTGGGAAGTTGATCAATTTTCTCAAAGTCATACATCCTCTTCTCGATTAAGGGGCGGATTAGTTCCCTTAACAGCTGATCTGATCCCTCCATTCCATTGGGAGTGGGATCGATTCTCCCAAAGTAATAAATCCTCTACTCGATTAAGAGGCGGATTAGTTTCCTTAATAGCTAATCTGTTTCATCCTGTTCATACCTTGACATAACATTACATATGAAAATCATTTTCGTATTTCTTCAAAAACATGATGCGTGACATACAGAGAACACACAAACATGCATATACTTACTGTTTTGTGATGTAGGCCCGAAGGCACACACAATACTTCACTTACCTGGTTCTTCCCTGATAGATTACTGGTTAAAAGCTACCTCAAGAGTTGGCTCACCTAAAACATAGGCACAACGTTACTTAACTTCATTTTAAACCATTCAGAAATTTTAGGGGAAACTAGTTGGAAGCTCTTTTCCTCGAGCATTCCCGATTCATCACCAAAACTTGAACTCGGCTCACACACGCAGCATACCTAGAACACTCATTCTACCAGAAGCAAATCACCTAGGGTATAACCTACATTTATCCTAAACCATCAGCAGAAAAGGGCTCAAAGAAGAACTCACCTACGCTGATGAAGAATCAGGCAAGAAAATCGCCGAGAGAGAGTCTGTTGAGCGAGCCGAATACCAAACAAGGAAATGAAACAGTGGCGGCTAAAACCCTTAGCTAGCCGCTTTTAATACTAACCTTTGCAAAATTACGCATTTGCCCTTGACCAACCAACTTTAACCTAATTGATCAACCAATTAAATTCACTTAGTTCCATACAAATAAACCTCAAAAGTGCAGCTATAAGAATATCAAGTTAGACAATTACCGAGTGCTACAGGATGGTATAAGATTTTAGGTCTCTTGATTTGAATGGTTTGAAATGATTTTAGGTTGGCAAAATTTGGAGGAAGTTTGATAGGAGATAGTGTGATTTTCTTTAGATGTGAGGAAGAGGGTTTTGCTGGGTGAGGGAAGCTTCGGCCAGAGGAGACGCCGATCGATCGGCAGGCTGGTTTAAATTTATTTCTGATTTCTAGAGGAGGTGCCGATCGATCGGCTGATTGAGCGACCGATCGGCTTTGTTGATTTGTGGGGCGATTGATCGCTCGTGGTATGAGCCATCGATCGACTGAATGATTTTGGTGGGGGCGATCGATTGGCCAGGGAACAGGAGATCGATAGGCTCTTGTGTTTTACCCGTCCTGCCCCTCCTCTTTTCTCCTAAAACCGAGCATGTCCTTCTCTATATTTTCCTTAAAAATTTCTTCTCCAAATTCCTTTCTAAATTTTATACATTTTGAGATATTTTAACGGGATTCCAAATGAGTTTTTAAACATGGCTCTCAATGGTTTTATCAAAGTTTCTTCCAAGTAGATTTTCTTTATGTTTCAAAAAAAAAAAAATCATGAATAAGAACATAAGCACGATTATGTAAGTCACTGCCCGTTGGGTTTCGGGTCGTGACAACTTCGGTATCAGAGCACCTGGGTTTTAAAATCGGTTCTGTAGACTGCCTACCAGCACAAATCGCCGCATGTGTACACTCCAACAACTGTAAGTGTTTATGTTTTGGTAATGTCATTTAAGGTTAGAATATGTTTATGATATGCCCAGGAATCTCAAGATGGTGAGGGGTCAACAAAGAGAAACCAATGAAGATAGTAATACCATTGCCCAGCTAACGGAGTTGGTTCTTCGCCAATCCCGCCAGATTGAACAGCTTGTGGCTAATAGAGAAGAACAAGGGAATTCTAGTTCGAATGCAACTTATGACCATGGTGGCGAGCGTTTTTGCCGACTTCGATCTCCGATATTTAATGGCCAAGTTTCGGATCCCATCTATGCTAAAAAATGGATTTGAACAATCGAGGACATATTTAAGTATGCCAAGGTCGATGAGGGGGACAAGATCACATGTGCTATTTTTCACCTTGCGCTGGATGCAAGGCATTGGTGGGACTCAATTCAGAGCACTACCAATATGGAAACTATGACTTGGGCATGGTTCAAGACGGCTTTCTTTGACAAGTACTTCAGCCGAGCGGTTCAGACTAGCAAAAAGATGGAGTTCATGCAGTTATGCCAAACCGATTCTGTGGCGGACTACATTTGTAAGTTTGAGGCATTGTCACGATTTGTGCCCCATCTGGTGGATGACGAAGAAGACAAGATTCACTAATTTGTTCAAGGGTTGAAGCCAAATCTTTTCAGGGGAGTGAAGACCGCAGGAATTCATAACATGCCTTATTCTGAGGTGGCAGCTAAGGCCTTTGAACTGGAAGATGTTGAGATAGTGGTGCAAGGGCAGCGTGAGCTGCCAGGGAAGTTTATCAGGGAGGCTCAGCCTCAACCGCGACAGAATAGGGGGTGGCAGCCACAGCAGAACAGGGGAGGGCAGCAACAACAGAAAGGTGTGAATAGACCCTTCAATCCAAATGACGACCACGAAAAGGGAAAGCGACCTCAAGGGGCTCCTCAAGCTCCCCTATGTTTCACCTACCAGAGGAACCACTACGGCGAGTGTAAGTTATTCATGGGCCGATGTTTCAGGTGTGACAAGGTTGGTTATTTGATTAAAGATTGTCCTATGCCGCCGGATGCAAACCGAGCGAGAGTTGCACCTAGAGTCTTTGCCTTGATGGAAGATGAAGATGTAGTTCAGCACACAATTATGACAGGTACCATTTTAATATGTGGTGAACCCGCATACACACTCATTGACACGAGAGCCACTCATTCTTTTGTGGCAACCACGTTTGTATGCAAGCATAATTTATGGTTCTTGTTGGCTGAAAAGTCTTATAGTATTATGTTACCGTCAGGGGAGTCCTTATATTAAGAACAAGTAGTAAAGGGAGATATCGTGTCAGTAGGAGATAATAAGTTATATGTAGAACTAATCATAATCGATATGAGAGGATACGAAGTTATTTTGGGAATGGATTAGTTATACAGTCATTACACAGCGATAAATTGTAGGACCAGTTTAGTCGAATTCCGACCCCCAAATGGAGATCTATATTCCTTCCAAGCTATCCCAAAGGTAAGCAAGATGCCGATTGTGTCTTCGTCGATAGCACGACAGTTGATGAGAAATGGTTGTGTGGGTTACCTAGCATGTGTAATTGATGTATGAGAGACAGGCAAACTAAAACTCCAAGACGTTCCTTTAGTTCGAGAGTTTCTTGAGGTATTCTTGGATGACCTGCCAGGGTTACCGCTTGATAGAGAAATTGAGTTTGTGATCGATATGTACCCTGAAGCCTCGCCTGTGTCTAAGAATCCCTATCGTATGGCACCCGTTGAGCTGAAGGAGCTAAAAACTCAATTGCAGGAGTTAGTAGACAAGGGTTTCGTACGCCCTAGTAGTTCTCCCTGGGGTGCACTTGTTCTATTTGTCAAAAAGAAGGACGGGTCCCTGAGAATGTGCATTGATTACAGGGAGTTGAACAAACTAACAATCAAGAATAAATACCCCTTGCCCTGAATTGATGACCTGTTTGATCAACTTCAAGGAGCCAAAGTATTTTCTAAAATCGACTTACGCTCAGGCTACTACCAGTTAAAAGTCAAGGCTGAGGATATGCCTAAGACTGCATTTCGAACTCGATACGGGCATTACGAATTTCTTGTGATGTCGTTTGAGCTGATGAACGCTCCTGCAGCCTTCATGGACATAATGAGTTGAGTGTTTCGAGAATATTTGGACAAGTTTGTTATTGTGTTTATAGACGACAGTCTGATTTATTCCCGAACTAAGGGCGAACATGAAGATCACCTAAGAATTGTTTTGGCGACTTTAAAGTAGCAACAGTTATATGTCAAATTCTCTAAGTGCGGATTTTGACTGGATAGAGTCAACTTTTTGGGTCACGTCATCTCCGCAGAAGGCATTTCTGTTGATCCAATTAAAATACAAGCGGTGAAAGTTCATCAAAAGATTTTCAATGATAGCCAAGCCCCTAACTAGTTTGACAAAGAAAGACATCAGATACTTGTGGTCAGAAGCTTGTGAGAAGAGTTTCCAGGCGCTGAAGAAAAAGTTAACAACAGCACCCTTATTCTAAGGGGGAAATTTCCCAGTGGAAGGGAGAAATTTCAATGTTTATTGTAACGCATTCAAGATTGGTCTGGGTTGTGTGTTGATGCAAGAGGGTGACACGGTGGTCGTTAGAAAAGGGGCCGTGTAATACCCACAAATACTCAAGTGCTCGGGTGTTAAGTGAAAACCGAGTATAATAGGAAGTAAATGGTGATGAAAATGAAGTAAGAAAATGGATGTGAGGGTGTGCGATGATGGCCGATTTATATGAGCATTATAAGGGCATGAAATAAAGAGAAAAGTGAAGAATAAGATGAAGAGAAGAGTGTGTGTAACCGTGGAGAGAAAATGGAGGAAATAAAATAAAATGCAAGAAATAAAAACGGTGAAGTGTGTAAAGTGATGGCCAAAATTTAGAGGTGATAATGTGTGTGAAATGTAATGGAAATGCTAGAAATGAAAATACCTTCGGCGGATCCAAAGAGCTATCTTACGTTTTACGCTCTTGGATAAACGATTTTCCCAGAGGAAAAATGACCACCTAGGGCCTAGGTTTTCATCCTCACTCCTAATCTCAATGGAGAAGGCGAGGAAATAGGTAAGAGTTAACCTAGCAACCCGAAGGCTTGGTTAACAATGGATGGCTACTCCACTTGATTCAAAAAAACAAGGAAAACCAAAGCAACACAAGCTTGAAGAGAAATAGGAGTTTTATAAATTTGGCAAAAGTTCCATACAAACACTAATACTATGCATTTATAGAAATCCTAGGGTGGATTAGGGTTTGGCAAGAGTGAAAATTAGCCATCGGATTTGGAAGGAGCATCAATGGCAGAGATGATGATCTGGTGCGCGCGCCACTGGGTGGAGAAGATGCTGATCAGCGCGCGCCATTAGACGGTCCAGCAGCACGCCAGCTCACTGATCCAGGTGCTCCTGCGCGTGCGCCTGCCCGGGGCCATTTTGCCTGCCCGTGCGCGCCAGCTGATGTCTTGATGCTGCCCGCGCCTTCTGCTTGATCAATGGCCAATTTTTGGCCATGTCACCAATCCTTGCACCCACTAACAATTATACCTGCATTTTCATACCTTTAAATGTGGATTCTTCATTGGGTCAAGGCTTCCTTTAGGCTCCCTTATGTTGATGGGCTTTTCCTTTGAATAATTTGTTGAATTTCTTCAACCCATAATCCACCAACATACATCTAACCCTAACCTCACAATCTAATATATGATGCAAATATTTAATCCATACAATAAAGGCTAATGTATGCCAAATAAGTTTAAAAAAATAAAAATTACAAATTAATGGGCCGGGAAGACAAATTCTCATGGGCCAAATGGTGACTCCTCCAAATGCTCCATATGCATTCCTTCCAAAAATTATACCTACAAAAGAAAAATACGTAATAAGCAGAGAGATGATATAAAGTTTGGAATTTTGCCAATTTTCTCTTTGGTTGCAACCCGAGGCATGTTAGAGGGCAAGGTCGTAGCGTATGCTTCTAGGCAACTAAAAACTTATTAATAGAATTATCCCAGTCACGAATTGGAGTTAGCTACCGTGGTTTTTGCTCTAAAGATTTGGAGGCACTACATGTATGGCCGGCAGTGCGAGGTGTTTTCGGACCATAAAAGTCTGAAATATCTTTTTACTCAAAAGGAATTAAACATGAGGCAAAGACGGTGACTCGAATTCGTTAAGGACTATGACTTTGAAATTAAGTACCACCCTTGTAAAGCCAATGCGGTAGCTGATGCATTAAGCAGAATGCCAACGACGATGCAACCTGCGTTATCAGTCATGTCTCTACCCTTAAAAATTAAAGTTCAGAAGTTTGAGTTGGTGATAGTTTCAGAATTATTGGTTTTACTTTCACAGTTAACCATTCGGCCAACTATTTTGGATAAGATCAAAGAGACTCAACTATTAGATTCGAAGGAGAAGAAAGACATCGTGAGCAAGATGTCAGATAATGCTTCTGAGTTCAGCTATTCGGAGGATGGAATTTTGAAATTCAAAGATCGCTGGTACGTCCCTAATGATGAAGAGTTACGGAACTTGATTTTGGCTGAGGCGCACTCGTCTCCTTTTTCTGTGCATCCAGGTAACACCGAGATGTACCGAGATTTGAAGTTGCATTATTGGTGGCCGAATCTGAAGAGAGATGTTGCCAAGTATGTGGAGTCGTGTTTGGTATGCCAGCAAGTTAAGACAGAACATCAAAAACCGGGAGGTACTTTTCAGCCTTTACCAATTCTCGAATGGAAATGGGAAAACAAAGCCATGGACTTTGTAGTGGGTTTACCAAAGACGACCAAGGGCCATGATAGCATTTGGGTCATAATTGACCGAATGACAAAATCAGCCCACTTCCTACCGGTAAAGATGACTTATACAATGAATCAATTTGCAGACTTGTATGTCCAAGAAATTATCAGGTTGCATGGGATTCCGGTATCGATTGCCTCAGATCGCGATCCCAGGTTTACCTCAAGATTTTGGAAAAGTCTACAAGGCGCAATGGGTATCAAGTTAACCTTTAGCACGACATTCCACCCTCAAACCGATGGACAATCGGAGCAAACTATCCGATTCTTGAGGACATGTTGAGGGCATGCGTGCTTGAATTTTAGGCATCATGGAGTCAACATCTACCATTAGTTGAGTTCTCCTATAACAATAGTTACCAATCCACCATTGGAATGGCACCTTATGAGGCGTTATATGGCAGGAAGTGTAGATCACCTTTGTACTGGGACGAAGTTGGTGAAGCGAAACTTGTGGGTCCTGAGATATTACAGCTGATGTCTAAGAAGATTGCTATTATTAGACAGAGGATGGAACCCGCATAAAACTGACAGAAGAGTTACGTGGATCGGAGAAGAAGGGATCTTGAGTTTGTTGTCGGAGATGAAGTTTTCCTAATGATCTCACCGCTCAGAGGTGTGATGCGGTTCGGTAAGAAAGGGAAACTTAGCCCACGGTTCATTGGACCTTTTCCTATCTTGGCAAGGATTGGAGGTACGGCTTATAGGTTGTTGTTGCCTTCATCTATGGACGGGGACCACAATGTCTTTCACGTGTCAATGCTGAGAAAGTGCATTCATGACCAGACTTATGTGGTTGAACTGGCGAACGTCGAGATCCAGCCAACCTTGACGTACGAAGAGAAACCGATGCACATTTTGGAGTCTACAGTTAAAGTCCTACGTAACAAAGAGATCCCACTGGTGAAAGTGTTGTGGAGGAATCACAATATCAAGGAAGCCACGTGGGAGCAACAGCAAGACATGATGGACAAGTATCCTGAGTTGTTCAGGTACGCGAATTTTGAGGTCAAAATTTTAAATAAGGAGGGTAGGATGTAACACCCGAATTTTTCAGGCTATGGATTTTATTTATGGATCTCTGATTTTACCGTCTAGTGTCTTCAATTCGTAGAAATAGTAGGATTAGCCCGTTTTGCGAGAGGGAAATTTTATTGAAACCCCAAGGATTTATGAGGAATTTTAGTGGATTAAGATTATTTTGGTGAAAACTAAACCATAGGCTAATAAATGGAATTATGTGAAAGAATTATAGGAAGGGCGTTACGGTAATTTGCTAGCAAAAAATTATTAAAAACCTAAAAATCCCCTTATTTCCCTCATTCTCTCGGCTCTCTCTCTCCCTGGCGGCGATCCTTCTCCTCTCCCATGGTTTTTCCTCCAATCCACCTCTTAGCTGATTCTTCCTCCGTTTTCTTCAACATTCAAAGCTCTAGGTAAGCTTTAAGTGCCTTTCACATTAGTTTTGATTTTAGGAGTTATATTTTGGTAGAGTTTTGGATTTACAATTGAGATTTATTGAGTTTTGGTTAGAAATTGATGGTGTTGCGTTTTAATGTTAATTGATGGTACATTTAATGTATTGAAGTAGTTAGGATGAATTTATGGGAAGAGTTATAGAATTTTGGTGGTTGAGAGGGGTAAATATCATTAATGTTAGGTTAGTTTTTGTTTATGCACACCAAGTGTTTGATAAAATGCCTGAATGTGATAAGTTAGATTTCTAGGAAATTTCCTTAGCTAGGACTTTACTGGTTTTGAGTCTAGATTACTTAGGATTTATTTTAATATCGGAATATGAAATGTCATAGGTGAAAAGAGCTTAAAGTGAAGGCACGATGTTGCTAAAGGACCAAGGTAAGTGGGTGTGTTAGGATTTTCGGCCGCTAGAGCCCTACATCACAAGAATAATAGGGAGGTTCGTTTGGGTGATTGTTTAATGGTTATGACTTGTCGTATACTATGTTATGATGAACTTGAGTAGAGTGATGTAATGATACATGATGTATTGCTCGTTCTTATAGTATGTCATTTCTATGTGAATCCATGTCCACGTATCATGTGCACGTTTGATATGATTAAGATAAGAATATGAAAAGTATATGTAAGTATGATTAAGTATGGAACGAGGTGAATTGGCCACGATTATGTTCTCAAGATGTTAGTATGGTTCACGGATCCTTCTGCTGGTGCGGACTGGTAGGAAGGCTCACGGATCCTCCCGCTGGTGGGGGCCGGGTTGTTACTGCACGATTAGTTTACGGATCCTCCCGCTGATGGGGGCCGGACTAGTCATTTTTGTTATTGTCCGTTTGGACCACGATTATGATTCCCTTGCCCTTTCTCCTCGTGTCCACCCTTAATTCATGCCAAGTAAATGATGAATAGGATTATGACCAGGAATACGAACATGGTTATGTGAAGCATGCATTCATGAGCATTTATATATATATATGTTTCACTCCTTACTAAGCATTAGGCTTATAGTTTGAACCTTATGATGTAGGTGACGAACTGGAAGGTGAGTATCTCAATCCAAGTGATAATGTTCAAGAGGGGTTGCTGAATGGTACTCATGGTGGAGATTTGAGGCTGGGCGGCGATTTGACCCACGGGATTATGCTCTTAACAAGTATTGGTAAAAGTTTATATCATGGATGTGTCGGTAGAAAATGATGATTTTCATACGATTTTTGTGGAAAGACAAGTGCTAGGATAGATGATTGTCTTTCCTTTACGACTTTAACAGAGATTTTATGACTAAGTGGTTTTATCCGTTTTAACTTCCACTATGGTTTACACATTTTGTTCTTCCATGTTATTTATGTTGGATGGTATAAGATTTTAGGTCTCTTGATTTGAATTGTTTGATGTGATTTGGAGGAAGTTTGATAGGAGATAGTGTGATTTTCTTTAGATGTGAGGAAGATTGTTTTGCTGGGTGAGGGAAGCTTCGGCCAGAGGAGCTGCCGATTGATCGGCAGGGGTTGCGATCGATCGGCAGGCTGGTTTAAATTTATTTCGGATTTCCAAAGGAGGTGCTGATCGATCGGCTGATTGAGCGACCGATCGGCTGTGTTGATTTGTGGGGTGATCGATCGCTCGTGGTATGAACGATCGATCGGCTAAATGATTTTTGGTGGGGGCGATCGATCGGCCAGGGAACAGGCGATCGATCGGCTCTTGTGTTTTACCGGTCCTGCCCTTCCTCTTTTCTCTTAAAACCGAGCATGTCCTTCTCTATATTTTTCTTAAAAAATTTTCTCCAAATTCCTTTCTAAATTTTATACATTTTGAGATATTTTCACGGGATTCCAAATGAGTTTTTAAACAGGGCTTTCAATGGTTTTAGCAAAGTTATTCCAAGTAGATTTTCTTTATGTTTCAAAAAAATAAAAATCATGAATAAGAACATGAGCACGATTATGTAAGTCGCGGCCCGTTGGGTTTCGGGTCGTGACATAACCTGTTCCATTTGCTACCAATCTTCCTTGAAAGATTGTTATGCCGAAAGCTTACAAAAGATTGCTCATCAGACAGCATCTGGCGTTCTTCACATAACTTTCGATTTTCTCATTTTCTAGACCTGAAAATTTAAAGAAATATTGTTGACACATATAATAAGAATCCCTTAAAATTTCGTTGCATTTGGATTTTGCTTGGTTGGTTAGATCTGTGCTGATTTTAGAGGCATTTTCGGCTTCTGTGAGATATCAAAGTTTTTCTTGCTTAGAAAGTTTCCTTTCGTGAAGTCATATATCCTATTGTTTTTTTTTATTTTAACCAATCTTAAAAATTAGAATTTTGAATTAAAAAGTTTGATCTTGCTTATTAAATTTTTCTCTTGAATAGGTTTTTTACATAAAAAGCTAAAAGATGAAATTGAGAGGTAAAAGGAAAAAAGGTTAGACTATTATATAAAAGCTATTATTTGAAGAAAACACGAGTGGAGAGACATAAATCGAGTGTCAACACATGAGGGATTGAGTGAGTTTCGTTTACTACTTGTTTTTGTTCACTAACAATTTTAAATTTTCTTTCTTGAAATTATGAGTAGTGAAGAAAGACGTATTAATTTTGGTCCGAAGATGTACATGAGGTATGAAAGAATAAAGTCTCCTTCTAATAGCCATGCACGGAGGAGCAAATAACTAATGGAGCATTACTATGAAATATTCGACTACGAGGATGACAATTACAAAAGAGAGAGGTATGCTAGAACACAAACTGTGATAATGGAAATCTAAGCAACATCAAAATGGTGATCCCTTATTTTCAAGGTAAGAGTGATCTTGAACTTTGTATAGAAGAAATAAAAATTGAACATATGTTTAATGTCATGAATACACCGAGGAGAAAAAGTTCAAATTAGTCTCAATGGAATTAACTGATTATACGAGCATAGGTGAGATCAATGAAAACTCGTAAAAGGTATGGAGAACAACTCATACGCACATGAGATGATATGAAGTTACAACTGCGTGAAAGATTTATTCCTAACAACTATTATCAAGATGCATGTAGAAAACTATAAGGTCTGACTCAAGGAATCAAAAGTGTGGATGAATATTACAAAGAGTTGGAATAGACCATGGTGAGGGTTAAAGTGGATGAGGACGATGAAGCTATAATGACGAGATTCATTGGAGGTTTAAATAGAGAAATAACAGACATTGTGGATTTGCATCATTATATGGACGTAGAAGAATTATTGCACAAGTCTATCAAAGTTGAGAGATGATTAAAATTGAGGAACTCTAAGATCGAATAAAGCTTAAACTGTTCATGGAAATCTAATTATAGGAATGATAAGCATAATTCAAAATCAAAAGAGGAGTTCAAAGGGAAAGCCATGACATCGAATACCACCCTTATAAAAGGTGAAACAGAGACTTCCACATCTGTTAAGTCTCAAGAGGTTAAGTGTTTTAGATGTCAATGTTTTGGTCATATTGTTTCTAATTGTCCGAATAAAAAAGGTATGATTATTTTGGATAATGGTGATATAACAAGTGTAAGTTCAAGTGATGATGAAATGTCACCATTAGAATATTGTAGCGATGTGAATCTAGAGGATGGAGATAAAGTGCAAAGAGAGCACATATTTCACACTAGATGCCACGTGAATAATAAGGTACGTAGTTTGATAATTTATAGTGGGAGTTGTAGTAATGTTGTAATGCCCCAAGTTTCCCAAACCCGGTTTGTTACTCATAAACCCGAACATAACTAAGAAAAAATTCGAACCAAATTTAAAACTTCGCTCAAAAGTCAAAATTTGACATTTTCTAAAACCTCAAAACATTTAAAGAATTGTAGCGGAAATCATTTGAGGAAAAATAGAGTTAAACAAAACTATAGAACAATGCTTGAATAATCGGTTGAGATGTTAAGGAGTGATCGGTCAAAAGAAATAAAGGTTTAAATCGCGGAATACTTTAAAAGTTACAAAAGTCAAACGCATCTGCCACTGAACAAAGTCAACGGAAGAGGCTGAAACAGATAACAGAAGGCTCCTTCCGGTGACAAAATGACAAAACTTCCACTTCATCTTCCGGTAAGTCTAATACACGACATCCACCAGTCACTAAACGACAAGACTTCTACTACAGTCTTCCGATTAGTTTAATACACTACATCCACCGGTCATAAGATGACAAAAGTCTTCCTACATTTTCTGATGACGTCAGCCGGATGATTCCTTCATCCGATCGACTTTATCTTACATCTACTGGTGACGTCAGCCGGATGATCCCCTTCATCCAACCTCTACCGATCGCTAAACGACAAGTTTTACCATTCATCATCCGATAGACTTCGTCTTCTGATAGACTATATCATCTGATGGACTAAATCTATCGGTAGACAAAACACTTAACGTCCACCGGTGAACTTCATCCACCGATGGTTGAGCTTACAGATTTCACTCAAAACATTTAAAACAACCTGGCCCTAAGTAACATCTAAAATCCAACAATTGACCATTTGAAACCAACATTTATATCCCGAAACTATAAAATTCCAAACTAACAAATTGTAATAAAACCAAATCAGATTTTTGTAACAGGGGACGACTCAAATATTCTAAACCCTTCAGAAAAATTAGACACCAACAACATTCAAAACACGTTTTTCCTTGATAGAGAAGAAAATCCCAAAGGTATTAAAATATCAAATTACTACTGTCATTAAAACTACTACGGTCATAAAACTCTCAACATACTTAAGTTGAAACATTGTCAACTAAACCTTCACACCAGCTGACACCAGTTAAACCGCCCCATCAACTGCCAGATTGTTGCATAGTTGCACTCCTCCAACTAGTCTAGTCCTCAGCAAACTCAGTAAACACACCTGCTGTAACTTCTTCACCTACATCACAAAACTCATCTATTAGCCTAATGCTAAGTAAGTAAAGCAATAATGTAATGTAATGCTGAAACATAAATTCCTAAATATGCAGTTTCTACTTTCTCATCTCAGTTGCATATGCATCGTTCTTATCTGATCCCCCTGTGAAATTGGGAGTTGGATCACTTCTCCCAAAGTATAAATATCCACTGACTCATTAAGGGGCAGATTAATTCCCTTAACACTAGATTTGATTCACATAGCTGTTTCTGATCCCCCTGTTCGATGGGAAGCGGATCAAGTTTCCCAAAGTCTAAATATCCACTGTCTCATTAAGGAGCGGATTATTTCCCTTAACAGTAAATCTGATTCACATAGCTGTTTCATTATGTTCATTCCTCACCATGCCAACATGCATTCAAATTCATTTTCGTATACTTTTAAAATATGTGCATGACATACAAACACATTCAAGTAAACAAAATCCTAATGTTTTGTGATGTAGGCCCGAAGGCACAAGCATACTTCACTTACCTGGCTCCTGGAAATTGTCTGGTTGCTAGTTACTTCGAAAATCTGCCCACCTAAGTTCATAACAGAACATCAATCAAACCTTCACTAAACTTCACCAAGAATCAAACAAAAACTCGAGGAATCCAGTTAGAAATTCTACTATCCGAGTATTCCCATTAATCACCAAAACCCGAACCTACCCTCATTCGCAGCATCCTCGAAATCCTCACATTGTACTCCCTCAGGTACCTAACCGCTATATCGTAAGAAAAATGAGGAAAACTTACCTAGGTTGAAGGAGAATCGGGCGAAGGAATCGCCTAGAGAGTTCTGCTGCAGAGCTGAAGGCTGAAAGAGGAATGGTAATCAAGATAGTGGCAGCTACAGTGTATTAAACCCAACCCTCTTCCTTAAATACGTTATCCACTTTTGAAATTTCCAATTTACTCTTATACCCTTGTCTAGTCACTCAATAACCCTACTTTAATTATTGCCTAATAAAGTGTATACCATTTATAATAAAAGAGAGCTGATTCGATAGAACAGGGTGTTACAAATGTTTCTAGCACTTTGTTGGTAGAGAAATTGAACTTAGAAACCATGAAGTATCCAAGACTATACAAGCTACAATGGTTGAGTGATTATGGAGAAGTGAAATTGACTAGGCAAGTTAAGGTTGTACTCTTGATTGGTAAGTATAAAGATGGGTTGTTTGTGATGTAGTACCTATGCAAGCTGCACATATCTTTTTGGGACGACGTTTACCATTTGATAGAAAAGTGAAACATAATGGTTTCAAGAATGAGTACTCATTTGACCAAAATGGTAGAATGGTAATTCTCAAACCACTAAAATCGTGGGATGCTAGTGAGGATCAAGAGAAGATTGCAAAAGAATTTAAAATGAGAGAAAAACCATTGAGTGAGCAAAAGAATGAAAAAGAAGAGAGTAGAGTGAGTGAAAAGAAGAGTGAAAGAGAGAAAAATGAGTGCAATGAGAGAAAAACTGAGAGTGAAATAAAATAAGAGAACAGTGGAAAAATGAGTGGAACGGCAAGAAAGAGTGAGATTAAGAGTGTGATGTTAACGAAGCAATAAGTACTTGTACTTTTCTGCAAAGATGTTTATCTTGTGACTAAGGAAGTAACTCATTATCTTCTGAATGTTGTTTCTTCTCTTTTGCAGGAATTTGAGGATATGTTTCTCAAAAAATTACCGTGAGGGTTAACTCCTTTGAGGGGGATTGACCATCAAATAGATTTCATGTCAGGCGCATCAATTCCTAATCGGCAGGCATAACGAGCTAATCTCGAAGAAACAAATGAGATCCAAAGGCAAGTGGATGAACTAGTGGAGAATGAATTTGTGAATGAAAGCCTTAGTCCATGCTCGGTTCCCACAATCCTAGTTCCAAAGAAAGATGGAACTTGGCAAATGTGTGTGGATTGTCGAGCTATCAACAATATCATAGTAAAGTATCAACACACTATTCCTCGATTGGATGATATGCTTGATGAATTACATGGTGCATGCTTATTTTTGAAAGTTGATCTAAAAAATAGATATTACCAAATTTGTAACGACCTCAGTAGAGCCGAGACCAAATCATGACTCTTTTAGAATTGACCATATATCCTTAACTTTCCTTTTGTTCTCTCTTTTTTTTTATATTTTTCTTTTTATCATAACTTAGTTCAAGACATCACACGTGATTCATTAGGCATCGCCCAGCAGCGTAATACATTACACCTCTGCCGGCGGACACGGGCGTTTAACGTGCATAATTAAAACATCGTCCGGTCACTAACTGACAAAACATTACTTATATCCTCCGGTAAAGAGAACACCTACATCACCCGGTCACTAAGCGACAAAACATCACTTATATCATCCGGTAAAGAGGACACCAACATCGCTCGGTGATCAACAATCATTCACTATCCACCGATGACGTCAGCCGGATGATGTCTTCATCCATCAAAGGCATCATCTGGTGGACAGGTGCAATGCACGTGACTCACTTACCTCATCCGACATGGGACATCATCCGGTGAACGAACGACTAAATACTTTACTTACATAATCCGGCGAGTAAACACTCGACATCATCCGATGACGTCAGCCGGAAGACTCAAACGATTAACTTCTATCATTCGACATCCAGCGATGACGTCAGCCGAATGATACACTCATCCGACTCCTATCACTTAGCAGTAAAACATGATAATCATCAAGCAACTTCAACCAACAGAAAGGTACCCCGACTCTCATAGATTTCAACTTGGTAGGCATAAACTTTAAACGAATAAAATCATAGACTCATTCAGGATACGTCAAGCGGAAGACTTAGTTAAAATAACTCTTTCCATATTCTTATAATCATTCCCAAACTCAGTAGTTAAACCAGACAATTTCAAAAGCTCAATGTTAAAATATATTCTCATCCTACTTATACTTCCATATTCGTAATCATCACTAAAATCATAAGAACATTAACCGGGGGGGGGGGGGGGGTCTTGTTCGCCATCCAGCCACAGAATTGCTCCCTGAACACCTTCCAGCAACCAAACTCAGACATCTTCATTAACTTTGAGATCCTCACCTGAAAACTCGTCACCTACATCATGAGGTTTAAACTATAAGCCTAATGCTTAGTAAGGAATGCAAACTAACATGTATTCATGCATGTACAGTTGAGAGAAAACATGTTCATGATCATTTATCATTCTTGTTTCTGTTCATCGTTTTTATCATATGGATTAAGGGAGGATTTGTGTCGTAAAATGGGGGTTGACAGTGATTTTGATCATATTCCCTTTCGGGTCGTATTCATGGTCCCTCTTTGGACTGTGGCATGCGTCAACCCGCCCCCAACTCTTACTTAATCATGTTGTATGGGATCATTTTCATATTCATTCTCATATCTTGTTCATGGAGAAAACATGCTCATTAATCATTTTCATGTGCTTGCGAAGTAAATCATGATGCATAACATGAATGTTCTTAAATCATCAGACTATAAAAATTATCATACTAGACAGTCGACTTCATGGGCTCTAACAGAACATCACATAACATAGTTCTCAAACATCCATAAATCATCCAAGTACAAACCGTCTTACTAACTTAAAATAAACATCAACATAAGTAACAGACAATAGCTTAAATAACTTCTAATCATCGTATCAGTTTCTACCTATCATCCTTATGATGTAGGGCCCTAATGGCCGGGAATCCTACACATTCACTTACCTGGTTTCCTTAGCAACTTGAGCTCCTTTCCTTCAGACTTCTTTACCTAAAACATTACATTGTAGTAGTTAAAATAAAAATCCTAATAATCTAAACTCAAAACTAGTAAGGTCCTAACCAAGGAAGATTCCTAAGATCTACTTATCTCATTCAGACATTTTATTGAACACCTTGTACACATAGAAATCCTAGTTTATCAGTAAGGGAAATCGGATTCACTAACTACCCGAGCTTAGCCAACATTCATAATTCCTACTTATCATCATCAAAATCATAAATACTACGTTAATAGCTAATAATACTCCGATTCTATTCATTATTAGACAAACCCGAATCTCAACCTCCAACTCAAACCAACACCTAAATGTATACTCAACCACTGCATTGTCGAAGTCTTACCTAGTAAGCTGAGTATCGGCGAGAAGGATGAAGAGTCGGTCGTTGATGAAAGGGTTACTGGCTGAGAGGGAGCTCTGGAAGAAACGAGAATCGCAGGGAGAATGTTGGCTACAGTGAGGTTTTAGTGAGGTTTAAGGTTTCCACTTTCTATTTATATTAATAAGATCCTTCCTAATTACCATTTTGCCACCCCAAAATTAGAAATCAAATAAACTTTGGCATTAAAATTAAATTCAAGTATTAATAATAAAGGTGACAGTTAATTCCGTTAAGAAAATCACCTGGCAGAGATTGTTGGGTGTTACAAAATTTGCATGAAAGAAGAAGATGAATGGAAAACCGATTTAAAAACTAAATATGGACTTTATGAGTGGTTAGTAATGTCATTTGGTTGGTCTAAAGTACCTAGTACTTTTATGAGATTGATGAATCATGTATTGAGATCTTTTATTGAAAAATTTGTTGTTTACTTTAATGATATCTTGGTTTATAGAAAAACTCTGATGCACATGTTGAACACTTGAATTCGATTTTTAATCATTTTCGAGAAAATCAACTATATGCTAACATAAAGACGTGCACTTTTTGCATGGATTCAGTAGTGTTTCTTGGTTTTGTAGTTAGTTCAAGTAGGGTTTCAATGGATAAAGAAAAAATGAAGGCAATAAGGGAATGGTCGAGACTAAAGAACGCCATCGAGGTAAGAAGTTTTCATGAATTAGCAAGTTTTTGTAAGTGATTTGTTAAAGATTTTAGCACCATTGTGGCTTCTTTAAATGATCTTGTAAAGACAAATGTTGAATTTAAGTGAACTGAAATACATGAAGAAGCTTTTAATCTCATAAAAGTAAACTTACTAATGCACCATTACTTGTTTTACCTAATTTTGATAAAGTTTTGAGATTGAATGTGATGCAGTAGGAAAAAGTATTAGTGGTGTTTTCATGTAGAATTCCAAGCATATTGTTTACTTTAACGTAAAGCTTAATGAAGTGGCTTTGAACTATCCCATATATGACAAGAAATTTTATGCCTTAGTTCGAGCCCTTCAAACGTGGCAACATTACTTGTGGCCAAAAGAATTTCATTATTCACTTCGATCATGAGAGTTTGAAGCACTTGAAGTCATAAGGAAAACAACATAAAAGACACACAAAATAGATGGAATTCATTGAAACTTTTCATACGTGATCAAATACAACAAAGGTAAGGAAAATATAGTGGCTGTTACATTGTTTCGAAAGTCTATACTTCTAACTTCCTTCAATTTAAAATGCTTTGATTTTAACTTCTTAAAAAATTATATGAAATAGATTCAGATTTTTAGTTAAAGAATTACTATAAGCATGACAGTTATCTAATTAAGAAAGATAAAATTTGTATTCTGAAATGTTCTTTGAGACAGTTCTTTGTTAGAGAAACTCATGGAGGTGGATTAATGGGACATTTTGGAGTAAGCAAAACTTCGGATGTTTTATGTGAGTATTTTAATTGGCCTAAGATGAGACAATCATGTGCAATTGATTTGTGATAAATGTATTGAGTGTAGAAAAGCTAAATCGAAGATCAAATCACACGAAAAGTATACTTCTCTCCCAATACCTACTCAACCTTGAATTGATATTTCTATGAATTTTGTTATGTTTGTCGAGAACTCAAAGTGGAAAGGATAATATTTTTGTTGTTGTTGATATGTTCAGTAAGATGACATATTTTATTGCATGTTTGAAAACTAATAATGCTACACATGTTGCAGATTTATTCTTTAAAGAGATTGTGTGGTTGCATGGCTTACGTAAAACTATTGTAAGTGATCAAGATGTTAAGTTTTTATTCACTTTTAGAGTACTTTGTGGAATAAGCTAGGCACAAAACTTTTATTCTCAACCGTAGAACACCCTTAAACATATGGACAAATAGAGGTAGTAAATAGAATACTCTATACTTTGTTGAGAGCCATTATTTCTAAGAGTTTAAGAGAATGGGAGAACTGTTTACCACATGTTAAGTTTGCATATAATAGGGTTGTTCATTCTAATACATCTTATTCACCTTTTGAAATTATTTGTAGCTTTAATCATTTAACTTCGATGGATATGTTACCTTTCTCTACTAATAAGTTTGTTAATTTTAATGGAAAGAAAAATGCTGAGTTTGTTAGAGATCTACTTGCAAAGCCAAGGGAGAAGATTGACAAAAAGAAGCATTATGTGTGACACCCGATAATTTCCTGTAACGCACGTATGTCCTAGAATATACGGTTAGGAGAGTTTATTTTTAAAGGGTCAAAGGATTGGAATTAAGTTATGCAATCAAAAGAAGAGAAATGGTTTGATAATTCAAACCAAACCATTTTGAAAATGCCATTCAAACAACCAATAGGATTGAAGAAAACTTATTGATATTAAATGAAGTAAAAATCAAAAGAAGAGAGAGTTTAAAGATGCCATTCACGTTGGGGATTTGAAAGAGGGAAACGTGAGGTTGTTTTGCAATTTTAAAGAACTTGGTGGAGGAAAGTTAAAAGTGGAAGAAAAGTTTAGGTTAAATGGTAAGTTTCCCCTTTCTCCCTCATTCTTCTCACGGTGTTCTTCCCCTTCCTCCATAGCCGATCCATGCTCTTCCTTTCCTTCAACATTTCAAGGTGTTCCAAGGTAAAAATCAAGTGGGTTTTGTGTTTGGTGCAAGTTAGGGTTGGTTTTTAAGGATTTTAGGATGAGTTTATTGGTTTTGGTTAGGGTTTGGAAAACCCTAACCATGAAGTCCGAATTTTAGGTTTCAAGGAGTGTTTTCTTTCCAAATTTTGTGAGTTAGTTGTTGAATGGATTGGTTTAGGTTGATTTTAGGGTTAGATTGAATATTGGAGTTGAGTTTGGGAAAAACTGGTTTTTGACTAAAAGGGGGGCCAGTTCTGTTTTCTGGATTTCAGCTGGGCTAATGTGTTTGTTTGGTTAATTTGGATAATTCAATGGATAGTAGACGTGTAGAGGTTTCCAAATTGGTGTGGCGCGTCAAAATCCGTTGAAAAACAAGAGAGTTACGACCGTTTGAAGTTAGACGGTCAATTTTGGGGTAAAAACCGAGTTTAGTGTTTTGGGAAGGAATTTTTGTTGTAGTTTTAGTTAGTTAGGTTAAGAATTTCCTTAGAGTTCGTTAGTATATACTAAGTTGAGTTTTCATGATTTTAGGTTATCGAGATTGTACTTTTGTTGGACGAAGTGACAGCCCGTTTTTGGAGCAGTTAGGTAAGTAGTGGATGAGTGTTTGTTGCCTTCGGGCCTACACCATGGAACGGTAGGGAATGATTGTTTGTTTGCTATGTTTGTTTGTTGCTATGTTTTAATTGGTGTCATGCATCGTGTGTCATGCATCATCGTTTTTTTTCACTACGAAACCACGTGTTTTGCATGCTTGAGCGGTGAGGATGAAATGTAAGATAAGAAAATTGATATGCAACTTGGTCTCTAGTTGAATAGCCCGACGGGCTCGTGGCTCGCTGAGCACCCCGTGAGGTATTTTATTAGAGATGCTATGCAACTTGGTCTCTCATTGAATAGCCTCGTCAGGCTCGTGGCTCGCTGAGCACTCCGTGAGGTATTTTATTAGAGATGCTATGCAACTTGGTCTCTCATTGAATAGCCTCGTCGGGCTCGTGGCTCGCTGAGCACCCCGCGAGGGATTTTATTAGAGATGCTATGCAAAAAAAAAAATTACGTAATGTGTCGTGAGTATGAATGCCTCGATATGCTCGTGCTTGAAAGCACAATGAGGATTCTACGATCGATTGGGGGAGATTTGGTTGGCCGTCTAGGATTGTGTTAGGGCGTGTGCCTCCGGTCTTGCTCCGTGGGTCAAGGCGTGGCCGTCCAGGATTGTGTTAGGGCGTGTGCCTACTTGATTCACATGAAAGTGGAATATAAATGTAACCAGAACGAGAAGAAAACAACAGAGTGTGTAGAAACTGCATGTTAGGGTTGAGTCTATCATTTAGTGTGTATTGTGCATTATTTCCCTACTTGCTAAGCATTAGGCTTACCGTTTTGTGTTCTATGGTGTAGGTGACGAGTACCTTACAGGTGAGGTAGACGAGACCGCAGAGGATTAGGCCGCAGTCGGAGGAGTACGGAGTCCGCTGGTGCAAGCTATTTGTCGGGGCGTCTGGATCACTATCTTTCTTTGGGTATTTTGTGGGAATGTTGTTGATAGTTTTGTTTGTAAAGGTTTTGTTTTGAAATAGATTAGAATGGTGGAAGTTTTAGTACTTGGTTTCGTAAACGTTTCATAAATGTTTTCGTACTCACTTTGATGGTTTTATGAATTTATTGTGTTGATAAGTAGTGAGTACAAACGTTTGGAATTTGAAGATATATATATTTTTCGGTTTTTAATTGTAGGTTTTGGTTTAAAGAAATTTAGGCGTTAAGCCGTTCGTTTTGATTTTAAAACAAACGACGTTGGGTTTAAGTTAGTTATTTTTATTAATATCCGTTTTAAGTCATTTTTCTCAAATTTTTACGGGATTTGAAGATTCGAGTGTCGGGGAGACATGGTTAAAGTTTCGTGATTTTTAGATGTGTTCGGAGTGGAGAAATATGAGAAATAGTGGGGAAAGGTCAAAAAGGGTTAAAATTAAAGTTTTTTGGTGTTTTGGGTCGAGAAAACCTGAGTCGGCCTGATCGATCGGGAATCGGGCCGTGATCGGTCGCGGTCGGGGCGTGCAGGTGCACCCAGCGCCCGCGCGGCGCTTAGCGCGCGCGCCCAGCGGCCCTTTGAGGCAAAAATTCATTTTTTTTCAAATTTTTCCCGACTCCAACAATGTTTTGACCCGACATTTTTCGACGTATTTTAAACGTATTTTGGGCCCGTTTTCCAATAAATTTTGAGGGTTCGAAAAACCCAAAAACCGAGTCAAAATTTTACCGAAAAATATTTTAAACACGGGTTGGGTTTGACTTGTGACGCACCGAGCCGGGGTAGGTTCGGGGCGTTACATTATGTGAGGCAAGCAAACAAGCACCGAGTGAAAGTTATTTTCAAACCTAGAGATTGGATTTGGATTCACTTAAAGAAAGAAAGATTTGCCAACAAAAGAAAGAACAAGTTGCAACCTCGAGGAGATGGTCTCTTCCAAGTGTTGGAACTTATCAATGACAACGCTTATAAGATTGATTTACCAAGTGAATATGGTAATGTAAATGCTACTTTTAATACTAGGGACTTACTTTATATGATGCAGGGGATTCGAGGATGAATCTTTTAAAGGAGGGAGAGAATGATGTGAATCAAGATACAATCAAGCCTAAAGACAAAGATCCATGTCAAGATATTGAAGGTCCAATGATAAAATCAAGAATTAAGAAAATGTGTGAAGCCTTACATGAATTGATTCTAGAAATCCAAGAGAAAGATTTCATTCAACAAGAAACAAAATTAATAAATATGTTAAGTATTGAAAATGTTGCTTGGAAGAAAAGGAAGGCCGAAGTACTTTGTAACGCCCCGGACCCGCCCCGGGTGTAACACCCGGTTTCAATATAAATCAAAATAAGTTATTAAACGGAGGTATATAATTTTATAGTTTAAAATTGAGTGAAATGTTGATTAGGTTATTAAGTGACTAGACAGGGGCAAGATGGTAATTGCGAATTTATATTGTGGATAACGTATTTAAGGGAAGTGTTAATGAGGTAGCCGCCACTGTTTCATTTCATTTCCTCTTCCACTCTCAGCTCCTCAGCTTAGCAGAGCGCGATAGGAGACCCTCTTCGATCCCTCCAGCGATTTCCTCAGAACTAGGTGAGTTTTGCTTCTATTTCTTGCTACATTGTAACTGTCGAGGGTTGATAAATGAAGTTTTGAGAATGCGGTATGTGAGTGCTAGTTTCGGTTTATGAGTTGAATCGGGAATGCACTACGATTAGGGCTTCCAAACTATTTTCCTTAGCTTTCTGGGTAGCTAGAAGGAAGTTTGACGAAAGTTTAAATTAATGTTCGATTTGTGGAACTAGGTTTGAGCAAACTCCCGAGGGAGAGGTTTCAACAAGCTTCCCAAGAGACCAGGTAAGTGAAGTTTGCTTGTGCCTTCGGGCCTACATCACAAAACGTTAGGATTATGATTACTTGTGTGAATCTGTATTCTATGCATCATGTTTTAAAACATACGAAAATGAATTTGAATGCATGATTGGCATGGTAAGGATTGAACATATTGAAACAGTCATGAAAATCAGTTTCACTGTTAAGGGAATTAATCCACCCCTTAATGAGACTGGGATGTATGTACTTTGGAAGAGCTGATCCAACTTCCAATTTAACAGGGGGATCTGAACAGGAGAATCAGTTTCACTGTTAAGGGAATTAATCCACCCCTTAATGAGACAGGGATGTATGTACTTTGGGAGAGTTGATCCAACTCCCAATTTCACAGGGGGATCTGAACAGAAATGAAGCATGAGCAACTGAGTTGAGAAAGTAGAAATTGCATATTAGGAATTTATATTTCGTTGTTTCATTTCTTGTTGGCTTTACTTACTTAGCATTAGGCTAATAGATGAGTTTTGTGATGTAGGTGTTGAGGACACTGCAGGTGAGTTTCCTGAGTGCACAGATGATTGATGTGGTTGGAGGAGTACATCCATGTCTCGGCTTGGTAAACGGTTGAGGCGGGCTAACTGGTGTCAGCAGATGTTGAGGTTTAGTTGATAATGATCTAGTCTGAGTAGGTCGAGTTTTCACGACAGTAGAGATTTTAGTATTTCGAATATATTTTGAATATTATCAATTCTAGCAACCTGATGAGTTTTAAGAGTTGGTTTTTACTGGATTTGATTAATGGAATGGTTTGAATTGTCTTTGAAAGATCTTGGGGAGGCAAGAAAAATTTCTGTCTGTAGTTAGAGTTGTGCCTGTTTTTCTATCGGATCATGTCGAGTGTTTTAGTCGCCCGTTGATGTCGAGCTTTTGCTCGTCAGATATTAAGGGTTAAGTCATTCAGATGAGGAGATCATCCGGATGACGTCACCGGTTGATATAGAGAAAGTCATTCGGATGAGGAGATTATCCGGATGACGTCACCGGTTGATATAGAGAAAGTCATTTGGATGAGGAGATCATCCAGCTGACGTCACCGGTGGATGTCCCTGTTAGACTGACCGGATGACTAAATTTATATTTTGTCGTTTAGTGACCGGTGGATGTCCCTGTTAAACTGACCGGATGACTAAATTTATATTTTGTTGTTTAATGACCGGCGGATGTCCCTGTTAGACTGACCGGATGACTAAATTTATGTTTTGTCGTTTAGCGACCGGATGAAGTCTCCAAAAAGCCTTCTCCTTTTTGTTGACTTTGTTCAAGCGGACGACGAGTTTGACTTTTCTGATTTTTAAAGTATTTTCACGAGTTAAACCTTTGCTTTTTAATCGATTGTTTCTTAAGATTTCTAACGTTTTTTTTTTAACGTGGTCTTTGTTAATTTTATTCTTGTTTAAACGATTTCCGCTGTAAGTTTACATGTTTTATCAAATGTCCAAATTTTGAATTTTTGTACGAAGTTTTAAATTTGGTCCAAGTTTTCTTAGTAATATTCGGGTTATGAGTAACAAACCGGGTTCAGTAAACTCGGGGCGTTACAGTGTGGTATCAGAGACATTCAGTTAAACCGTTCAAAAGATTACTCATCAGTGCCGGTCATTGCATGGAAGTACTTCAACAACTGTAAGTGTTTACATTACCCTTAGTTGATAGATACTTAAGAGTGTGACTAACCCTGTACAGGAATTTAGTATAATGGCCAGACGCCCAGGGAGACCTAGAGTGCCTAGAGAAGTGCCAAATGTGAGAGGCGAGGAGGAGCCTAGTGTGATTAGGCAGCTGACAGAATTGATGCGTCAGCATACTGATATAGTGCGTCAACAGTCTGATCAATTAGGAGTGTTGTTGAACCGAGAAGCACAAGGAAGTGCCAACTCGGGTTCTAGCAGTTAACATTCTGGAGATAGATTCCGGAGACTAAGACCACCCACGTTTGATGGTCAGTCATCTGATCCTGTTGTTGCTAAAGGATGGCTTAGAAAGATCGAAAGTATGTTTAGGTGTGCCAACATAGGAGAAGAAGACAAGGTCACGCTGGCAACCTTTCATCTAGCTGGTGAAACTCAACTCTGGTGGGAAACAATAGAGACCACCACAGATGTTTTGTCAATGCCTTGGTCACAATTCAAGGATATTTTCTATGGGAAATATTTCAACAGCACTGTCCAAACCGCAAAGAAGTTGGAATTTCTGAATTTGAAGCAGACAGGGTCGGTGGCAAAGTATAGTAGGCAATTTGAGTCCTTGTCCAGGTTTGCTGGACATTTTGCTCATAAGGACGAGGATAAGGTGTTCAAATTCGTGCATGGACTGAAGCCGGAGATTTATTGAGGAGTCAAATTCTGTGGCATTAAAGGTTTAACGTTCAGTGAAGTTGTGTCCACTGCTCTGGAAGTGGAAGAAGCTGAAGGGAAGTGTGCTAAACCAAAGGAGGTCCCACAAAGGTTTAACCAGCCACACTAGCAAAGGGGAACGAAGAGGCCAAGTGAAGGCCAAAATAGCCAAGGATCAGGGGGAAAGGTGCAGAACGTCAGGAAATTTCCCCAATGTCCTAAGTGTCTGAAGTACCACCCGGGAGAATGCAGACTGGGCTTGGGAAAGTGTTTCAACTGTGAGGAGGTTGGACACACGGTCAAGGAGTGCTCGAAACCTAGAATCACCAGGTGCTATAATTGTAACAAAGTCGGCCATATTAGCAGAGACTGTCCAGTTCCTAAGAATGGCCCTGCTATGATGAAACCAAGAATATTCTCCATGATGGAGTCAGGTGATGAGGACCAGCCTGCTGTGGTATCAGGTACTGTATTGGTTAACTCTATCCCTGCTTTTACTTTGATAGATTCAGGTGCAACACATTCTTTTGTAGCCTCTACTTTTGCTGATAAGTTAGATGTACGGTTCACTTCCTCTGGGCATGTGTTTAATGTAGCATTACCCTCTGGTGAACGCATGCACTCTAACCAAGTGATGCTTGATAGCATTGTATTAGTAGGAAACATGAATTTGCCTGCTGATCTCATCATTATGGACATAACGGGATTTGATGTAATCTTAGGGATGGATTGGTTGTTTAAGCATTTTGCCACAATAGATTGTAGGACTCGGATTGTTATTTTTCAACCCCCTGGAGGTTTAAACCATACTTTCCAAGCTCTGAAGAAGAGTAAGGAAATGACTGTAATGACTTCTGTCAATTGTAAACCCTCCCCATGCAGAGAGTATCTGTGCTTTTTGGCCAATGTTTTAGACACACAACTAGTAGAAAAATCAAGCCCCAAAAATGTCTTAGTTGTCCAAGACTTCCCTGAAGTATTCCTAGATGACCTTCCCGGCTTGCCACCAGATAGGGAAATTGAATTTGTGGTAGATGTTTACCCCGGTGCCGAGCCTGTGTCCAAAAATCCATATAGACTAGCACCAACAGAACTTAAAGAATTGAAGAAACAGTTGGAGGATTTGTTGGAGAAGGGGTTCATACGCCCTAGCTTTTCACCATGGGGAGCACCTGTTCTTTTTGTCAAAAAGAAAGATGGATCAATGCGTATGTGCATTGATTATAGAGAATTGAATAAGTTAACTGTCAAAAACAAATACCCTTTGCCGAGGATTGATGACTTATTTGACCAACTTAGGGGTGCAAGGGTTTTCTCTAAGATTGACCTTAGGTCCGGTTATTACCAGTTGAAGGTTAAATCTGAAGATATCCCAAAGACTGTCTTTCGCACAAGATATGGACATTATGAGTTTTTGGTTATGTCTTTTGGTTTGACAAACGCACCAGCAGCCTTCATGGATCTCATGAATAGGGTGTTTCACGAGTATTTGGACAAGTTTGTTATTGTATTCATAGATGACATCCTAATCTATTCTAGCACTAAGGATGAGCATGCAAAACATTTGAGTTTAGTGTTAGAAGTATTGAGAAGGCACCAACTTTATGCCAAATTTTCCAAGTGTGAATTTTGGTTGGACCAGGTTCACTTTTTAGGACATGTCATCTCTGGAGATGGTATATCTGTGGATCCAGCTAAGGTTCAAGCAGTTAAGGGATGGCCCCAACCGAAGAATGCTACGGATATCAGAAGTTTCCTTGGACTTGCAGGGTATTACAGAAAGTTCATTGAAGGATTTTCAAAGATCGCTACGCCCCTTACTAAGTTAACCAGGAAGAATGTGAAGTATATATGGACTGATGAATGTGAACATAGTTTTATGACCTTGAAACAGAAACTAACCAATGCTCCAATTTTAACCCTTCCAGCTGAAGATGGTAAATTTAGTATTTACTGTGATGCTTCCAAAATTGGTCTTGGTGGTGTGTTAATGCAGAGTGGTAAAGTAATAGCTTATGCCTCTAGACAGTTGAAAACGCATGAGAAGAACTATCCTACCCATGAATTAGAATTAGCTGCAGTTGTATTTGCACTTAAGATTTGGAGGCATTACTTGTATGGACAATCCTGTGAGATATTTTCGGATCATAAGAGCCTGAAGTACATCTTCACGCAAAAGGAACTGAATATGAGGCAACGTAGGTGGTTAGAGTTTGTCAAAAATTATGATTTTGAGATCAAGTACCACCCTGGCAAGGCGAATGTAGTGGCAGACGCTTTGAGTAGAGTGACTCCTTTAGTTTCTACTTTGACTCTAGACATACCGATAGCTTTAGAGACAGAATTCCAAAGATTTAACCTGGAAGCTGTGCCAAGTGTGTCAGCCATGCTTTCGGCCTTGTCTTTGAGGCCAACTATTTTGGAGAAAATAAAGGAGGTCCAAATGAATGACACTGAGAGTAATAAGTATAGGTTGTGCATAGATTCCACTGATAAGTCGGATTTCAACTGCTCAGCTGATGGAATTCTCAAGTTTCGAAATAGATGGTTTGTTCCGGCTGATACTGAGCTTAGGAAGGAGATCCTATCTGAGGCACATTCCTCCAGATTTTCAGTTCATCCTGGAAGTACGAAAATGTACAGAGATCTCAAGCAGCATTATTGGTGGCCAGGTATGAAGAGAAGTGTGGCGGAGTATGTGGAGTCATGTCTGGTCTGCCAGCAAGTCAAGGCTGAACATCAGAAACCCTCAGGGACATTGCAACCCTTACCAGTTCCTGAATGGAAATGGGAACAAATAACAATGGATTTTGTCGTTGGACTACCTAGGACAGCAAAGGGGCATGATGCAATCTGGGTTATAGTTGACCGTCTAACCAAATCTGCTCATTTTCTGCCAATTAAGATAACTTACTCAATGGATCAGCTTGCTGAATTGTACATGCAAGAGATTGTCAGATTGCATGGAGTTCCAAGTTCAATAGTTTCAGACCGAGACTCCAGATTTACATCTAAGTTTTGGAAAAGTCTGCACAAGGCTATGAGAACACAGCTTAATTTTAGCACAGCCTTCCACCCTCAAACGGATGGACAATCCGAGAGGACTATTCAGACCTTAGAAGATATGCTCCGAGCATGCGTATTGGATTTTCATGGATCTTGGAGTAGATATTTGTTGACTTATAGATTGTTTAAGTCATAATTTGTTTTTGATTATGTATTTGTATAATTAGTGTACAATTTGATTATGTGTATTTAAAGAGAATAATGAATATGAATTTATTTGGAAATACCCTTGAAAAGGGTATTTTAGTTGTCTAATAAATCGGTTTGAGTATACAGAATTAAATAGCAAAACAGGCTTGCATATACCGATCGCTACACGACAAAGAAATGATGCATCTGCCGATAACGTTTTTGAAGACATCTGCCGATGTCATATCAAGGTGCATTTGCCGATAGCTGTTGAAGCTACTCCTGCCGATGCCGGTTCATGACATGTTGAGATGCATATGCCGATAACATTTACAAGTCTCATCTGCCCGTGAAGCTCTAAGCGAGCATCTACCGATGACGTGGTTAGTGCTTATATGTTTCATCTGCCGATAGCGTTTTTGAATTCATCTGCCGATAGCGTTTTGAAGTCATCTGCCGATAGAGTTTTTGAAGTCATCTGCCAATAGCGTCATGAAGACATCTGCCGATGACGTGTCAAGCGCTTATCTGTTTCATCTGCCGATGGTGTTTGAAGCCACATCTGCCAATGATATTTGAAAACACATCTGCCGATGATAGTTGAAGACACATCTGCCGATGATGTTTGAAGCAGCTCCTGCCGATTGACTAAACGACAAAAGGAGATGCTGACTAAAGCTTGCACCTACTGATCGCGTTTGACAATGCTCCTGCCGATGGAGTTTAAAGGTGCTTCTGCCGATAAAAGTTTAAGATGCTTCTGCCGATAAAAGTTTAAGATGCTTCTGCCGATGGAATTCAAGGATACACCTGCCGATGGATTTTTAGGATACATCTGCCGATGGCATTTCAAGCTGCATCCACCGATGACGTGTCTCTGCTCATAAGTTGCATCTGCCGGTGAACTTCCGCCAGAATTCAAAGTTAGCCGCGAAGCTACAGTGACGTCGTTTTCAGCATTAACTCCAGACCTTTAATGGCGACGACGAATAACATTTTCAGAAGCAACGGATAGCTGCTTCAGTACGGATGCTTTCCAACGGTAACATTTCTCCATTTTGAAGAAAGAAGCATTCAATTCTGTGAAGCAACTTCTTACAGAGTATATAAGCAGAAGAAAGGCTCGAAGACTAACTTTTGCCAATTTGAATTCTGAGCCCTAACTGCGAACGTTATTTTCACACTCTGTATTCTTCTCTACATCTCTCAATCCTAATTTGAGATTCATTTTTGTGAGATTGTAGTCTGAGCTTAATATTTTACAAACTCAAACTTGTAACGGCAGTGGATTGACGCCCGTGAAGTTCAATTCAAATCTGTTGTAACGACCCCTTATCCCAGCAAGATATTGTCCGCTCTGGGGATTGGGCCGCAGCCCAATATCCTCCCCTCACGGCTTTGTTTGGCGAGAACTTCCCGAAAGGTCACCCAACCTGGAATTGCTCTCGCCGAAGCACTTTTAACTTCGGAGTTCTTATGGGATCCGTTGCCAATTGTGCTCCAAAACACGTCTTGCTATGTTGGGTGGGTCTCTTTTACATATGTTTCATTTCCACATACTTCCCCAAGCGATGTGAGATTGTGACGACCCCCTTTTTACGACCTGTCACCTTCCGGCTCGCCCGCGCGGACGTACCGCCATCCGGGTTCCGGTTCGTGCAGCCATCGTACACATACTTGCACATTTGGGTCATCACAATCACCCCCCCTCGGGGGCCCAACGTCCTCATTGGCCACATTTCCGGTTGGGTACAGGCTTTGATACCATTTGTAACGACCCCTTATCCCAGCAAGATATTGTCCGCTCTGGGGATTGGGCCGCAGCCCAATATCCTCCCCTCACGGCTTTGTTTGGCGAGAACTTCCCCAAGCGATGTGAGATTGTGACGACCCCCCTTTTTACGACCTGTCACCTTCCGGCTCGCCCTGCGCGGACTGTTTACCGCCATCCGGGTTCCGGTTCGTGCACAGCCATGTACACATACTTGCACATTTGGTCATCACAATCACCCACCCCTCGGGGGCCAACGCTCCTATTGGCCACATTTCCGGTTTGGGTACAGGCTTTGATACCATTTGTAACGACTCCCTTATCCCGCAAGATCTTGTCCGCTCTGGGGATTGTGGCCGCACCCCAATATCCTCCCCTCACGGCTTTGTTTGGCGAGAACTTCCCGAAAGGTCACCCAACCTGGAATTGCTCTCGCCGAAGCACTTTTAACTTCGGAGTTCTTATGGGATCCGTTGTCAATTGTGCTCCAAAACGCGTCTTGCTATGTTGGGAGGATCTCTTTACATATGTTTCATTTCCACATACTTCCCCAAGCGCTGTGGGATTGTGACGACCCCCTTTTTACGACCCGTCACCTTCCGGTTCGCCCGCGCGGACGTACCGCCATCCGGGTACGTTACAAATGGTATCAGAGCCTGTACCCAACCGGAATTGTGGCCAACGAGGACGTTGGGCCCCCGAGGGGGGGTGATTGTGATGACCTGGATTTGCAAGTATGGTACGATGGCTGCACGAACCGGAACCCGGATGGCGGTACGTCCGCGCGGGCGAACCGGAAGGTGACGGGTCGTAAAAAGGGGGTCGTCACAATCCCACAGCGCTTGGGGAAGTATGTGGAAATGAAACATATGTAAAGAGATCCTCCCAACATAGCAAGACGCGTTTTGGAGCACAATTGACAACGGATCCCATAAGAACTCCGAAGTTAAAAGTGCTTCGGCGAGAGCAATTCCAGGTTGGGTGACCTTCCTGGAAGTTCTCGCCAAACAAAGCCGTGAGGGGAGGATATTGGGCTACGGCCCAATCCCCAGAGCGGACAATATCTTGCTGGGAAATGGGGTCGTTACAGAAATAGTTTTAGTTTTAATAATTATTATTATTATTATAGTTTTTTTTTAAAAAAAATAAAATAATAAAAACCAAAACGACAGAATGGCCGAAGCCATTCTGTCGTTCGACGCCGAGTCCCGCGAGCGAAGAACAGGGGTGACGATCGACGAGCGTGGCTCTCCTCCGACGAAAACGCCGACTATTTCTCGCCATTCTCTGGCCAGACAACGGCGGTGTGAGGCTCCGGTTCCTCCTCGCGCATAAACCGAACGGTGAGCCTCCTTTTCGTGCCCTGTTTTCGTGCTGTTGGTGGCCGGGGGTGGTGAGCTCGATTGAGCTCCGATCGCCGGCCAAAATAGGCTGCTTCCGGCGTGGGTTTGCCAACCCTTGGGCCGGCTATTGTTGCTTGGCAGTGATGAGCATCGTTTGGATGAAAAACAATGAATGCCGATTTAGGGCAATTCGGGTTTGTGGTTTGGAACTTCGATTTTTGGTTAGATTATTCTAATTGAGTGTATATATGGTCGATTGGTGAAGAGATTGACGGAATTTGATGAAAAATCGGAAAGGGGGAAATTTCCGATTAAGGGCAGTTTTGGGTTTTTGATAAATTGACCTAGTTCCGGTTATTTGTTTCAAAATTCCTTTTGGCAGATTAAAATAGGTTATTAGAGGAGTACGTGGCCTCTGGAATCGTTTGATTCCGATAACCGACGCTAAAGTTACGCGCGTTTGAAGTTTTAGGTCGGTTTTTACCGAACCCAAATTAGTGGCCCATTTAATTAGGTTTTAGTTGGATTTGGCTAGAGACTTAGTTTAAGTTTAGAGTTCGTTTATTTAGGATCGGTTTTAATGCCTTAATTGTGAAATGCTTTAGGTGGAGACGACCTTTGGACGGTGCTCGGCTTACTACGGACGCCAGGTAAGTGGATGTTAGGCTTCCGGCCCTTAAGGCCCTACATCGTGTCAACGTTAGGTTTTTCTGCTTTGATGATGATTTTCTGATTGTGGGGATTAATGAGTCGGGTAGCTTAGAATGTTAGTTGTTTGTGAAGTTCGTTAAGTAGTATATGTCCATGTACGTAGTGAATTGTTTGATGATATGTCGTACATAGATTTCTCATGCATCATGTTTTAGAAAAAGTACGAAAATGTTTTAGCATATGATTTCATGATTTAAACGTAGAAACGACAACGATGTAAAACGAAAATGTAAAGTGTCTGAGGGAAGTGGTTCACCCCTCAGAAGTAAATTGTGGAACGTCCAGAAAACGTATGATATCTGAGGGAAGTGGTTCACCCTTCAGGTAAAGATTTATATGTGGAACGTCTAGAGATGGAGAAACTAATCCGCCCTCCATTGGTAGAGGATTACATGTATGTACGATGGAAATGAAATGAATATGTATGATGAAACGAAATGAAATGAATATGTATGATGAAACGAAATGAAATGAATATGTATGACGAAACGAAACGAAATGAATATGAACGATGAAACGAAACGAAATGATTATGTACGATGAAACTGTAGAAACTGCATATGTTAAGTAAAATGTTTTAAATTCATATAGTGCATCCCCTTACTAAGTATTAGGCTTACTGTTTATGTTGCATGATGTAGGTGACAGGTGTGAACTCGATGACAAAGAATAGGTGGTCGACGGATGGTGCTCGTGGCGACGGGGCGTGTTTTGGTTTGGCTAGATGATCCGATGGTGTGCCCCGAACTGTTTTGGTGGCGTGTGGATGTGAGTTAGTTTTGTTGGTTAGAAAGGTGATGGATTTTAGGGTGTATATTTAAGTTTATTATTCAGGAAATTGTATAGTGGATATAGGTTTGATGTAGTACTATTTTGAATGATTTGTTAATGTATGTCCTTGGTGATGTTTTAGGAAATTTAGTGCTTATGCTCGATGTATGTTTTGAGGATTTGATTGGGTTTTGTTTGATCATTTTACGTTAGTAGGTCTATGTGTCGGTTTTGTTTGTGAAAGCATCAAAGTGTTTAAGTATGTAGATTGAATGTTTTGATAGAAATATGTATGAATAGTTGAGTTTTGATGTATATGTAGTGGTAGTAGATTGTTTAGAATGTAGAGTCTTAATTTTAGAAATATACTGGAACTGCTTGGGTTATTTTTAACAGGTAAGGATAAGCTCGATTTTTAGAGCGATCCATGCAGTTCGTTTTCTTGATTTTGTCTGAAATTGTAGGTTATATTAGTGTCATGTTTTGATGATCGAGGAATGAGTGATTTTAAGGGATTTCAACAATCCGAGACTTCAATTTAATGGTTTAGAAGTCGAAACGTTATAAGTGATATAAAAAGAAAAATTCACGTGGTTACGAGAGTTTAAAGTTAAGGTTACGTTAGGGTTAGTTCGTTTAAGGGTTTTGGGTTATGTTTAAAGTAAAAATGAAAAAGTTTATGCGAAAAATACGAGGGCTTAGGTAATGATTATGTCACGGCAAGTCCGTGGCGGCCCTGATCGGGTTGGGGTCGTCACAAGGGAGAGGCGATTGATCGCTTCCCAGAGGCAATCAATCGCCATGCTCTCTGGAATTTCTCCAAAGAGCGCAGCTCCCCCCCCTTCCTTCTTCTTTCTTCCTTCATTTCCTCACACCCTGCATTTCACATTTACACCTCAACCATTACTTAACGTGCACTACTCAATTCCACAACAACTCATCCAGCAACACGCATCACCCGACATTAATCAATACTCAACACAACTCTAACTTAACCTATACACTTCCAAATTTCACGAAAACTGACCGCATGGATTGCTTTAAAACCGAGCCAATCCATACAGTCGTAAATCACCTAAAATCGTCAAATAAAACCCAATCAAATCCTCAAAACAAACATCGAACATAACCACGGAATTTACTAAAACATCACCAAAGACTTACATTACCAAATCATTCAAAATAGCACTACTTCAAACCTACATCCACTGTACGATTTCCTAAATAGTAAACCTAACTATACACCCTAAAATCCATCACTTTTCTAACCAACAAAATAACTCACATTCATTCGCCACAAAAACAGTTCGGGGTACACCATCGAATCTTCTAGCCAAGCCAAAACACACCCCGTCGCCACGAGCACCATCTGTCGACCACCTATTCCTTGACATCGAGAGAACTCTCACCTTCACACCTGTCACCTACATCATGCAACATAAACATTAAGCCTAATTCTTAGTAAGGGAATGCGCTATAGATGACGTATGCATGAATGCATGACTTTTCATAAAACATGTTCATTTTCTTGTTCTTATTCTTTTTCATTTTCGTTAACATGGATTAAGGTGGGGATCTTGTCAGGGAGGTAGGCCAAGTGCGTGTACATAGTCTTTTCGGCCGTATTCATGATCCATCGCGTGGATAGTGACAATAGTTTTGTTGTTATGGCCATACAGTCCCACCCACACTTAATCATTACTTTTCCTTTACATAATTCATGCATGAAGACATTTCGTATGACTTTTGAGAAAACATGATGCATGAGGAATTCACGTATAACATACCATCAAACATATCACCAAACAATTCACAACGTACATGGACATACAATATTTTTAACGAACTTTACAAACAACTAATAGCTAACATCCTAGACTACCCGACTCAGTAAACCCCACAATCATAAAATCATCATCAAAATACAAAAGCCTAACGTTGACACGATGTAGGGCCTTAAGGGCCGGAAACCTAGCACCCACTTACCTGGCGTCCGTAGCAAGCCGTGCACCGTCCAAAAAGTCGTCTCCACCTAAAGCATTCCACAAATAAGGGCATTAAAATCGATCCTAAATGCACGAATTCCAAACTTAAACCAAGCTCCTAACTAAGGAAATTCTTTCCTAAAACTCCATTTTCTCTATTCGGGCATTTCATCGAGCATGTGGTGCTTGCAAATTCTTAAACTCCATTAATGGTTTCTCTCAAAGCTCCAACAATCCCAAAATTAACCTAACAATCACCCAAACACCATGAATCCATTCAATCTACCTAAATAACAACAAATGAATCATAAATGGGCATCAATACCGTTAAACTATCGATTTACAACAAAACTACGATTTCTCAACTCTAAATCGAAAACACCCTAACCAAAATCAATTCCAAAATCAAAACCAAACACCTAGGGTAGTAGCGTCTTACCTAGAACGTCGAATGAGGAAGAAAACGGGAAGAAAACCGAACGTCGGAGAGGAGTCGTTGATCGGCCGTGGAGAATCGGTAAGGGAGAAGAGAGAAATCGTGAGGGAGAGGCGAGGGAGCTCCCTGGCGTAGGAGGAGAAATGAGAGAAGGGGGAGGGGCATTTTTCTTTTTTTGTTAAAATTAACCTAACAAATTACTTAAATGCCCCTTTTCTCTAACTTCCTATTTAATTCGTTATTTAACCTAACTATTTAGTTTTCTCTGAAATTTCTTATTTTTCCCAATAATCCAATTTAATTCTAGGATTCTAACGAAACTCTCCGTTCACAAAACGGACCTAATTTACTATTTTTACGAGTTAAAACACTATAGGGCTAAAACGGAACATAGCGTTACGCTATCAATTTGGATTTCTAAAAATTTGCTTATCTCGCTAAAAATCCTCATAAATTCCTAGGGCTCTAATGAAACTTCCCATTCGAGAAAAGACTTTAATTTACTATTTTACGAAAATACCCCTAAGAGCGGGAACCCGTAAATTTCGGGCGTTACATCCTTCCCTCCTTAATTGGAATTTTGTCCTCAAAATTGTTGCTTGGTTGAACTTTTGATTACTCACCCTCATATTATCTAAGTACGATGTTCGTAAAACTAACCTCGACACCACTATGGTCTCACTCACCCTTCGGGTCTCGATAACTTCCTATATCGCCAAAGTTTTAAATTCTTCTAACTACAGACTTCATAACTAATCGCTCATGCACTCATCGTCATCGACTTGACCCTTGTCACCTAGAATCTCGAATTTCCTCTAACTTAACCTCAAGCTAAGTTTATTCGGTTTCTAACTCCTCAATTTTCGTGGCAACAACACGTACCTAACTACATCGAACCCTCAAAGCTTCTTCACTTCTATGACACTAAGGACCTCATACGTAGATTTCTTATCCAATCCCTCCACTTCAAACTTTTCTCTACACCACTATCTCCTTTCCAAACTATCACTCTCGCTTTCTCGGTATCCTCTAAGTAGTTTCTATAATTATGTCCACTACGCTTGTTCTTGTCCAACTTTTACCTCGGTCTTCATCAATCACTAACAAATTCTTAAGTCTAAACTAAGTCGTTAAACTATTCACCCAACTCCTTAAAGGGTGTATAAACCATTTAACGTAACTTAAGAGTTGAAACTTCCTTAATACTTCCTGTTCTAACTTTGCTTCTAAGCTCACTTGCACAGTCTTGGTGCAAATCTTTCTCCCTTTCATCCAATATGTTCCAATTTCCACAACCTCCGCTACTTGACTCTTATATCAATCTTCCATTTGATCTAGTTAATCTTCTGACTTACCCGCATGATATAATCCAAAGCTCAAAAGTCTACCTAACCGCCCATTTTATCTTACACCACATAATCTCTATTTCCTCAAGTTACGATCTTCTTCACACACTTGAGTTAATTCACTTTAACCTTAGCTATTTATAAAATCTTTGGCTTCGACTTCATTACATACGGGTCGGGCCTTGAAATTCCTAATTTAATCTTATTCCTAATGCACTTGATAACTCTCCAATCCCTTGATTCGCAAGACTTCACGTTCGAGCTTAACTTCAAATCTATACCTTTTGTTTAATTAACAATGTTCTACGCTTATCATTAATATTCTACAAAGACTTCCTTGAAAGTTACTAACTAGTCTACCATTCCGTCATTCGTTCTAGTCAGGTTCTAAATATTTTACTTGGCTTCTTAACAACAATTTACCTACCGATCTTTTTGTTAGCAAACTTGTTGTAGGTAGGTTCACAATCTTAATCCTAGTCTTCTAAAATTTCTAAATCTTGTCCTTCCATTTTTCAAAACTTAGAAATATCTCTTCCATAAAGTCTCTCCTCCTAGTTCCTCGAGCACTGATGTTTCTACATCCACCCCAGAAATAAGCCTCATGTTTGGGGTTCTTAACTTACTCCGCACCAACTATAGACTCGTTCCCTAACTCTAACGCTTATAACCGAAAGAATTTGGGATCATTTACCTTCTTACGTTTCCTATAAGTGATACTTACTCCTGCCGATTTACCATCTCTTTTAACTCTTAAACTCTATCCTACATTCCTCGGTTAAGCAGTACCCCAATGCCTAACGCGTCCAACAATTACCGGTCATCCTTAACTTCATTGAGTTTTCTTTTCTATATATAGTGGCGGTCATAATCTTTCCACGTATCATTAATTGTCCTTCATTGCTTAGTCCTTTAAGATGGTACCTATCTCATAGAGAACGGCTAAATTATATAACTTGGGTATCACCTTTCGTACAACCTTGATCCTTTATTGTTTCTAGATTTATTAACTTACTCACCTCACTTAAATCTCTTTGTTTCTCACATATATATTGGTCAATACGAATTCTCCTAGGCAATCACCCAGATTATACATCCACGACTTTGTACCGATCAATCACATTATCTCTCTAAAAATCCTCATAAATTCTAGGGCTCTAATGAAACTTCCCATTCGAGAAAAGACTTTAATTTATTATTTTACGAAAATAACCCTAAGAGCGGGAACCCGTAAATTCCGGGCGTTACAGCTTTTCTCTAAACCAACGTGGAAGCCTACTTCTTCTTCCACTTTTCTTCAAACAATCTCCTCTCCATTTATTTCAACCACTAATAACTCTAAACTATTCCAACCTAGTGTTTTCTCACAAATTTTCACTTTCTAACACTTATACTTAGCATAACCCTAGGATTAACGTTAAACTCCCATAACATAATCTAATCTATGGCTACTTCGTTAGAGGAAAATTCCAGGTGTTACATAAAGTGTATACGAGATCCCTCTCAGGTTGTGGAATAGAGATAAATCGAAATCTAGCCAACCCTGACTTATGAAGAAAGACCGGTGCGCATTTTCGAATCAGCAATGAAGGTGTTACGCAACAAAAAAATTTCACTGGTGAAAGTTTTATGGCACAACCATAATGTCGAGGAAGAAACCTGGGAACGGCCTCAGGATATGCTAAGACGATACCTAGAATTATTCGGTACATAAATTTTGAGGACAAAATTTTATTAAGGAGGGTGGAATGTAACACCCGAAACTTTACTGGGCACTTTGATTATCTGCATTTAATAAATTATACTACTTTTAAGGGATTTTAGGACTTAATAGAAGAGAAACTAAAGTAGAGAGTCTAATTGGTATAACTAGGATTATGGATAAAGAAGAATGGAAGATTTCAAATTTTAAAGAAGGGTAGGATGTTTGGCGTTGGAGACAACAAAAAGGAAATAGTCATTTTGGAAGGATGAAAGAGAGATGAAGAAATGGAGTTTGAAAGGTCAACAAGTGAAAGACCAATAGAAGGTGACATTAAAAGTCAAGGGAGAAGGAAGGTTAACGTGGGAGATGAATAAAAGAGAAAGGGAAAAGAGAAAAGGTAAAAATGGGTTGAAGAGTCAAAAAGAAGAAGGAGGGAAGCCTCCAATGAAAATTTAACACATGGTTAAGTAGTTTTGTAAACCTTATCCTTTAAGTGTGTTAAATGAAGGTAGAACTTATCTCTTTCACTCTTCTCCTCCACGTTTCTTCTCCTCCATTGCCGACTCTTTCTTCCCTCAAAAAGCTTCATCTTTTGCAAGAGAAAAATTGCAGGGTAAGTTGGATTTTAAGTTAAGTTATGAAGGAGGTTGCCTTTATGAGAATACAGTGGAAGTTTTGTTGGATTTATTGGTGATTGTTAAACCCCAAGTTATGGAGCACAAAAATATTTAGGTTTTCCCTTTTTCTTGAGTGTTTTGATGCCTAGCTTGGATGGGAGAGTGTTTATGGTTTGAGATGGAGGAAAATGGAGGAGTTGTACAATTTTGTTGGAAAATCAATGAACTATAGGGTAGTTGACGATTCTGTAAATTCGGTTTTGTGAGTTAGTTTTGATTGATAAATTGAATTTAGCATGTTAAACTAGACTCTGTAAGGAGTCCATAGCCGTTAGAATTATCAAATTTGGATAGGTATAGCAAAAGATATAGAATTTGGAAGTTCTATCACTTTGGGTTGGAAATTCCGAAAACGGGGTAGGTAATGGTTTGATTTCCATGCTTCAGGTTTGCAAGTTAAAAATGAATTTGAGCACATTTCTGAAACCAAGCTCGGGACACGAGGTAAGTGCATGTTTGCATATGTTTTGGCCGATTGGCTCACACTATAAAGGATGGCTAGAAGGTGGATATTGGAGATGTAAGTTCGAAAGTTTTGGTTTTGGTTGGGTAGAAATTTTAGGTTGTGAGTGAGTTTATTTATGGTAGTTGCTTGTTTACTTGATGATTTGTTTACCAGTTTATTATACGCATATTGCATTTGAGGATATGTATATGTGACATGCATCCATGCATCATGTTTTTAACGCATAGAAAATGATTTTATGCATGTGTTTTCATGTAAACAAGAGCAAAAGAACACAGTACAGTCAAATACGTAAATAGTCATTGAGGGTAGGGAACTGAGTTTTGCCGTTCCGTTAGAGGGACCGTCAGGTGTGTCATTCCACTTCCCCTAGAGCGAGTTGGTCGTCCCGCTAGGTGGACATTCAGTAAGGTCATCTCTCCTCTAGAATCAGGACCCTATTGACTCATGTCATGCAAGAAAATAAAGAACAGACTCTGTGCATGTTTTATGAATAGCATATCATGTAACAACCACAGAGGGATCGTACGACAAAATAGCACTTCCATCATCCGATGGCTCAAACACTCTACATCTGCCGATCGCTAGACGACAAAATAGCACTTCCATCATCCGATGGCTCAAACACTCTACATCTGCCGATCGCTAGACGACAAAATAGCACTTCCATCATCCGATGGCTCAAACACTCTACATCTGCCGATCGCTAGACGACAAAATAGCACTTCCATCATCCGATGGCTCAAACACTCTACATCTGCCGATCGCTAGACGACAAAATAGCACTTCCATCATCCGATGGCTCAAACACTCTACATCTGCCGATCGCTAGACGACAAAATAGCACTTCCATCATCCGATGGCTCAAACACTCTACATCTGCCGATCGCTAGACGACAAAATAGCACTTCCATCATCCGATGGCTCAAACACTCTACATCTGCCGATCGCTAGACGACAAAATAGCACTTCCATCATCCGATGGCTCAAACACTCTACATCTGCCGATCGCTAGACGACAAAATAGCACTTCCATCATCCGATGGCTCAAACACTCTACATCTGCCGATCGCTAGACGACAAAATAGCACTTCCATCATCCGATGGCTCAAACACTCTACATCTGCCGATCGCTAGACGACAAAATAGCACTTCCATCATCCGATGGCTCAAACACTCTACATCTGCCGATCGCTAGACGACAAAATAGCACTTCCATCATCCGATGGCTCAAACACTCTACATCTGCCGATCGCTAGACGACAAAATAGCACTTCCATCATCCGATGGCTCAAACACTCTACATCTGCCGATCGCTAGACGACAAAATAGCACTTCCATCATCCGATGGCTCAAACACTCTACATCTGCCGATCGCTAGACGACAAAATAGCACTTCCATCATCCGATGGCTCAAACACTCTACATCTGCCGATCGCTAGACGACAAAATAGCACTTCCATCATCCGATGGCTCAAACACTCTACATCTGCCGATCGCTAGACGACAAAATAGCACTTCCATCATCCGATGGCTCAAACACTCTACATCTGCCGATCGCTAGACGACAAAATAGCACTTCCATCATCCGATGGCTCAAACACTCTACATCTGCCGATCGCTAGACGACAAAATAGCACTTCCATCATCCGATGGCTCAAACACTCTACATCTGCCGATCGCTAGACGACAAAATAGCACTTCCATCATCCGATGGCTCAAACACTCTACATCTGCCGATCGCTAGACGACAAAATAGCACTTCCATCATCCGATGGCTCAAACACTCTACATCTGCCGATCGCTAGACGACAAAATAGCACTTCCATCATCCGATGGCTCAAACACTCTACATCTGCCGATCGCTAGACGACAAAATAGCACTTCCATCATCCGATGGCTCAAACACTCTACATCTGCCGATCGCTAGACGACAAAATAGCACTTCCATCATCCGATGGCTCAAACACTCTACATCTGCCGATCGCTAGACGACAAAATAGCACTTCCATCATCCGATGGCTCAAACACTCTACATCTGCCGATCGCTAGACGACAAAATAGCACTTCCATCATCCGATGGCTCAAACACTCTACATCTGCCGATCGCTAGACGACAAAATAGCACTTCCATCATCCGATGGCTCAAACACTCTACATCTGCCGATCGCTAGACGACAAAATAGCACTTCCATCATCCGATGGCTCAAACACTCTACATCTGCCGATCGCTAGACGACAAAATAGCACTTCCATCATCCGATGGCTCAAACACTCTACATCTGCCGATCGCTAGACGACAAAATAGCACTTCCATCATCCGATGGCTCAAACACTCTACATCTGCCGATCGCTAGACGACAAAATAGCACTTCCATCATCCGATGGCTCAAACACTCTACATCTGCCGATCGCTAGACGACAAAATAGCACTTCCATCATCCGATGGCTCAAACACTCTACATCTGCCGATCGCTAGACGACAAAATAGCACTTCCATCATCCGATGGCTCAAACACTCTACATCTTCCAGCAATCGTGCTTAAACTCGCTACATCTGACGATTGCTAGATGACAAAATAGCACTTCCATCATCCGATGGCTCAAACACTCTACATCTGCCGATCGCTAGATGACAAAATAGCACTTCCATCATCCGATGGCTTCAAACACTCTACATCTGCCGATCGCTATACGACAAATAGCACTTCCATCATCCGATGGCTCAAACACTCTACATCTGCCGATCGCTAGACGACAAAATAGCACTTCCATCATCCGATGCTCAAACACTCTACATCTGCCGATCGCTAGACGACAAAATAGCACTTCCATCATCCGATGGCTTAAACTCTCTACATCTGCCGATGACGTCAGCCGGATGATTGCCTTATCCAGCTTCTATCACACGGCAGCAAACACCATAATCATCAAACAATCTCATCCAATAGAACATACCATAACTCACCCGAATCTTAACTCAGTAACTATAAACCTCAATGAGTAAGGATCATAATGTAACAACCCGGCCACCATACATCGATGGTTTACACCGAGCTGTGCAGCCACCGTGCATCGATGGTTTACACTGCCACGTGGCAGCCACACAGGCCCACCACGTGTACTCACAGTACTTTACTCTCCCTGCTGAGTATTTTTACCTTCCTTCCCACTCGAACCCAAGACCTCAGGGTAAGTACCTGGGCTACAAGTGAGAAGTACCACTTGGGCTGACCAGCTCAAGTGGTACTTCTCACTTGTAGCCCAGGTACTTACCCTGAGGTCTTGGGTTCGAGTGGGAAGGAAGGTAAAAATACTCAGCAGGGAAAGTAAAGTACTGTGAGTACACGTGGTGGGCCTGTGTGGCTGCCACGTGGCAGTGTAAACCATCGATGCACGGTGGCTGCACAGCTCGGTGTAAACCATCGATGTACGGTGGCCGGGTTGTTACAATAAAAGGCGCCTTTTATTGTAACAACCCGGCCACCGTACATCGATGGTTTACACCGAGCTGTGCAGCCACCGTGCATCGATGGTTTACACTGCCACGTGGCAGCCACACAGGCCCACCACGTGTACTCACAGTACTTTACTCTCCCTGCTGAGTATTTTTGCCTCCCTCCCCACTCGAACCCAAGACCTCAGGGTAAGTACCTGGGCTACAAGTGAGGAGTACCACTTGAGCTGGTAGCCCAAGTGGTACTCCTCACTTGTAGCCCAGGTACTTACCCTGAGGTCTTGGGTTCGAGTGGGGAGGGAGGCAAAAATACTCAGCAGGGAGAGTAAAGTACTGTGAGTACACGTGGTGGGCCTGTGTGGCTGCCACGTGGCAGTGTAAACCATCGATGCACGGTGGCTGCACAGCTCGGTGTAAACCATCGATGTACGGTGGCCGGGTTGTTACAATAAAATTTTTGCCTCCCTCCCCACTCGAACCCAAGACCTCAGGGTAAGTACCTGGGCTACAAGTGAGGAGTACCACTTGAGCTACCAGCTCAAGTGGTACTCCTCACTTGTAGCCCAGGTACTTACCCTGAGGTCTTGGGTTCGAGTGGGGAGGGAGGCAAAAATACTCAGCAGGGAGAGTAAAGTACTGTGAGTACACGTGGTGGGCCTGTGTGGCTGCCACGTGGCAGTGTAAAACCATCGATGCACGGTGGCTGCACAGCTCGGTGTAAACCATCGATGTACGGTGGCCGGGTTGTTACAATAAAAGGCGCCTTTTATTGTAACAACCCGGGTCCTGAACCCCGTCCCCGGCCACCGTGCATCGATGGTTTACACCGAGCCACGTGTCCAGCAACGCCGAGCTGTGCAGCCACCGTGCATCGATGGTTTACACTGCCACGTGGCAGTGTAAACCATCGATGCACGGTGGCTGCACAGCTCGGTGTAAACCATCGATGTACGGTGGCCGGGTTGTTACAATAAAAGGCGCCTTTTATTGTAACAACCCGGGTCCTGAACCCCGTCCCCGGCCACCGTGCATCGATGGTTTACACCGAGCCACGTGTCCAGCAACGCCGAGCTGTGCAGCCACCGTGCATCGATGGTTTACACTGCCATGTGGCAGCCACACAGGCCCACCACGTGTACTCACAGTACTTTACTCTCCCTGCTGAGTATTTTTACCTTCCTTCCCACTCGAACCCAAGACCTCAGGGTAAGTACCTGGGCTACAAGTGAGAAGTACCACTTGAGCTGGTCAGCCCAAGTGGTACTTCTCACTTGTAGCCCAGGTACTTACCCTGAGGTCTTGGGTTCGAGTGGGAAGGAAGGTAAAAATACTCAGCAGGGAGAGTAAAGTACTGTGAGTACACGTGGTGGGCCTGTGTGGCTGCCACGTGGCAGTGTAAACCATCGATGCACGGTGGCTGCACAGCTCGGCGTTGCTGGACACGTGGCTCGGTGTAAACCATCGATGCACGGTGGCCGGGGACGGGGTTCAGGACCCGGGTTGTTACACATAAACTCATTCAAAATACGCATAGCGGAAGGATTAAGCAAAACAAACTATTCAATAATCCTTAAAATCGTAATCAGACTCTAAAGACATACCATTCAAATTCGAATCTCATTGTTATAAGAAATTCTGTTCTACTTAGTCATCTGTTCATCATAAACTTTTCTAACTTACTATGAGTATAACCAGGGAGCTTAATCGCCTATCTAACCTTGTACTATCACACTGAGCATCCTCCAGCAACCAGCTTTAAACGTTCTCTTGGAATTGGGAATCCTCACCTATTAACTCTTCACCTACATCATAAGGTTCAACTATAAGCCTAATGCTTAGTAAGGAATGCAACAATAACATGAATGCGTGAATGCATAATTCAGAGAAATACATGGTCATAAGTCTTTTCTTGTTCATAATCATCATCCATAATCATGAATCATAACCATCATTCGTAATCGTTGTTCATAATCATTGTTCATAATCATTGTTCATAATCATTGTTCATAATCATTGTTCATATTCATCAATTAAGTTGTGTGGAATGAGAGAAGATTTGTGCCGGTAAAGGGGGTTCGACAGTGAGTTTGATTACGGTCCCTACTGCGGGTCGTATTCATATGTCTTTCTTTGGACTGTGACATATACCACACCGCCCCCAACCCTCACTCAACCACGTTGCAGGGATTTTATCATCTTATCTTGTTCATGAGAAAACATGCTTTTAAAACATTTTCATGTGCATAAAACATTGATAATGCATGAACATGGGAATTCTTAACTCATTCAGGCTACAGAACAGAACATTCATCCAGTATGAAAACTTACCATTAGACTAAACGTCAACATAAGTACTAGACTGTAGCATAATAACCTCTAATCGTCATATCAGTTACTATCTAGCATCCTTGTGATGTAGGGCCCTATTGGCCGGAAATCCTATACATTCACTTACCTGGTGTCCTTAGCAATGAGAGCACCTTTTCCTCAGACTTCTTTACCTAAAACATTTACATTACAGTAGTTAGAACAAAATCCTAAAAGTTCTACTCACAAGTCATCCTAGGGTCTAATAGCTAAGAGTCATTCCCGAATTCTTTGTTTAATGCTCAATGTAGTCTGAAATCCCAAAATCAAAACAGACAGATTCGATTATCGATAACTCAGGGATGGTTGTTTTAAATGTCCAGAATCGATTTGATAAAAGCATTCCCACTCTCAGATTTCAAATGTTCTTATTATTAGTCGGCCATTGGAAAATCCAAAACTCCAATGCCGAGTAGAAAACAGGACTAACAAACTAACAGATAGCTACATTGTCTATTGCATAGAGAAAACCGATCGTCGAAGAGAGTATGCTGAAAGCAGAGAGCAAGAGCTCGGGAGAGAAGAAATCGCCGAAAAGGAAGGTGTCAGCTACAGTGGCTTAAATGAAGTTTAAAACATTTCCTTTTTCTTTATATACTGGTCATCACCCTCCATTATTACAACTTTGCCACCCAACCTAGTTTAATTCCACATGAAATTAGTTATTCTTGGTATAAAACTCTAAACCGTGAAGATTGAATGTTCATGACTGTTAATACAGTTAGGGAGTCACCTGGTTGAAGTTGTCGGGTGTTACATATCATAATCATGAGCATGCATTTTATTTATTTATACATCACTTACTAAGTGTTAGACTCATCAATTTACTTTGTGGTGTAAGTGATATTATAGCAGGTGAGGATGTTGATCCTCAGGATGACTGATAGAGTAGTTGGTGAAGGTCGTTCATGGGGTGTGCTCAAAGCTGTTAGGACGATTTTGACCTGTGGGACAATAGTAGGTATTTTGGTAAATGTGTATAGACCGATGTTTTATATTTTAGTTACATGATAAGCTTACAGACTTTTCGCTTTGTTTCTAAACATGTAACACCCAACATTTTCGGTTTCCGCTCCTCAAGGGTATTTTGTAAATAGAGGAATTTAAGTCCGTTTCGCGAGCAAGAAGTTCTGTTAGGACTCCGAGAATTTATTTGGGATTATAGGTAGAGTGAGGAAGTTACGAGGATCTAAATTGATGGGTTTTTCATGTTTTGTAAAAAAAACTAGGTTAAGTGGCAATGTTGTAATTAAGGGTTGATTTTAATTATTATATATATGGAAATAAACTTAAAACCCCACAAAACCCCTCCACGGTTCTTCCTTCAGCCGACTCTCCCCCCCTCTCTCACGTTTTTTTCCTTCCCTTCAGTGACTTCCCTTTCACGCAGCCACGGTTTCTTCCTCTCAATTGATTCTTTCTCTGTTTTCTTCAAGATTCAATCCCTAGGTAAGATTCTAAGTATTCTGGATGATTAACTTTCGATTTAGAAATTTATATTGGTTCAAGTTTAAAGTTCTAATGCTTAGAAATGTTGGGGTGATGTTAATATTTGTGAGTTTTTCATGTTAATGGCATTGGTGATAGGATTCTGGATGTTGCTAATGTTTAGGTTTTGAGAATATGGTTTTGGTAAGAATATGATAGTTTTAGCACACAAATGCCATTAATGCCTTTGGTGACTAAGTTACGCACTCTGGGTACTCGATGAAATGCCTTAGAGGTTTAAGCTAAATTCTAGGATGATTTCTTTAGCTAAGATTTTACCAACTTTGAGTTTAGATTATTCAGGATATATTTAACATTGAAGTATGTAATGTCTTAGGTGGATAAGAATTCAAGTGAAGGCACGGCATTGCTAAGGAGTCCAAGTAAGTGAGTGTGCCAGGTTTCTGGCCTTTAGGGCCTTACATCACAAGGATATTAGGAAATCTATATTGATGTTGCTTGATGATTTATGGATGACTGAGAGTTATGCTATGTGATGTTCTGATAGAGTTTATAAAGTCGTTTGTTCTGGTATAATTTTTTTCATAGTCTGATGATTTAAGTGCATTCATGTTCTTGCATCATGATTTGTCTTCCAAGAATACAAAAATATTTTATGTACATGCTCCTTTTATGAATGATGAACAAGAACATGAAAAGAACAAGAACAAGTAAACAAACATGTATATGTCACTGTCCATTTAATGGACCAAGATTTCTGTCCGCAAGGACCAAGTACACGCACATAAATGAATGATGAACAAGAATATGAAAAGAACAAGAACAAGTAAACAAACATGTATATGTCACTATCCATTTAATGGACCAAGATTTCTATCCGCAAGGACCAAGTACATGCACATAAATGAACGATGAACAAGAACATGATTCTCATGATATGATCGAGAACACGAACATGAACATGATTCCCATGATATGAATAAAGAATGTGAACATGATTCCTTTTATTAAGTATGCATTCATGAGCATTCATGTATATGTTGCACTCCTTACTAAGCATTAGGCTTATAGTTTAAACCTTATGATGTAGGTGACGAGTTGGAAGGTGAGGACCAATAACCGAATGAGGATGTTTAAGTCTAGTTGCTGGATGGTGCTCAAGGCAGGATTTGTGGCTGGGCGGCGATTTTGACCCATGGTGTGCTGCTCTTAGTATATTTTAGTAAGATCTATGATACTGAAGTATACGTAAGTTAAGGTTTTCTTATGATAAAGAAGGCTGGAGTTGTCTGGTACAATTTCATGTTTAAAGAGGATTTTAAGACTAAGAGTTCATCTGTTTTTCTGTAAGTCTTCCGCTACGCATGTTAAGTTTTTATGAGTATGAATGATTTCTGTGAATTGAGATGTGAGTTTACTTATTAAGTTAGTTTCAGAGAGCTAGCTGAACGTTCGCCAGGGGAGGCGATTGATTGGTTGTCTATGTGTTCTGTTTTGTAAGTAAAAATAGTCGTCCAAACTTGAAGGTAAAGACAGTCGTCCAGAGTCATAAGTAAATCGTTGTCCAGAATAAGTGAATAAGTCATCGTCCAAAGTTAGGGGCGAGTCCAAGTCCAGAGAACGTTGTCGAGTTGTCGGCCAAAGTAAGTAGTCACGTGACTGTGGACGACAAAATCGCGTGATCTGTGGATGACAAATTTAAGTAAGTCCATAGAGGTTGGTCTGTGGACGATAAGTCTATGTAACCCGTGAGTAAGTAGTCACGTGGTCTGTGGACGACAAACTTAAGTAAGTCCATAGACGTTGGTCTGTGGACGATGAGTTTATGTAGCCCATGGACAATGAAGTCACGTGGACTATGGACGATAAAGTCACATAGTCTGTGGACGAAGAGTCTAAGTAAGTTTGTGGACGATAAAGTTTAGTTAAGCATTCTGGCAAAGAAAGTCAGTCGTCCACACTGCCTTCTGTTTTCAAACGTCCACACTGCCTTATGATTTCAGTCGTCCACACCGCCTTTTGATTTCAATCGTCCACGCTGTCTTCTGTTTCTGTTATCCATTCCTGTCTATTATAACGTCTACCCCTACTGTTTAAATTGATGAAACCCGAGAGGAAAAATACTGTTCCTTCAATGAAACCCGATATGAAAGAGTTGAGTTCTAAGAATTTAAGGTTTTTAGTTTGTTGTTCTTTTAAACGTCCACGAGTTATTTAAAAAGAAATTACAAGTAGTTGTTCTTAGATTTAAATGACTAAGTTATGTTGAGAATATGCCACGACCTACTGGGGTCGTGACAAAACGTAACTCGGATTTTTGTTGTTTTAGGTTGTTAAGTAAATGATGTTGTGTTTGATTGAGATAAATGGTGAATTAGGTTGACTTATAGATGAATGTGGTTTAAAATCACAGGTGTTAGGTTTCAAGGAGTTTAGGCGTTATACTGTCTGTTTTCCCGAATGGTTTAGAGTGTTAGTTAAGGTTGATAGTAGTTGGTGATGAAAGTGTCGACCAAAATACAGGGGTGTCGACCAGTCAGTGTTTAGATGATCGAAGGTGTCGACCCTTGAGTGCGTCAATTGAGCAAGGTGTCGACCACTTTTACTAGGTGTCGATCGAAGTTGCTACCCGAGAAGAAGTAGGTGTCGACCCCGTTTATTAGTGTCGACAGGCCACTGTTCCGTTAGAAAACAGAGGCAAATGAGGTGTCAACCACTTCCCTTAAGTGTCAACCGAAGTTGCAAAGGGATGCAACCCGAACCGATTGGAGTGTCGACCACTGGATGTGGATGCCAACCCGAGCCTCTAGGTGTCGACCGGTGACACCAAGTGTCGGCCGGTCTGTGTAGGAAAAGAAAAAAAAAGTATTTTCGAGAAAATTTTTCACATGTTTTCCCATAATGATTTTTAAAAATGATTACACGTTTTGATCGTTTTATATAAAGTCTCACGAATAGTCACATTAGTAACGTCCGAGTCACGACAGGGTGGTATCAGAGCCTAGGTCAAAATCATTTTTGTAGACTGCCTAACAGCACAAGCCGCAACATGAATATTCTTCATCAATTGTAAGTATGTTTACGTATTTTTTAGTGTTTGGTACTTTATTATAATTATAAATTTGTTAGGACTAACAAAATGAATAGAGGACAAAGAAGAGATCAAGAGAGAGAACCAGCTGATATGAGCAATGCCATCGACCGACTAACAGATTTGGTGGACCGCCAATCTCAAATAATCGAAATGTTTATTAACAAGGAAGAACAAGGAAATCCGAATCATGGAGGATCGAGTGATCAGAGTGGGGATAGATTCAGGCAACTTCGACCTCCGACTTTTGATGGGTAAGCTTCGGATTCTGCTTATGCAGAGGAATGGATCCGGACCATTGAAAGAATTAGAAGGGAATTTAAAGTCACTTGTGCAGCATTCTATCTTTCTAAGGATGCTGGTTTTTGGTGGGATACCATCGCGGTTACAACAAATGTGAAAGGGATGACTTTGGAGCAATTTAAGATGGCATTTTATGGTAAGTACTTTAGTCGTGCGGTCAGAACGAGCAAAATGGCAGAGTTTGCGCAACTGCGCTAGACTGGCTCTGTAGTCGAGTATGTCCGTCAATTCGAGTCTTTATCTCAATTTGCTCCCCACCTGGTGAATAATGATGAGAATAAAGTTTTCCAATTTGTACAAGGCTTGAAGGTAGAAATCTTCAGAGGCGTAGAAATAGCGGGAACCGAAGACATTCCCTATACCAAGGTAGTGGCCAAAGCTCTGGCAGTTGAGAGGGCTGAGCAGAAATGTTACTAGCAAAGGGAGTCCACCAGAAAATTCTTTCGAGAAGTCCAGCCTCAACAACAGCAAAGTAAAGGATGGCAACGACCACAACATCAGCAGCAACAATAGCAACAAAGACAAAGAGAGGTGAAGAGACCCAATGACAGAAAGATTGCTCAAGGGAAAGAGAAACAAGTACAAGGGTCTTTTGTACCCCAGTTTCTGCAATGTCGTAAATGCCAGAAATGTCATCCTGGCGAATGCTGGCTCAGTACAAACCGGTGTTTTAATTGTAATGAAGTCGGCCATTTTGCTAAAGATTGCCCGAAAAGGAACCAGAGTCAGACAAAGCCGAATGTACCACTTAGGGACTAGGGTCAGATGAAGCTGAATGTTACACTAAGGGTGTTTGCTCTTATTGAAGACGATGAAGAGCAACCTTCAGTTATTTCCAGTTCAATTTTACTTAATAATGTTGTAGCTTATACATTGATCGACTCTAGTGCTACGCACTCTTTTGTTTCTTTAGGTTTTGCGATCAAATTGAATTTATTACCTATGCCTGCTGAGCATCCCTATGATGTTATGTTGCCATTTGGAGAAAAATTATATTCAGATCAAGTAGTGCGTGATTGTATGATGTCGGTGGGAGATTATAGGATGCCTGCTGATTTAAAAATCATCAACATGAAGGGATATGATGTTATTGTGATGACTCGAATATGCACGTATGGGTACGATGGCTGCACGTACCGGAACTCGGATGGCGATACGTCCGCGCGGGCGAATCAGAAGGTGACAGGTCGTAAAAAAGGGGTCGTCACAATCCCACATCGCTTGGGGAAGTATGTGGAAATGAAACATATGTAAAGAGACCCTCCCAACATAGTAAGACGCGTTTTGGAGCACGATTGGCAATGGATCCCATAAGAACTCCGAAGTTAAAAGTGCTTCGGCGAGAGCAATTCCAGGTTGGGTGACCTTCTGGGAAGTTCTCGCCAAACAAAGCCGTGAGGGGAGGATATTGGGCTACGGCTCAATCCCCAGAGCGGACAATATCTTGCTGGGAATAGGGGTCGTTACAAATGGTATCAAAGCCTGTACCCAACCGAAAATGTGGCAAACGAGGACGTTGGGCCCCCAAGGGGAGGTGATTGTGATGACCCGAATATGCACGTATGGGTACGATGGCTGCACGTACCGGAACCCGGATGGCAGTATGTCCACGCGGGCGAACCGGAAGGTGACAGGTCGTAAAAAGAGGGTCGTCACAATCCCACATCGCTTGGGGAAGTATGTGGAAATGAAACATATGTAAAGAGACCCTCCCAACATAGTAAGACGCGTTTTGGAGCACGATTGGCAACGGATCCCATAAGAACTCCGAAGTTAAAAGTGCTTCGGCGAGAGCAATTCCAGGTTGGGTGACCTTCTGGGAAGTTCTTGCCAAACAAAGCCGTGAGGGGAGGATATTGGGCTACGGGGAATGTAACACCCGGCCGTACGGAATATTAAATATTTTAGCGTAAATGGTATTTTTATAAATATGCCAAATTAAGTCCATTTTGCGAAAAGAAAATGTTATTACGATCCTAATAATTAATAAGAATAGTACCAGGGAAAATAAATAAAAATAAAAATAAATGGTTTTAATTTAAATTGTTTATTGTTTATTTTAAATGGTTTAAAAACATAGATTTCGATTTAGATTTCGATTTCGATTCCGACTTTAAAAATTTTGGTTTCCGCTCTAAATTCCGCTTAAATGCAATTAAAGTTATTAGGATAAAAATAATAATACAGAAAAATTGGGTACAGTAATAGGGTCGTTACAGTTATATTGGACATGGATTGATTATTCAAGCATTTTGCCACTATTGACTGCAGATCAAAAATAGTTTGTTTCCCGAATGGTGTGAAGTATTCCTTTCGAGCTGTGAAAAATACCAGTACTATATTGGTAGTTTCATCCATCAGAGCGCAGCGATTGTTGAAGAGTGGATGCACCGGATTTCTAGCTAGTATGGTTGACAAGAATAGGCAAGGTAAAGTGAAACTTCAAGAAGTACCAGTTGTCCAAAATTTTCTAGAAGTTTTCTTAGACGATTTGTCAGGTTTACCCCCAGACAGGGAAATAGAATTTGAAATTGATGTAATTCCTAGGGCTGCACCCATATCAAAGAATCCGTACCATAAGACTCCTACCAATTTAAGAGAATTAAAATCACAGCTGACAGAACTGGCAGACAAGAGTTTCATCTGCCCTAGTTTTTCGTTTTGGGGTGCACCAGTTCTCTTTGTGAAAAAGAAAGATGGATCTCTGAGAATGTGTATTGATTTCAAAGAACTGAATAAATTGAGGATTAAAAATAAATATCCCTTGCCATGTATTGACGATTTATTTGATCAACTCCAAGGTGCCCAGGTATTTTCTAAGATTGATCTTCGATCTGGATACTATTAGCTGAAAGTCAAGACAGAGGATGTTCCAAAGACTGCTTTTCGAACGAAGTAAGGACATTACGAGTTTCTAGTAATGTCTTTTGGTTTAATAAACGCTCCTACAGCCTTTATGGACCTGATAATCGGATCTTCACGAATATTTAGATAAATTTTGTGATCGTATTTATGATGATATTTTGGTCTATTCTAAGACTAAAGAGGAACACAAGGAGAACTTAACTGTGGTTTTGTCAATTTTGAAGCTTCATCAATTGTATGTAAAATTTTCTAAGTGTGAATTTTGGCTAGATCGAATCAATTTCCTCATGAATGTTATATCAAAAGAAGGAGTTTCTATTGATCCTTCAAAAATTCAGGCTATTATTGATTGGCCACAGTCTAAAAATGTTGGTGACATACAAAGTTTTCTTGATCTGGCAGACTACTATAGGCGATTTATAGAGGGTTTTTCCAGAATAGCCCTACCTTTATCTCGTTTAACCAGAAAAAGTGTGAAATTTTGGTGGTCTGAAGATTGTGAGAACAGTTTTCAGACGCTTAAAACAGAAATTGATGACAGCTTCTGTGTTGACGCAGCCAATTGAGGGTGGCAATTTCAATATTTATTGTGACGCCTCCAGGTTGGGTTAGTGTTATTTTAACCAAATGAAAAAGAATGTGGCTTATGCATCAAGACAGCTCAAAACCTAGGAAAGAACTATCGCGACACACGATTTGGTAGTACTGCTGTGTAATTTGGCATTAAAAATATGAGGCCACACCTATAAGGGCTACATGTGAAGTTTTTTTCTGACCACAAAAGTTTGAAATACATATTCACATAGAAACTAGACTGACCGAGCAAAGATAGTGGTTAGAATTTCGTGAAGGACTATATATGAGATCCAGTACCCCATGAGACCAACGGGTACCTGATGCTTTGAGTCAAGAATTCCACAACAAAGCAGTCCTAAAATATCAGCTAGTCGTGGACCTGATGAATCGGATCTTTCACGAATATTTAGATAAATTGATGTATTTATTGATTGAATATTTGGTCGATTCTAAGACTAAAGAGGGAACACAAGGAGAACCTAACTGTGGTTTTGTCAATTTTGAAGCTTCATTCAAAGGCATGTAAAATTTTCTAAGTGTGAATTTTGCTAGATCGAATCAATTTCCTCATGAATGTTATATCAAAAGAAGGAGTTTCTATTGATCCTTCAAAAATTCAGGCTATTATTGATTGGCCACAGTCTAAAAATGTTGGTGACATACAAAGTTTTCTTGATCTGGCAGACTACTATAGGCGATTTATAGAGGGTTTTTCCAGCATAGCCCTACCTTTATCTCGTTTAACAGAAAAAGTGTGAAATTTTGGTGGTCTGAAGATTGTGAGAACAGTTTTCAGACGCTTTAAACAGAAATTGATGACAGCTTCTGTGTTGACGCAGCCAATTGAGGGTGGCAATTTCAATATTTATTGTGACGCCTCCAAGGTTGGGTTAGGTGTTATTTTAATGCAAGATGAAAAAGTTGTGGCTTATGCATCAAGACAGCTCAAAACCTATGAACAGAACTATCCGACACACGATTTGGTATTAGCTGCTGTGGTATTTGCATTAAAAATATGGAGGCACTATCTATATGGCTAGCAATGTGAAGTTTTTTCTGACCACAAAGTTTGAAACATATTCACATAGAAAGACTTGAACCGGAGGCAAAGATAGTGGTTAGAATTCGTGAAGGACTATGATATTGAGATCAAGTACCACCCATGAAAGACCAACAGGGTAGCTGATGCTTTGAGTCAGAAGTCCACAACAAAGCAGCCTAAAATATCAGCTATGTCAGTTGAGCTTAAATCGGAGATTGAAGGATTTCATATGGAGATTGTTGCAAACTTGACAGCTATGCTTTCGGCTATATCATTAAAGCCAAACTATGTTGGAAAAATTAAAGAAGCTCAGCAGACTAATTCAGAGTGTGAATATTACAAATCAAGCATGGCATCCAATGATTCTTCGGAGTTCAATTTTTCCAATGATGGAGTATTAAAATTTAAGGATCGATGGTATGTGCCTTATGACCCCGAGTTACGAAAAGAAATTTTATCTGAGACACATTCGTCTACTTTCTCTATACACCCTGGAAGTAAAAAAATGTATAGAGACTTGGCATCCAATGATTCTTCGGAGTTAAATTTTTCCAATGATGGAGTATTAAAATTTAAGGATCGATGGTATGTGCCTTATGACCCCGAGTTACGAAAAGAAATTTTATCTGAGACACATTCGTCTACTTTCTCTATACACCCTGGAAGTAAAAAAATGTATAGAGACTTGAAGCAGCATTTCTGGTGGCCAAACATAAGAGAGATGTGGCAAAGCACGTTGAACCGTGCATTACTTGTTAGCAAATTAAAGCAGAGCATCAGAGGCCGGACGAAACACTACAACCATTACCAATTCCAGAGTGGAAATGGGAACCAATTTCTATGGATTTTGTTGTTGGACTACCTAAAATGAAGAAAGGATATGATGGTATATGGGTGATTGTAGATCGATTAACCAAGTCAGCCCATTTTCTACCGATAAAGATGACGCTTTCCATGACGCAGTTTGCTGAATTGTTTATTCAAGAGATCGTGAGACTGCATGGGGTAGCCATCTCGATTGTATCAGATCGAGATCCCAGGTTTACGTCAACTTTTTGGAAAAATCTTCATAAAGTCATGGGAACTCAATTGACGTTTAGTACAGCATTTCATCCTCAAACAGATGGAAAGACGGAGAGAACAATTCAGATTCTGGAGGATATGTTGAGAGCGTGTGTATTGGAGTTCCAAGGATCATGGAGCAAGTATCTACCGTTAGTGGAATTCTCGTATAATAATAGTTTCCAGTCAACTATTGGCATGGACCCTTACGAAGCACTTTATGGTAGGAAGTGCAGATCTCCTTTATACTGGGATGAGGTCGGAGAAGCTAGATTAGTTGGTCCAGATATTTTGCAGCAGACTGCAGAGAAGATTGCAATTATTAGACAACGGATCTTGACAGCTCAGAGCCGACAGAAAAGCTATGCAAATCAGAGGAGGCGAGAGTTGGAATTCAATGTGCATGACGAGGTGTTTTTGAAGATTTTGTCATTCAAAGAGGTGATGAGATTTGGAAGGAAAGGCAAGTTGAGTCCCAGATATGTTGGACCGTTTGTAATTATAGAAAGAATTTGAAAGATGGCCTACAAACTGCAACTACCAGCCTCCATGGACGGGATCCACGATGTTTTCCATGTATCGATGCTAAGAAAGTGTATACGAGATCCTTCTCAGGTTGTGGAATAGAGAGAAATCGAAATCCAGCCAACTCTGACTTATGAAGAAAGACCAGTGCGCATTCTCGAATCAGCAGTAAAAGTGTTACGCAACAAAGAAATTCCACTGGTGAAAGTTTTATGGTACAACTACAATGTCGAGGAAGCAACCTGGGAACGGCGTCAGGATATGCTAAACCGATACCCAAAATTATTCAGTACGTAAATTTTGAGAACAAAATTTTATTAAGGAGGGTAGAATGTAACACCCGAAACTTTACTGTGCACTTTGATTATCTGCATTTAATAAATTATACTACTTTTAAGGGATTTTAGGATTTAATAGAAGAGAATCTAAAGTAGAGAGTCTAATTGGTATAACTAGGATTATGGATAAAGAAGAATGGAAGATTTCAAATTTTAAAGAAGGGTAGGATGTTTGGCGTTGGAGACAACAAAAAGGAAATAATCATATTGGAAGGATGAAAGAGAGATGAAGAAATGGAGTTTGAAAGGTCAACAAGTGAAAGACCAATAGAAGAGAAGATGACATTGAAAGTCAAGGGAGAAGGAAGGATAACGTGGGAGATGAAGAAAAGAGAAAGGGAAAAGAGAAAAGGTAAAAATGGGTTGAAGAGTCAAAAAGAAGAAGAAGGGAAGCCTCCAATGAAAATTTAACACATGGTTAAGTAGCTTTGTAAACCTTACCCTTTAAGTGTGTTAAATGAAGGTAGAACTTATCTCTTTCTATAACACCCGGTTCTATCGAACCAGCTCTTTTATTATTAATGGTATACACCTGATTAATCAATAATTTAAGTAGGGTTATTAAAAGACTAGACAAGGGCACTAGAGTAAATTTACAATTTTCAAAAGTGGATAACGTATTTAAGAAAAGAGGGTTGGGTTTAATGCACTGTAGCCGCCACCAATTTCATACTTTTTCCTCTTCGGGTTTTCAGCTCAAGCAGCCGAGCTCTCTAGGCGATTTTTCTCGCCCAATTCTCCTTCAACTTAGGTAAGTTTTCCTCATTTCTCTTAAGATATAGTGGTTGGTTACCTGAGGGAGTACAATGTGAGGATTTTGAAGAGGCTGAGATTGAGTGTAGGTTCGGGTTCTTAGAGATAAATGGGATTACACGGGTAGCAGAGTTTCAAATCAGTTTCCTCAATCTTATTATTGATTTTTGGTAAGGTCTAGTAAGAGTTGGATTAATGTATTGCCATAAACTTAGGTAAGCGAGCTTTTGGAGATGTTGAAACCGAGCATCACCAGGAGAGCCAGGTAAGTAAAGTTTGCTTGTGCCTTCGGGTCTACATCACAAAACATTAGGGTTTGTTTGCTAGAATGTGTTAGTATGTCATGCATCATGTTTTAAAAATATACGAAAATGAATTTGAATGCATGTCAGCATGGTAAGGATTGAACATATTGAAACAGTTATATGAATCAGTTTTACTGTTAAGGGAACTAATTCGCCCCTTAATGAGACAGTGGATATTTATACTTTGGGAGAATTGATCTAACTTCCAATTTCACAGGGGGATCTGAACATGTGAATCAGATATACTGTTAAGGGAACTAATCCGCCCCTTAATGAGACAGTGGATATTTATACTTTGTGTAACACCCGGAAAATTTTGACTACATGTTTAGACCTAAGTTAGTGAGGTATGAGAGTGCTTTGTGAGGGGTTTAGAAGGGATATGATGAGAAGGGAAAATAAAGTGGTTTGACAATTCAAACCAAAGGGTTTGAAAAGTCAAACAACCAATAGGATATTTTTCATGCATTAATGGTATGAAAAAGAATAAATAAAATGAATGAAAAGTGGAGAGATGTATGGCATAACACGTTGGAAGACAAAGGAGAAAAGGGTGGGTGGATTTTCAATTATAAAAAGTTTGGAGGAGAACTTTTAAAAGAAAGAAAAATGGAGGATTTAAGGGTTTGGTTTCTTTCTTTTCTTCCATCTTCTTCCCCACGATTTTCTTCCAAGCTTGGCGTCCTCCATAGCTGCTTCTTGCTCTTTCTTTTCTTCGATTTTCCAAGGTGCTTTCAAGGTAAAATCATGTGGGTTTTTAATTGTATACATTAAGGGTTGGTTTGTTGAAGTTTTTAGGGTGTTTGGTGAGAGTTTGCATAGGGTTTGGAAACCCTAGTTTGTGAAGTCCGAAAATTTAGTGTAGATGTTAGATTCCTTCCCTATTTTGATGTTTTGGTTGTTGGATGACTAGTTTAGGTAGATTTGAGGGTTAGATTGAAGATTGGTGAAGTGTTCACAAAAATGGTTGAAGGACACCTATATACCTGATTCTGTTGGCTGGATTTTTGAGTTGGCTAATGTGTTTGTTTGGTTAATTTGGGTGTTTCAATGGATAGTAGACGTGTAGAGGTTTCTGAAATGGAGTGGCACGTCGAAATCCGTTAAAAAACGAGAGAGTTACGACCGTTTGAAGTTGGACGGTCAATTTTGGTGTAAAATCGGGTTTGGAGTTAAGTTGTGAGTTTAGGTTGAAATGTGTGATTAGTTTAGTTAGAAAAATCCTTATGATTTATTTAGGTTGTTACTAAGTGAATTTTCGTTATTTGTTAGGTGATCGAACGTTTGATTTTGTTGGACGGAGTGAACGAGAAAGTATCGAGCAGCAACCAGGTAAGTAGTGGATGAGTGTTTGTTGCCTTCGGGCCTACACCATAGAACGGTAGGGATTGTTTGTTTGTTGGTTGTGTTTTGCTATGTGTCATGCATTGTGTGTCATGCATCATTGTTTTCTAACTGACGAAATCATGTGTTTTTGCATGTTTGAGTGGTGAGGATGATGTGGAAGAAAGATAAGAAGTGATATGCAACTTGGTCTCGAGTAGAATAGCTTCGTCGGGCAAGTGGCTCGTTGAGCACCCCGCGAGGGATTTTATTCGAGATGCCCTGTTAATGTACGTAATGTGTCGTGAGTATGAATTCCTCGACCTGTTCGTGCTTGAAGTGCACAATGAGGATTCTACGATCGATTGGGGGAGATTCGTGTTGGCCGTCCTGGACTGTGTTGGGACGTGTGCCTCCGGTCTAGCTCCGTGGATCAAGGCGTGGCCGTCCTGGACTGTGTGGGGGCGTGTGCCTACTTGATTCACCTGAAAGTGAAAGATAATTGCAACCGAAATGAAAAGAAAGCAACAGAGTGTGTAGAAACTGCATGTTAGGGTTGAGTCAAGCATTTAGTGTGTTGTTGTGCATTATTTCCCTACTTGCTAAGCGTTAGGCTTATCTTTTTGTGTTCTGTGGTGTAGGTGACGAGTGTTATACAGGTGAGGTTGATGAGACAGCTCAGGATTAGGCCGCAGTCGGAGGAGTACGGAGTCCGCCGGTGCAGGCTGTTGTCGGGGCGTCTGGACCACTGTTCCTCGGGTAGTGTGGGAGGTGAACATTTTGATAGATGGTTGTTTTCGCGTTCGTAATGTTTTTGTATGTTGGAAGTAAGATAGAACAAGTGGCGAACGGTTAGTTATAAAGGTTTTAGTACCGGTTGTATAGTTTCGTGGTAAATGATTTTATTTTGTGTGTCGTTTTGGTTGAAACTATTTTTGTAATGGTTGTTAGTGTTTGTGGTTTGAAATAGTATATTTTGCTGTAAATTTTCAGGTTTTGGTTTAAAGAAATTTAGGCGTTACGCCGCCCGTTTTGGTTTTAAAATAACTAACGTTGGGTTAAGTTTTCTATTTTTGTATTTCTCCGTTTGAAGTCGGTTTTCCAAAATTTTTATGGGCTTTGAAGGTTTAGGTGTCGGGAAGGTATGTTTAAATTTTCGGAATTTTTGGAGGTGTTTTAGTCGTAGAAAAATGAAGGAAGTGAAGGAAAGTCGAAGAGTTGGGAAATAGTCAAGTTTTTAGGCGTTTTGGGGTCAAAAACCCGAGGAGGTGGCAAGTGGATGCCGTGGGGAGGCGAGCAATCGCCTCTGGGGCGATTTTTGGCAAAAACGGCAGAGAAGGTGGCGAGTAATCGCCACCGGGAGGCGAGTAATCGCCTCCGGCACAGGCCAGACGCGCAAGGGCGCGCGCTGGGCGCGCATCAGGCGCGCTCTGTGCGCGCGCCAGGGGCCGCGTGGGCGCGTGGCGCGCACGCTGTGCGCGCGCGCGGCGCCCATCAACGCCCCTCCTTGTCTTTTTTTTAATTTTTTTAAAAACTTCAATTTTCCCAAACCATTTTTACCCGACATTTTTCCAACGTATTTCAAAGTATTTTAGACACACTTTCCAAGAAAAATTGAGGGTTTGGAAAACCCGAAAACCGAGTCGGGAATTTTATTTAAATTACTTTTAAACGTCGTTTAAACACGGGATTTGTTTGCAAAGTGACGCACCGGGCCCGGGGCGGGTTCGGGGTGTTACACTTTGGGAGGGTTGATCCGACTCCCAACTTCACAGGGGGATCTGAACAGAAACGAAGCATGAACAACTGAGTTGAGAAAGTAGAAATTGCATGTTAGGAATTTATATTTCAGCGTTTCATTTCATTACTGTTTTACTTACTTAGCATTAGGTTAATAGATGAGTTTTGTGATGTAGGTGAAGAAGTGATAGCAGGTGTGTTTTCTTAGTCTGCTGAGGACTAAACTGGTTTAGGAGTGCATCTTTGTAACAATCTGGCAGCTGATGGGGCGATTTAACTGATGTCAGTTGGTGTGAAGGTTCAGTTGACAGTGTTTCAATTTTAGTGTGTTGAGTTTTCATGACAGTAGTGGTTTTCAATATTTCGAATATGTTCTTTTTGAGCTTTCTGATAATAGTATTTGGTTAGGCTTAAATGTGATTTTACTGAATTCGAGTAATGTAAGGGTTTTGAACTGTTCTAATGGTTTTAGTGAAGTAAACTCGTCCTTCTCGCAGTTAGAGATGTTTTTGTATGGAATTTGAGTAGTTAAGATATTGTTCTACTTTCTATTGAGTTTTCTGGAGTTACTTAGGGTCAGGGGTTTTTTTGAATGTCTTGAGTGAGTTTTCAAGTTCAACCATCGGCGAATGGGTTCGCCGGTGGATGTTGGGTGTTTGTTCGCTGATAGACATTGGCGGATCGAATCATTCGCCTGACGTCACCGGATGATGTCGAGTATTCTACTCACCGGTGGATGTCGTGTGAAAACCCGTCGGATGATGTAGAGAGTCTCTTGTCGTTTAGTGACCGGTGGATGTCGTGTGTTAATCCACCGGACGATGTAGGAAGTGTTTTGTCGTTTAGTGACCGGTGGATGTCGTGTGATAATCCACCGGAAGATGTAAGAAGTGTTTTGTCGTCTAGTCACCGGTGGATGCAGTATAACGTCGATGATCCGGCTGACGTCATCGGAAGGTGTAGAGAATATTTTATCGTTTTGTCACCGGATGATGTCTTCTATTTTCTGCTTCAGCCCCTTTTTGTTGACTTTGTTCAGCGGGCGACGCGTTTGACTTTTGAGACTTATGGAGTATTTTGCAATTTAAACCTTTATTCTTTTTGCTGATTATTACTTAACATTTCAACTGATTAATCAAGCATCGTACAATAGCTTTGTTTAACTTTTTTTTTTACTTAAACGATTTCCGCTGTAAGTTCTTGAATGTTTGAAGTTTTAGAAAACATCAAATTTTGACTTTCGAGTAGACCTTTAGGTTTGGTTCAAAGTTTTTCCGAGTTTCGTGCAAGATTGTGTAACAAACCGGGTTCAGAAAACTCGGGTCGTTACACTTTCACTCTTATCCTCCATGTTTATTCTCCTCCATTGCCGACTCTTTCTTCCCTCAAAAAGCTTCATCTCTTGCAAGAGAAAAACTTCAAGGTAAGTTGGATTTAAGTTAAGTTATAAAGGAGGTTGTCTTTATGAGAACACAATGGAGGTTTTGTTGGATTTATTGGTGATTGTTAGACCCTAAGTTATGGAGCACGAAAATAGTTAGGTTTTCCCTCATTCTTGAGTGTTTTGATGCCTAGCTTGGATGAGAGAGTGTTTATGGTTTGAGATTGAGGAAAATGGAGGAGTTGTACAATTTTGTTGGAAAAACAATGAACTATAGGGTAGTTTACGATTCTGTAAATTCGGTTTTGTGAGTTAGTTTTGCTTGATAAATTGAATTTAGTGTTAAACTAGAGTCTGTAAGGAGTCCATAGCCGTTAGAATTATCGAATTTAAATAGGTATAGCAAAAGATATGGAATTTGGAAGTTCTATCACTTTGGGTTGGAAATTCCGAAAACGAGGTAGGTAATGGTTTGATTTCCATGCTTTAGGTTTGCAAGTCAAAAAGGAATTTGAGCACATTTCTGAAACCAAGCTCGGGACACGAGGTAAGTGCATGTTTGCATGTGTTTTGGCCGATTGGCCTACACCACAAAGGATGGCAAGAATGTGGATGTTGGAGATGTTAGTTCGAGAGTTTTGGTTTTGGTTGGGTAAAAATTTTAGGTTGTGAATGAGTTTATTTATGGTAGTTGCTTGTTTACTTGATGATTTGTTTACCAGTTTATTATACGCTTACTGCATTCGAGGATATGTATATGTGACATGCATCCATGCATCATGTTTTTAATGCATAGAAAATGATTTTATGCATGTGTTTTCATGTAAACAAGAGCAAAAGAACACAGTACAGTAAAATACGTAAATAGTCATTGTGGGTAGGGAACTAAGTTTGGTCGTTCCGTTAGAGGGACCGTCAGGTGTGTCATTCCACTTCCCCTAGAGTGAGTTGGTTGTCATGCTAGGTGGACATTCAGTAAGGCCATCTCTCCTCTAGAATCAGGACCCCATTGACTCATGTCATGCAGAAAATAAAGAACAGACTCAGTGCATGTTTTATGAATAGCATAGCATAATCATGAGCATGCATTTTATTTATTTCTACATCACTTACTGAGCGTTAGGCTCATCAATTTACTTTGTGGTGTAGGTGATATTATAGCAGGTGAGGATGTTGATCTTCAGGATGACTGACAGAGCAGTTGGTGAAGGACGTCCATGGGGTGTGCTCGAAACTGTTAGGGCGATTTTGACCTGTGGGACAATAGTAGGTATTTTGGTAAATGTGTATAGACTGATGTTTTAAATTTTAGTTAGATGATAAGCTTACAGACTTTTCACTATGTTTGTAAACATAACCCGGATTTCTGTTGTTTTGGGTTGTTAAGTAAATGATGTTCTGTTTGATTGAGATAAATGGTGAATTAGGTTGATTAATGGATGATTGTGGTTTGAAATCACAAGTGTTAGGTTTAAAGGAGTTTAGGCATTATACTGTCTGTTTTCTCGAATGGTTTAGAGTGTCAGTTAAGGTTGATAGTAGTTTGTGATGAGAGTGTCGACCAAAATACAAAGGTGTCGACCAGTCAGTGTTTAGATGATCGAAGGTGTCGACCCCTGCAGGTGGGTGTCGACCCTTGAGTGTGTCAACTGAGCAAGGTGTCGACCACTTTTATTAAGTGTCGACCGAAGTTGCAACCCGAGAAGAAATAGGTGTCGACCCCATTTATGAGTGTCGATCGGCCACTGTTCAGTTAGAAAACAGAGGCAAATGAGGTGTCAACCCCTTCCCTTAAGTGTCGACCGAAGTTGCAAAGGGATGCAACCCGAACCAATTGGAGTGTCGACCCCTGCATGTGGATGTCGACCAGAGCCTCCAAGTGTCGACCGGTGACACCAAGTGTCGACAGGTCTGTGTAGGAAAAAAAAAATATTTTCGATAAACTTTTTCACACGTTTTCCCACAATGATTTTTAAAAATGATTACACATTTTGATCGTTTTATATAAAGTCTCACGAAGAGTCACGTTAGCAACGTCCGAGTCACAAGTTGTTACACAAGGGACACCTCAGTTGAAGAGTATTTAACCGAATTTGAGACCCTCAAAATTAGAAGGGAATTGGAGAAGCCAAAAGAACAAACTATTGCAAAGTAGGATAAAGAAGCTAGTTTTGAGGAGCTGACTACGGAAAGACAAATTGGAAAATGAAGTCCTCTGTTACACTAGCGCCCCTTATTTTGATTATTAGTAGTAGATTAGCTCTGTGAAATTGCAATAGATCTCATTTTGACATTCTCAATCGCCTTCATCGTGCCCTGGAGGTCGAGGAGCTTTGGTTTTTATGCTTTGACCCATGTATCAAGGCTGAGTCTTGTTCTTGCTCTCCTAATTTAGGAAGACAGAAATAAAAGATTGTGAATCAAAAAGCGTGATGAGCATTTTTTATTATTCATATTAGAAGGTGCAAAATCAATGGGTGCCGGAGATGGTACAATTGCTTCAGCGGGATCTGCTATCGGTATTGAAAACGTCTTTAGTTCTTTGATCCATTATGTGGCTCGAAATCCATCATTGGCTAAACAATCGTTTGGTTATGCCATTTTGGGCTTTGCTCTAACCAAAGCTATTGCATTGTTTGCCCCAATGATGATCTTTTTCATCTCATCCGTATTCCGATTGAAAGTTTCAGTTTCATTCTTACAACTATCTTTTTGAAGCAGATAGTTCATAGTGCTCATTCTATAGATAGTGTGAAAAAATCCAACTTATGTTTTCACTCGAATTTCATTACGAAGATGCATTACGTCAGCAAGCATGTTTTCACTCAATTTTCATGTGTCTCTCCTGTCTCTAATCTAAAGGGTGTAAGATTTGACTGAGATCCGAAATATCAATCAGTTGTAACCAAAAGAGTTATATTGGAAGAAGTTTTCAAAAAGAAACCTTGGAGCATGGATGTAGATAGGATTGATCGAACCACATTAACAAATTATTTTCACTCTCTTTCGTTACTCTTTTATTTATTATTATTGTTATTATTATAGCACCTTTATTAGATTTAGGGAACCTAATGAAGAGAGAAAGTGTAGAATTTGAGATTGCAAACGATTACACAAAAAAATTTAGGAAAACTAATTCACCTCTCCCCTCCAAGTTATTACCGATATTACATATATGATAACAATTCCACATTAAAATTTATGGTCTTGGGTTCTCTACATATGTAACATTCTATCTTTAACTGATACAAGACGTTTTGGGTTTAAAACCAAGAGCAAAGTCATGTTAGTCTTGCCCAAAGCAGACAATATGTACTACCCAATGGAGCTTGTGGTGTTATAGTAGGGAGGTATAAATGCCATGTCAGAATGTTGCCGATGAAGAAGACAGGCCTCCTGAGTGGAGGTGATTGATGTTACCCATTATTGTTAAGGCCCAAAGCCAAATTATGTGACTACTAGCCCTCATTGGAATTTGTGTTCTTGGGGTCAATATATGCAGTATTCCATCTCTAACTACTACAACGTATTTAGGGGTGAAATCCAAGACAAAATTCGTGCGGACATCGGCCTAAAACGGACAATATTACGCTAATTGTTAGGGCTTGAGGTGTTACAATCTATTCTCTGTGTTGTTCCTTGATACTTCTACTTCAAAAAAATCCAAATACTTTTGGATGTGTCTTTGTTCAAGATAGTTTCTAAAATTGCTCTATCCATGGCCCAGAAGAGGTAATTTTTCATCTTCATACCCGTTAACTTTGCATCATCAATCACCTTTTTTGTGCTACACTAAGTTCAGTGTCCCATCTTCTCTTATACTCCAACCTTTTGACCTCATGAAATTCTCCATAAGCATACACCAATTATCATAATAGCGTTGCACAAATCCACCCTCAATTGACATATTTTCGTCACCAAAAATCTTAGAAAATTGCTGCTTCTTAGTTTTCAATCAGAGCTATACGATAGAGCTCTCATACTAAATTTTGAAATACTAAACTTCGAAACGTGTTTATCTAAGAAATATAAATAGAGTAGGATAAACACTCTTATTAAATTCAATCATAAAGTTTGCTTTAAATACCCTTACAAGAAAATTAACAAATAACGTATTGAAACTTATTTCAAAACCATTTAAATCGCCATATATTACAAACCACAAGCAGATAACTTATTCCTAAATGATAAAATTTATTGAGTAACAGAAAAGTCTAGATTATTTTAATCATAAACCAATTTTATCTTATTTGAATAATTAACAATCTCTATCATATAAATTAGTAAACCCACTTAAAATGGCAACAAAAATGCCTAGACATATCTTGTCAGACCAATAAAACAAACTCACTCGAAAGATTATGGAACCTGGACGAGAAATTCTTAGAAAATTTCTAAATTTGTTGCAGTCCATACTGCCCTAACACTTGGTTCTCATTTCTCAGAACTTATAATCTCAACTACAAATTTAACACACCCTAAATAATTTAAACCACAATTAAACCAGAGCCATATCCGACAAGTATACCACAGACCCTAGAAAGCTAAAACAAAAAACAACCATCCCATCGTACTTACATTGAAAGAGTAGAAAGCAAAATTACCGAGGAAAAGTTTCCTATGGATATGCACCGTTGGTTGTTGGAGGATCAGACGGCCAAGAAAACGCCGGATTCCACCCCAATCCACCTCCTACAACTGGGTTTGAATCCAGTACAGTTGAAGCAGAAAATAAGGAAGATGTAGGTGAGTTTCTGAAAACGACAGGAGGCCGATCACTATAATTATTGGACGATGATCTTAGCAATTTATACAGCTCTTGAATCCCATTATTTTGAACTTCACCCATCGCTGAACTATGGATCTGTTGGTGACCTAGAAGTTTATCGTTTCTCCATAAATCATTGCCGAGGCTGAGAGAAGAGGCCTGACCGTGTGAATCCGAGCCCATGGCTAGAGATCGTAGGGCTCCCGTTCCGGTCAGCGGCTCGGGAAGACAACCAAGACCTACCATGGCACCTTCTTCCTTCAGTGAATTAACGATGGAGTTAGCAGTAGGGTTAGGGTTTTGTTCTGCCCTCAACGAAGCCAAAATATGATAATTCTGAAGCGAACCCCACTTCACAGGGCTCGACAAAAACTCCCGATCTAACCCATTTCCGATGAAGGAGCCTCCGATTTCCGGCGTAAGAGTTTTCATTTTACCAGCGCTTGCTTTTCCGACCACTGTGGAGATGGTTACGCTTCTGTTCTTCCTGCATCCTCCTCCTATCGGGACATTCCGGAGAGCTCCTCCTTTGGTCCAGTACCGACGACAAGTCTTGCAAAAATGGCGAGGCTGAGTGAGATTGTAATTGTTGTAGTAGCAGAACTTAGTGTTGGAGGAATCGCATCTTGGACACTTCAAGTTATTTTCAGAACTTGTCGAAGACGTAGCAGAGGGAGTAGATGAATATGATAGAGCTGGTGTGGAGGAAGGAGATGGGGAAGGAAAAGTAGGGTATTGTAAAATTCCGCCATTATTGTCTACTTTCCGATCTTCTGTTACGAATCCCGATCCTCCCAACGGTTCTTGAATCATCTCTCTTTCTTCTAAATTTACAACGAAAATCCAAAAACAAGAAAAAGCAAAAGAATGGGAGGGATTCTTCTTTTGAGTATCAGATGGAAAGAAAGAGAAGATAGTTTTGTGCTTAGACAAGACTCTATCAGTTTGTGAGTTTGTATAAAATGCAAAGCTTTGAGGGTAGGTTGGAAGTTTCATTAATTCTGTAAACTACTATAATTCAATAATTTTGGTAGAGCTTTAATCATTGAAATAAAAAAACTTTAAATAATTATGACGTGAATTGCTAATAAAAATTTAAAAAAATTAACAAGTTCTTTAAAATAAACTCTTTTTACAATTGAATGATTTCTCATTGAAACACTTGTGAAAAGAAAAACAAATCTAGCAAAAAATAGGAAGAAGAAAACCTAGTATGATTCAAAAGTTCAAATCTTCTTTACGTCAAAAAATGTGATTACACAATTGATTTCAAAATGGTACCACATAAGAAGCCAAATAATGTCAACTATAAGAGTTTAATGCATCATATTATCAAGTGAAATAATGACGATAATTGTATCCCGAAACACAATTCTTACCCACCTGCTCAGGTACATGAAAATTGTGAATAATGTCAATGTCACGCTAAGCTCGAACAGTGTAATTGTCGACGACATTTACAGAAAATATAAAATGAAAACGAAAATGCAGAAATAATCCATTGGTGTGATAAATATATAAAATTTAGAAAAAAATTAAAATAGAAATAGGAAATAAATATGGTTTATCCTTTGGGAGCATCCAGGGACCAGTTACGCGTAATGAAGAGATATTTTGGTGGCAAAAGGGTTTTAATTAATAAACTAATATTCCACTATGATATTCTTTAACATAATTACGAAGCTAATCATGACATCGTACATTAGCTAATTACAAAATCATTTGTTTTCTTTGTCACGTTCGAGGACTGCCGGTTGGGATATTTTGAACTTTGTTATAAAATCAAATACAATAACAAAGCATTCATTTTAATATTTCTTAATAATCAGGCGACAAGATTTGCAAACATTTAACTTTCAGATTTTTATAATGATGGAACCGAAACATTAACTATACGAATTCACATAACTTATTTTGTTACTTTTGATAAAGCTTGGTTGATTTGATGGCATGAAATCATCTATCAAAATCTACTTTTATTTATTTTTTTATTTTTATTTTTTTTTGGAAATGTGTTTGAACGTTGTTTCTTGCGGGGAGATGCAAGGGGAAGTTCAGAAGAGTGCTGACTGCTATCTCTGACCGCGCGTGCTATCCGGGGCTCGTGTCGGACTCCTGGGTCAGCCCGACTTTTTTCTCTTCAGCCGGGCAGGGCAACAGAGTGGTGGGGCAGTCGAGCTCAGGCAGACATTCCTGTGGCCTTCAATGTTTGGTGGGCTCCTTGGAATCCTGGATTCTCGCACTCCCTGTTCTTTGCTTCTTTCCCTTTATTGAATTTTCTCAAATTTAATCTACAAACTTTATCAATTATTTTATTATTAGTTTTTTTTTTAAAATATATGTAAAATTAGATGAAGAAGTGCAGAATAAAGGATAATATTAAAATATTCAATTAGATAAAAATAAAAATTGCTTCAATGATTTTTGGTTAAAGTTGATATTAGCCCATCAATTTAAGAGTTCTCTAAACTTAGCACCAATGGCCAAATCAGTCCTTTCACTTTTTTTATGAAAATAAGTTATCTTCTGAACTAAGAGGTAAAGTGCAAGTCAGTGCTTATATTTATTTGGTAAAGTAAACATTAAACTCTCAAATCTAGTGGTTTGTTCAACTTAAAAACTAATTTATTTTAGACAAAATGAATCTTGAATTGTTACAACGTTTTTTTTATTTTGCTTAGTTTGATTTTGGTTTTAGATTTTCTATTTTGGACTTGATTTTGAATCAATTTGCATTTTTTGATCGGTTTTAGTTGGTTTAGACTAGATTTGAAAAGATAGTGGTTAGTGCTTTGTTTTTTTTTTGTAATTCTTAAAAATTTTAAAAAAATCTATGAATATTATAATATCAATTCGGTTTGATTCAATTGGAGCTAAACAGAACAGGGTGTAATTTTACTAGCATGATCTAATTTGTTTACGGTACAAGGTGCGAGATTCATTTTGTTAAAAATAATTTAGTATTTGAGTTTAAAACATCTCAAATTTCGAGGTTCATTTTGTTCAAAAATAAACTTTAAGGTTTAAGTTGAACGAATCCCCAAAATTCAGAATTTATTTTACACCACATCATTACCTTATCTGATAAAAACAGAATGTGAACTGCATATGTCATTCACCTTTTTAACTCGTAGACACATGTTACTAACTCCTCTATCTCTCTCTCTAATCATCCAGTTAGGATCAATCTAAACCAATTCATTATGTATATGATTCAACATATCAACTATTAAACAACTTATTAGAAACACAAGACAGCCAATAAAAAATGTCACCAAAGGGGAATTCACCACAGCAAGGGGCGATCATGATCGCCCCTCCATTTTGCAACTGGCGATCGATCGCCTGAAATGGGCGATCGATCGCCCCTACATTTTCAAGGGGAATTCCCCCTTTTGCCCTCCTTTTCTCAGCCGATAGTTTTTCCTTGTTTTTAAATGTTTTAATATATTGTTTTAAGTTTTATTTAAATTGTTTATAAGTATGTTAAATGGTTTGAAAGCATAAACAAAAACGATTTCAATTTTTAAAGTTCTATTTCTGCTCGAACGTTAGGTTTAAAGTTTTAAGTATAAAAAAATAATAATAATAATTACGGATAAATTAGGAATAGTAAAAGGGTCGCTACAGATTCAACTCTATTTACCATGCAAAAGGACAATGATATTCTGTCAGTGCAAATATATGTCGATGACATTATTTTTGGATCAACTAATGTCACTATGTGTGATGAATTTTCTTCCCTTATGCAAAGTGAATTTGAAATGAGTATGATGGGGGAGTTAAAATTTTTCTTAGGATTCCAAATTAGCCAAAAATCTGATGGTATTTTCTTCTGCCAAGAAAAATACATCAAAGACCTCTTGAAAAGATTTGGATTAGAATTATCTAAGTCTTCCAGGACTCCCATGAGTACAACAACTAAATTGGATAAAGATGAAAAAGAAATTAGTGTCGATATTAAAAAATATCGTGGTATGATTGGTTCACTGCTATATCTGACTGCTAGTAGGCCAGATATTCTCTTTAGTATCTGTCTCTGTGCCAGATTCCAAGCTGCTCCTAAAGAATCCCACTTAAATGCTGTCAAGAGAATATTTAAATATCTAAGTGTATGTAACAATAAAAAAAAAAAATATATCTCACCGACGTTTTTGCAGAATTCAATCGGGTAGGAGGGAATCAAACACAAAATTTAATTATTCAACCAATCCACCTACGAATTTGTCTAAAATTTAAGAAAATGTTGGGATAGTTTCCCTTTAAATTGAGGAACTCAGTGAAGGAAAAATCACACTGAAACCAAAAAAAAATCCCTCTCTCGTTTTGGAAACCAGAAAACCTACCTCGTCGGAAAACAGCAACCCGAGTTCCGGCGAAGCTTTTTCTCTCGGCCGAGCTTCGTTTCTCGGTAGCGAGAAGCGATCAACGACCGAGCCCTGACGAAACTCTCCTCGGTCGAAACTATCACCTGCGAAATCCACCTCTCGGCCGAACTCCCCTCCGGCGAAGCTCTCTCTCTCTCTCTATCTCTTTCTGGTCGCCGTTCGATATCGCAGAGAGAGAAGCTCTCTCTCTGCGCTCTCTGCTCTCTGCCCTCGCGAAGAAGAAGAACAGGAAGGGGGGGTTCAGTTTTATTTAAAACTGAACCGGTTTACTTCACCTAAACCGACCCAACAGTAAACCGAACCAACTGTCACTGTTCACCGAACCAACCCGGACCGGAACTGTTCACCCTACCTAAACCGGACCTGACCCGATTTTCGACTCGATTCTAACCGAACCGATCGAAAATTTAACCGGTAAGAATTTCTGCCCTAATTCTTTTGAAGTTGGATTAAATTAAGTGGAATTTTAATTTTGATATTCGAATTAGACAAAAAATATTTTGGAACCGTTCGATTCGATCCATATCGACTCAACCGATCCGATCCGACCTAAGATTTCAACGTAAGAAAATTCTGCCCAAACTCTGTCAAATTGGATTTATTTAAATAGGAATTTAATACCAAAGATTTGAATTAAACAGGATATTATTGAAATATTGGATATTGGAAAAATCCCTATAAACTCTAATCGCTCGGAATCCAAGTAAGTGAAATACAAATTTTGGCTACGGCCCTACATCGCAAGATATATATATTATTATTTTATAAATTTATTTTTCAATCACACGTTTTTATTGATTGAGCACGTATGTTAGAATATCGACATAGAATAGTTTAAAAGATAAAATGGATAGGTTATTTGCATGTGTATGAAAAAGTAAAAGAAATGCGATAGCAAAAGCCTGAACGACAGTGAGATGGTGAGCTTGAGCATATGTTTTAACGTGATAGCAAAAGCCTGAACGACAGTGAGATGGTGAGCTTGATCGTTAAAATTAAAAGTAAAAGATGACGAAGCCTGAACGACAATGAGATGGCTAAGTCTTAACAGGATTCGGTAAAAGTAAAAGTAAAAGTAAAAGTTTTGCACGTATGTCTACTTACTGAGTTTTTCTCACCTTTTTGTTTTAAACTTGTGATGTAGGTGAGTTTTTGTCTGAGGAAGAAATTGCTGCAATTGAGAACCCTCCAGTGGCAAGCGAGCATACAGATGAAGAACATATTGATGATTTCGAGGGAATGATTTAAATTAAGTATGCTTAAATTTTCAAACGATATTAATGTGTTATTTCCATTTAAGACTTGAATTATTACGTTGAACTTTATTATTATTTAAAGTTTCATAAATTGTGTTAATTATGCAATGGTTTTAATATTTTGATAAGTTTATTGTTTCAAGATTTCGATAAATTTATTACAAGGCTTCCGCGAATTTAAAGTTTTCAATTAATATTTAAATTTTCAAATCTATGATTTAGCGCTTGATTTCAAATCAAATTGGGGAAAATTCTAGGGTTTCAAAATTAGGGTTTCAAATTTGGGGATTTTAAAATTAGGGCGTTACAATTTGGTATCAGAGACAAGGTTTATAAAACGATTCTGTAGACTACTCTGTATGCTCACATGCACCTGGAAGATTGTCAATCAGCAAGTAAGTCTGTATTAAAATTTTATATTTTGATAAAAGTATGTTGGAAATATTTTGACAATATAGATTTTCTTAAAATGAAATCATTGTGATGTAGACTATGGCTAATCATAGAGGAAATAGAAATGATCGGGATGCTATACTCGATCGGATGATGGACATGATGGAGATGCAAGCTAGGCAAAATGAACAACTGTCGCAAGCAGCTAATGCGGCAGCTCAGGCAGCCACTGCAGCGGCTCAAGCAGTTAATATGCAGGCCCAAGTTCCTAATAGGCCTCGACATGGAGATATGGATTTCGACAGATTTCGACGTTTGGACCCTCCAAGTTTCTACGGCAATTTAGCAGATATGGCTGCAGCGGATGATTGGATCAGGACTATTGGCGAAATCTTTGAGCATGCCAAAATTGCTGAGGAAGAGAAGGTTCTATGTGCATCTTCTATGTTTCGGATGGATGAACGTTATTGGTGGGATTCAGTAAAAGCGATGCATTCAGTTGCTACTATGACTTGGGAGAAGTTTCAAGAGCTATTCAATGAGAAGTACTTCACAGACTCTATGTTGGATGCCAAAGCTGAGGAATTCATGGCTCTCAAGCAGACCAGAAGCGTTATGGAGTATCTACACAAATTTGAGCAATTGTCTCGTTATGTCCCTCACATTGCTGGTAACGAGACTATGAAGGTGAAGAGATTTATCCAAGGACTAAGGGCGGAGATACTTTCGACTGATTACCTCTAGGAACTCTTCATTCGCATTTGTGGTGGAGAAATCACTGGCCGCAGAGCAAGGAGAGAAGGATGTTATCAAGGCCCAGGAATTACGAAGGAGATATAATTATGCGACTCAAACTGTACGAGGTAGAATTCCACCACAACAAACAACTGGATTTAAGCGACCTATGAAAAGTGGACCTGCTGGAGGACCTCATAAGTTTGCTGGAGGACCTTCCAAGTTTGTGAAGAAGGAACCTACGACAACAAATGCACCTATATGTCCCACATGCAAGAAGCCACATTTCGGAGAATGTCATGTTCAAGCCAACACTTGTTTTAAATGCGGTCAACCTGGACACTATATTAACAACTGCCCAAAGAATGCTCGGGAGCAACCCAAGACAACTGCTAGAGTCTTTGCCATGACCAAGGATGAAGCTGAAGGAAATGCATCTGTGGTGACAGGTTCGATATTTATTTCTGGCATACCTTCTAGCACATTATTTGATTCTGGAGCTACACATTCGTTTATATCCCTTGATCATGCTTTGAAGTTTAATATTAAAGTAGAGCCTCTAGAATATAATATGGGAGTAGCTACACCTTCGGGCAAGATTTTGATTGCCGATTCTATTATTAGAAGGTGTGATGTGTGTATTGGGAAAAATCAATTGGAGGTTGATTTAATTATTCTGGCGATGCACGATTACGACGTTATCCTTGGAATGGATTGGCTTACAAATCACTATGCAACTATTGATTGTCGCAAGAAGATGGTATATTTCCAACTGCCTGGAAAAGAACCGTTTTATTTCTATGGAGATTCTAAAGGTTCAAGAGTTCCAGTAATTTCAGCTATGCGAGCTCGGAACTTATTAAACTCTGGATGTAATGGATTTCTAGCCAGTGTTATATGTACTAAACCTGAAGGAGCAATGACATTGGATATGGTGTCGATAGTTAAGGAATTTCCTGATGTCTTTCCCGATGACCTGACTATGTTACCACCTGCGAGAGATGTGGAATTCAGTATTGAGCTACTACTTAGAACGGCACCGATCTCTAAAGCTCCTTATAGAATGGCACCAAGTGAATTAAAGGAGTTAAAGACTCAACTTGATGATTTGCTGGAGAAATGATTTATCCAACCGAGTTTCTCACCCTGGGGAGCTCCAGTTTTATTTGTGAAGAAAAAGGATGGATCGATGAGAATGTGTATCGACTACAGAGAGCTCAACAAGGTTACTATTAAGAACAAATATCCACTGCCAAGAATCGATGACTTATTCGATCAGTTGAAGGGAGCGGCAGTTTTCTCAAAAGTTGATCTAAGGTCTGGATATCATCAGCTGAGAATTAAGGAGGACGACGTGTTCAAGACGACGTTTCGTACCAGATATGGACACTTTGAATTCCGAGTCATGCCGTTCGGATTAAGTAATGCACCAGCCGCGTTTATGGATTTGATGAATCGGACTTTCAAGACATTTTTGGATGATTTTGTTATAGTCTTTATTGACGACATCCTTATCTACTCAAAGAGCAAGGAGGAGCATGAAGAACATTTAAGGATTATCCTATCTACGTTGAGACGTGAGAAGTTGTATGCAAAGTTCTCCAAGTGTGAATTCTGGATGGAGAATGTAGTTTTTCTTGGCCACATTATTTCAAAAGAGGGCGTAGCAGTGGATCCAGCAAAGATTGAAGCTGTTAGTAAATGGCCTCAACCGAAGAATGCATCTGAAATAAGGAGTTTTCTTGGTCTTGCGGGTTACTATCGGAGATTCGTAGAAGGTTTTTCGACCTTAGCCAACCCTCTCACGAAATTAACCAGGAAAGGTGTGAAGTATTTATGGACCGAAGAATGCAAACAAAGTTTCCAGGAACTAAAGAAAAGATTGATTTCAGCACCCATACTCATTATACCGTCTGGATCAGGAAAGTTTGTGGTTTATAGTGACGCTTCGAAGTATGGTTTGGGATGTGTCCTTATGCAAGAAGGAAAAGTGGTCGCCTATGCCTCGAGACAGTTAAAGGAACACGAGAAGAATTACCCAACTCATGATTTGGAGCTTGCAGCGGTAGTTCATGCATTAAAGATCTGGAGGCACTATCTTTATGGAGAACGATGCGAGATTTATACGGATCACAATAGCCTGAAATACTTTCTAACCCAGAAGGATCTGAACATGAGACAACGCAGATGGTTGGAGCTAGTAAAGGACTATGACTGCAAAATTATTTATCACCCTGGCAAAGCTAATGTCGTCGCTGATGCTTTGAGTAGAAGAGCATCGTCTCAAATTTCTTCATTGCGACTGATTCCAAGGCAGTTAACCGAAGAGATGCATAGATCTAATATCGAAGTTGTACCGTTTGGGCTACTTGAGAGATTGTCTGCTTTGACGCTTCAACCAAGTTTGCTGGAGCAAATAAAGGAGAAACAACGAGGAGATGCTTTTATTTGCAAAGTTAAAAGTGATCTGGAGGCAGGAAAAGTTTCTGAGTTTTCTGTATCAGATGGCGGGATTATCCAGTTCAAAAGAAGATAGTGTATATCAGATGATGCTGAATTAAAGGAGGCTATATTGAAGGAAGCACATTCAACCCCTTACTCGGTACATCCTGGATCAACAAAAATGTATCGAGATTTGAAGCAACACTATTGGTGGCGTGGAATGAAAGTGGATGTAGCCAAATTTGTAGAGAAATGTCTCACTTGTCAGCAAGTCAAAGCGGAGCATCAACGACCTGTTGATACATTGCAACCACTCATGGTGCCTCAATGGAAGTGGGAGCATATTACTATGGACTTTGTAGTGGGACTTCCTAAGACTTTTAGAGGTCACGACTCCATTTGGGTGATAGTGGATCGATTGACCAAGTCAGCACATTTCCTTCCTGTGAAGACTACTTATACCATGGATCAGTATGCTCAACTTTATGTTCAGGAGATTATCAGACTACATGGTACGCCTGTCTCTATCGTGTCTGATCGAGATACACGTTTTATCTCTAAATTTTGGAAGAGTATGCAGAAAGCTATGGGAACTCAATTGAATTTCAGTACAGCTTTTCACCCTCAGACAGATGGACAATCGGAAAGGACGATTCAAACCCTGGAGGATATGTTACAGGCATGTGCTATCGACTTTCAAGGGAGTTGGAATAAGAATTTGCCATTGGTGGAATTTGCTTACAACAACAGTTACCAAGCTTCGATCGGAATGGCACCTTATGAAGCTCTATATGGTAGAAAATGCAGATCTCCAGTGCATTGGGATGAAGTGGGCGAAGGAGTGTTAGTTGGGCCGGATATATTGAGGCAGACCGCTAAGATCGTTACACTTATCCGGAAGAGAATTCTTTCGGCTCAGAGTAGACAGAAAAGTTATGCTGATAAGAGAAGAAGAAAGTTGGAATTTGCTGTGGGAGATCAAGTTTTCCTGAAGATCTCGCCAATGAGAGGTGTGATGCGCTTTGGGAAGAAAGGAAAGTTGAGCCCAAGATTCACAGGCCCATTTGAAATCACAAGAAGGATAGGAGAAGTTGCCTACCAGTTGGACTTACCGGATTCATTCAAGCACGTGCACAATGTCTTTCATGTCTCGATGTTGAAGAAATATGTTCCAGACCCCTCACATGTCTTGCCATCGAGATCTCTTGACTTCCCAATCAACCCTGATTTATCATATGAGGAAAGACCGATTCAGATTTTAGAGGCAGAAGAAAGAGGATTAAGGAATAAAAAGGTCTCGCTTGTCAGAGTGCTTTGGAAGAACCGAAAGATTGAAGAAGTAACTTGGGAAAGAGAAGATGACATGAGAAAGATCTACCCTGAGTTATTTATGTAATTGTTTTAAATTTCGAGGACGAAATTTCTTTTAAGGAGGGTAGATTGTAACAATCAAAAAAATAAAAAAATAAAAAAAAAATATCTCACCGATGTTTTTGCAGAATTCAATCGGGTAGGAGGGAATCAAACACAAAATTTAATTACTCAACCAATTCACCTACGAATTGGTCTAAAATTTAAGAAAATGTTGGGATATTTTCCCTTTAAATTGAGGAACTCAGTGAACAAAAATAACACTGAAACCAAAAAAATCCCTCTCTCGTTTTGGAAACCAGAAAACCTACCTCGTCGGAAAACAGCAACCTGAGTTCCAGCGAAGCTTTTTCTCTCGGCCGAGCTTCGTTTCTCGGCAGCGAGAAGCGATCAACGACCGAGGCCTGACGAAAATCTCCTCGGTCGAAACTATCACCTGCGAAATCCACCTCTCGACCGAACTCCCCTCCGGCGAAGCTCTCTCTCTCTCTATCTCTTTCTGGTCGCCGTTCGATATCGCAGAGAGAGAAGCTCTCTCTCTGCGCTCTCTGCTCTCTGCCCTCGCGAAGAAGAAGAACAGGAAGGGGGGGTTCAGTTTTATTTAAAACTGAACCAGTTTACTTCACCTAAACCGACCCAACAGTAAACCGAACCAACCGTCACTGTTCACCAAACCAACCCGGACCGGAACTGTTCACCTGACCTGAACCGGACCCAACCCGAATCGGACCCGACTCGATTTTCGACCCGATTCTAACCGAACCGATCAAAAATTTAACCGGTAAGAATTTCTGCCCTAATTCTTTTGAAGTTGGATTAAATTAAGTGGGATTTTAATTTTGATATTCGAATTAGACAGAAAATATTTTGGAACCGTTCGATTCGATCCATATCGACTCAACCGATCCGATCCGACCTAAGATTTCAACGTAAGAAAATTCTGCCCAAACTCTGTCAAATTGGATTTATTTAAATAGAAATTTAATACCAAGATTTGAATTAAACAGGATATTATTGAAATATTGGATATTGGAAAAATCCCTATAAACTCTAATCGCTCGGAATCCAAATAAGTGAAATACAAATTTTGGCTACGGCCCTACATCGCAAGATATATATATTATTATTTTATAAATTTATTTTTCAGTCACACGTTTTCATTGATTGAGCACGTATGTTAAAATATCGACATAGAATAGTTTAAAAGATAAAATGGATAGGTTATTTGCATGTGTATGAAAAAGTAAAAGAAATGCGATAGCAAAAGCCTGAACGACAGTGAGATGGTGAGCTTGAGCATATGTTTTAACGTGATAGCAAAAGCCTGAACGACAGTGAGATGGTGAGCTTGATCATTAAAATTAAAAATAAAAGATGACGAAGCCTGAATGACAGTGAGATGGCTAAGTCTTAACAAGATTCGGTAAAAGTAAAAGTAAAAGTAAAAGTTTTGCACGTATTTCTACTTACTAAGTTTTCCTCACCTTTTTGTTTTAAACTTGTGATGTAGGTGAGTTTTTGTCTGAGGAAGAAATTGCTGCAATTGAGAACCTTCCAGTGGCAAGCGAGCATACAGATAAAGAACATATTGATGATTTCGAAGGAATGATTTAAATTAAGTATGCTTAAATTTTCAAACGATATTAATGTGTTATTTCCGTTTAAGACTTGAATTATTACGTTGAACTTTATTATTATTTAAAGTTTCATAAATTGTGTTAATTATGCAATGGTTTTAATATTTTGATAAGTTTATTGTTTCAAGATTTCGATAAATTTATTACAAGGCTTCCGCGAATTTAAAGTTTTCAATTAATATTTAAATTTTCAAATCTATGATTTAGCGCTCGATTTCAAATCAAATTGGGGAAAATTCTAGGATTTCAAAATTAGTGTTTCAAATTTGGGGATTTTAAAATTAGGGCGTTACAGTGTAACTCAGGATCTTGGATTGTGGTATTCGAAGGGTACTTCTTTTGATCTCATAAGATACTCAGATTCCGATTATGCTGGAAGTCTAGTTGATAAGAAAAGCACCAGTGAAACATGTCAGTTCCTTGGTGAATCTCTAGTTTCCTGGTACTTCAATAAGCAAAATGCTGTTGCATTGTCAACTGCTGAAAGTGAATATATTGTTGCTGGCAATTGTTGTGCACAAATGCTTTGGATGAAACAAACTCTAGAAGATTATAATCTTTTCTATGATAGGATTCCTATTATGTGTGATAACACCAGTGCTATAAATATTTCCAAGAATCCCATCCAGCACTCTAGAACTAAGCATATCGAGGTTAGATATCACTTCATCAGAAATCATGTTAAAAGAGGTGATATTTCTTTAGAATTTGTCAATTCTATATATCAATGGGCTGATATCTTTACCAAGCCTTTGGATAAAAAGACCTTCAACAATATTAGAATAAGGTTAGGTGTCATTCGAGTTGAGAAAAACTAAGGTTCTTCTTATGTTGGTAAATTTTGAGTGATTAAGCAGTTTGGTTTATGAAGGCATCAGAAGATGTATATCTACCGATAGGCATCGGATGATATATTTTTTAATCTGTTGATACGTGTCCCCTCATCGGTCGATATTGGTGTTACGTGTTTTGTCTTCATATATTCGGGCGAAGCCCTAATTTAAACTCACTTGTTTGAGACGCTTCCTCTTTTTCGCGCTCTTTCAAAAGACCCTGTACCTTCTGTCGATTCCTCTCTTCAAAGTTTCTCTTGCTTGGATTCAGTTGCTTCTCTCTTTCACATTTTCCCTTCCAGAAAGCTATTCAATCGATTCAATAGCATCTTCATCCTATGCTATTCCTAAACCGGCCAAGAAGAAGGCTAAAATCTCTGCTCATCAGCCACGAGAGATTCCTTGTGCAAATCAGTGGCCGTCTTTTTTCTTTTCCACTCAAGCTTCTGAAACAAGGTATCATGACGACTTCAAGCATAAAACTTTGATTCCATGTCGTGGTATTTACTTTAAGGATCTAGCAGGTTTGGACATAGTTGAACCCTTGAAAGATCTAGGGCTATTGGGACTGTTCGATGTTGAATCCTTTTATTACCCCGAAGCTATTCGGATGTTTTATGCTAATCTGAGTTTTTCTTCGGACCTCTCTACAATAACGAGCTATGTGTATGGAAAGCACATAGTTATTACACCCCAATCAATCAATGCTGTTATGGAGAGTTCCCATTTAGATAGTCGTCCCCAATTCTATGAGTCAGGCCATGAGCCTCCATTCCTTGATTCTCCTGAGGGTCACCAGTTCTTAAAAGCTATTGCTCTAGACCCGAACCACATCCCTGATCATCTAAAGGGAAAACACCTGTCCATAAGAGCTAGACTATTTCATCAGATGATAGGGTACAACATTGTCCCCAAGGGTGGTCACCATGATGAGGTAAGTGGAATGGAACTATTTGTTCGATTTGTACTTTACCAAATGACCTCATTCAACCTGAGATTTATTGTTGTAAAACGGATGATTCAGGCAGTGACATCCAAGGCTACATCTCTTCCTTACAACCTGCTTCTAATGAAAATCTTTGCACAACTTGAAGTTGTATTTCCAGAGGAAGAAGATCACTTCTGTCTTCAACCTTCCAGTTATTATTCCCTCTCCACTCTGAAGAGAATGGGGATAAAAAAAACAAGAAAATGAGATTTTGTCTTGGATGAGACTAGGAAAAAGGCTACTAAGACAGCTTCTGTCAGACTTGGGAAAAGGAAACTTCTCATGCCTGAAGAGTCAGTTCAAGAAGGAGGGGATGACTCTGAGATCCCTGCTTTTGACAATTCACCTTCCAATTCTCAGGTGTCTCGCTCCTATCCTCCTCCTCCAGCACCAAGACATCCTGCCCCATCCTCTCAGGCACCCTCCTTTGAGGCAACCTCAGTTCCCTCCTCTCTACCCCCTCCATTCCTAGAGTGTCCTCCTTCTCCTCACCTTCTCTTTTGTTACCTTCTCTGCCTGATCCAGCTCCTATCTCTCCAGAAGTCCACATTGCTCCTCCAATCCACATTGCTCCTCACGTCCAAACCTCCTCCCCAATCCCGTCACCTGTTCCTACAACTCCCCAAACTTATCAGAGGAGATTTTCCATAAGTGAAGATCAGTTCAATAATTTGCAGTCCTGCATAGAGAGCCTAGGAACAGCCCTCCATTCTCTTAAGAACCAGATTGATGTGTCTGTTGATGAAAAGCTTAAACAGACTAAATTGGATTTTAGCAAGGATCTTGATGTTGTTCAAGATCAGCTCGCTAAGAAAATGGATAGACATAGGGAGATTTTGTCCATGGATTTTCGGTCTCTCAAGTCTCAATTTGATGCTCTTCAACCTGAACCGCCTAGCCCTCCTTCTTACCCAGAGGCTTGTTCTGAAGACCTCATCCCTCCAATCATAAGACCTGAGGTTGTTGAAGTTGCTCGCCTAATGCCTTTGGAACTTCAGGAGGCAGAACTGAAATTCCCTAATCCTGTTGCTCCTCCTGTTCCCGAGCCTTCATCCGAGCCAGTCAGTCCCATGGATGCCTCTCTTACTGGTCCACCTGTAGAGCAACCATCATGTATGGACTTGGTGGTATATCAAGTACCCTCTCCATCTGCTACTCCTCTGCTAGAGCTTCCTACAAGTATGGATTTGGTGGTCTCTCAAGAAACATTTCCACCACCTCCTCCATGTTTGGACTTGGTGGTATATCAAGAACCACTCCCTCTCGATCTTGCATCACTTCAAGCACTCGTGGATGCTTATTTCTCTCTGAACCTTGAAGTGCCTTCTTGGATTATCCAAGCGTTTTGGAGGCGATTTTTAGATTCAGTTTAAATAGGCGATATTTTTTTTGTACACAATTTTACTGACATCCACATGTTTGGTACTCTGATATTTCTCTGAATCGTGTTGAATGCATTGCTTCTTATGTCTTTCTGCTCATTTTTTATAATGTCAAAGGGGGAGAAAGTATTTGATTTATGCTGATATGCAAACTGTAGTTTGATATGACAGCACTGGTATGCATGGTTGAAATCTGTTTATGAACAGTGTTTTGAAATTGGTTTGAATGCATATGCTAAAGGGGAGCTAGAATTATGGGGGAGAGTTAACTAATCAAATTTATGGATTGTCATCATCAAAAAGGGGGAGATTGTTGACTTAATTAGTGTTTAAATCAAACGATGTTTTTGATGATGTATTTGAAGTATAATTTGATTATGTTAAATATATGAGAATGATGAATTATGCATATTGAGTTTAATCTGTTGGTTAATAAATTGAATATTAATCTCATTATATGTTCTTCTATCTCATGTGGAAATGCCCTTTTGAAAAGGATATTTTAGTAGTTTAACAAATGTGGTTAAGTGTTCAGGGCTTAATAGTTAAACATGGCTGAAAATGAAAAAGAAATTTACATCTACCGATGGCAATGTAAAGATTACTTCTGCCGGTAGCAAAACGACAAAAAAAGCTACATATAACGCTGGCGTTTCAAAGTCTTCCAAAGAGTACTTCTGTCGGTGGCAAAACGACAAAAAAAAGCTACATATACCGCTGGCATTTCAAAGTCTTCCAAAAAGTACTTCTGCCAATAGCTACACGATAAAGATTACATTCTCCGATAGCTAGACGACAAAATTCAACATCCTTCGCTGGAGTTGTAACGAAGACTTCTACTGGTGAACAGCATCTCTAAGCGAAATCTTCAGAAGAATTCTAATGCTGAACAGTACCGGTTCAAGCAGTGTAGAGTAGCATCTACCGATGGCGGTTCAGCGTTATAATGCCACATCTACCGATACCGGTTCAAGCGTTATAAAGTCACATCTACCGATACCGGTTCAAGCAGAGTAAAGTCGCATCAACCGATGGCAGTTAAAGCATTTCAAAGGCAACATCTTCCGGTGTACAGTATCTTCCGCCAGATTTTAAATATACCGCAAAGCTACAGTGACGTCTTCCAGAACTCAAACTCCAGAGCATTAATGGCGACGAGCGAATAACAACTTCAGAAAGCAACGGCTAGCTGTCTATGTACGGATGCTGCTCCAATGGTAATAAAATTTCCATATTAAGATAAGGAGCATTTAAGTCCAAGAGCCGATTGCAGACAGAGTATTTAAGCCAAAAAGATAGCTCGAAGAAACAACTTTTGCAAAAATTCTTATTGAGCCCTAACGAGCCGAAATCTTAATACTCTGTATTCTACATCTCTCTACTCTGTAACTTGAGATTCAATCTTTGAGAGAGTGTAGTTTGTACTGAAATCTACATACTTTCGATTGTGTTAAAGACAGTGGATTGTCGCCCGTGAAGAACAATCCGGTTGTTGTAAAAGGCTGTAGATCGACGCCCGTGAAGTGCGATCTGTTTATTCTCTGAGGAGAAGGAAAAGATCTTCAAGGGGGAACCTTGAAGCGTGGACGTAGGCAGGTTTTGGCCGAACCACGTAAAAACTTTGGTGTCAATTTCTCTCTGTCTCACTTTTATTGTTTGTTTATTTGCTGTTTTCTTATCAGTTGAACTTAAGAGAGAAATTGATTAGATTAACAAATTAAATTTAAAAAGTCTAATTCACCCCCCCCCCCTTTAGACAATATCGATCCTACACCTTGTACTTTATCCTAAATTTAGGAATTATTTGTTATAAAAAAAAAAAATAGAAGTACTGAATTGCATATTACCTAAGTTCAGGGGTGAGTTGACTAAAAAAAATACGAAACACGTTTTCACTTCTTCCAAATTTAAGAAGGTAACATGTACGTTACCTTTTATTTTATTTTTTTTTAAAACATTAGATGGAGATAGCATATTTTACAAATAATAATTTCTCATTTATGTTTTCTAACTTATTTATAAATAAATTTTTTACATCTTTTTAATACATTTAACCTTATTGAATTATTTTTTCTTTTAGTTTGACAAATTATTTTACTTGAAATTAAAGGATTTATTTGAGTAACTAATAATACTTGTAAATAAAAAGAAGAAAACAAAAAAAAGGTGAGTTGAAAGGACGCGACGAGGGAGAATGCATGTGATGTGATTCAATCCCACATTCTATGTGGACCCACTCACATGTCTTTATTTCGTTTATATGGATTGTATCTTTGAGGTTGTCAAGATGGAAATTCAATCGAGTCGCATTGTAAATAATTTAAATAAGGGGTTTTTTAAAAAAAAAACCTCAAAAATTTAAGTTTTTTTTAAAAAAAACTTTAAAAGTTACTGTTCAACGAAAAAAAACCTCAAAGTTTCGGAAATAGGCATTCTAAACCTTTTAGTCCCGACTAGGTACCAGGCTGGACAGAGAGGCCGACCTGTCCAATTGGACAGGCCGGCCTCCTCTTTTTTTTTTGTAAATGACAAATTGATTTAAAAAAAATATCAAACGATATTTAAATTATTTAAAATTTTTACCACATGTTTATCACACTGTGGGAAGATAGTGTGAAAAATGTCGTGATTTTATAACAATTGTACAATTTATTATAATTTTAGTTAATTATTTTATACAAAAATTATAATAAATCGTACAAATGTTAGAAAATCACAAAACTTCTCCCATTATTTTCGCATGATGTGGTGAGCATGTAGTAAAAATTTCAACTAAATTGAATAACGTTTGTTATTTTTTTAAAATTAATTCAAGTAAATTGAATATCGTTTGATATTTTTTTAAAATTAATTTATAAAATTAAAAAAATAACAATTGTTATTCAATTTAGTTGAAATTTTTACTACATGCTCAACACCTCATGGGAAGATAATTAGAGAATTTTCGTGATTTTCTAACACTTGTACGATTTATTATAATTATTTTATAAAATAATTAACTAAACATATAATAAATCGTATAAGTGTTATAAAATCACGAAAATATTCACACTATCTTCTCACAATGTGATGAACATGTCGTAAAATAAATTGAATATCGTTTGTTATTTTTTTAAAGTCAATTTGTCATTTAGCAAAAAAAAAGGGGAGGTCGGCCTGTCCAATTGGACAAGCCGGCCTCTCTGTGCAGGCCAGTACCCAATCCGGACTAAAAGGTTTAGAATGCCTATTTTCGAAACTTTGAGGTTTTTTTCGTTGAACAGTAATTTTTAAAGTTTTTTTAAAAAAAAAACTTTAACTTTAAGATTTTTTTAAAAAAAAACCCTTTAAATAATTATTTTTTATTTAACAATGAAACCCTTGTTTTTTTAATTCATAAGACTTCCAAAAATTATTAGTGAAAATAATGATTAAAATACTCGTACGTACCTCAATTCATTGGATACCTTCAATGATTCATCCCATTTCCCTAAAGTTAATAACAAGACAAAACAATAATAGCCAATGTATGTTACACACATAATACATAGAGAAAGAGATGAGAGATATTTGTACATGTAATGAGAAATTATTGTACATATTCTCAAGCACACTCATTGTTAAGATTTTAATAAAATAACTTTGACCAATCTTCAAATTCAATTTAACGATAACTATCGTCGTAACTAATATCAATGTTCTATAATAACTATTCTCCGACATGTAGTTTATGGATGACCAACCCAATATATTATTGATGTCACTTATAGGTCTATGATATAATAATAGAGTAGGATCATACATAAAATGTTTGTTTAAATAAAAATGGAAGAGAGAGAACGTACTAACTTAACTAGGAGGTACAATTAGGCATTAGAAATCATTCAATGCATTTAATTAACGTATAACCTCATTTCCACTATTAGAATTGGTTAATTCTAATTCTATTTTAGGCTAGCATGCAAAGTTTGTGGCGCCACAATGTGATGAGGGGAAACTATGATATATTTTTGAAAATATACAGTAGTAGTTGTAAAGTTATTATCTCATTAAATGTCCCACATGATATAATTAATTAAGTTTATGATTTAATGAATTAACATGTCAGTCTATTAAATCAAATAAGAGATTATAAATTAACGTCACATTTGATGGTTATGGTTGATATAATATTTTTCACGTGGAAATTAGATTATCTCTCCTCTCAAATGGAAGTTGACCGACGGACAAGGAATAACAACAAAGTAGGGTTAAAGGAGAGTAAATTATGATACATTTTCTTTGAGAGTATATAGTAAGTGTAATGCTACGTCTATTCTCTTATTTCACTATCTTAAAATACTCTTTGAAGTGTTAAATAATGATATGTACAATTAATATAATAAATTATAAATAGATCGTTGATCGACACATCAGCGAATATTTTAGAAAACTAAAATAAAAGAATAAACGTAATATTATTCATATAATAAGAGTAGAGGAATAGGGTCAATCGACCGATACATTTTACTGTAGGATTTTCGAGAAAGTGAATTATTCTTCTAAGTTCTCTCTTACTATTCATGTTTCCATGTCACATTTAGAAACAAGCCCTACTTTCTCTTTCCAAACTCGGAAAACTTTATAAAATTTTGAATTTTTTTGCCAGCATAGCCGAGAAAAAGAAGAGTTGAGAAAAAGGTATGGACAGAAGAAGAAGATAGATAGATAGAGGGAGGATTGGGTATGAAAGGGTAAGAGAAGATCATGGGTAAGAGCTTTGACGGTTTTTACTGGTTTTGAAAAAAAAGAAAAAGGAAGAAGCAAAGAGCTCAAGATTCAGTGCTGAGTGAGCTTTGGCAGAGGGAATTTTCACTGCCCAATGCGTTTGTCTGATGATAACCCTCTCTTTTCTTTTGTGTCTTTTACCAAAGATAAAGATTTTGTTGCCTGATGGATTTTGAATTTTCATGCAATTTTTAACTCTTACACGATTATCTGTACTCGAGCCTGGGCTGGCAATTCAACGTCCGAGTATCTGTATGTAATTAGTAGAAATATTTTTTTTTCATTAGTTTCAGCGGTTACAAATTTGGAATAACTGATGGATTTGGCTTCCTCTTTAATTTTTTAGGGTTAGCTGCCATATTAGAATACATAACCTCCCAATAAAATCCATTTCTTCATTTAGAAAAAAGAGTTTGGGAGTCTAAGATTCTATCTTTTCGAGTGGAGATTATGGATTCCGTCTATGGTCTAAATGATTATTGTACGTTAAGTCTAATTTCTTGATGGTTTCACCCAATTATTTTTAAATTATCGGATTTTAATTTTGAACATATTTTCAGATTTAGAAGGGTTGAAAATCGTTAAAAAGGCAAGGATTTAATACCTCGAACCAGCAAAAATCCCTTCTCATAGTTGTTTCAAATTCAGATTTTTGATTTGAAAGTATTATTGAGATTGGAAAATCGGAACGAGGATTAGGAGTCTAGTATTGTTCTTTCCAAGATCAGCGAGGGTAGGTCACAATTTAAACTAATTTTCATTGTTTCCTATAGATATAGAGGTTTTTATCTAAAACTTTGGATTTTTATCTAGAGTTCGGTAATATTTGAATGAAATTGTTTGGAAACTAATTTGTATCGAGTTTTATGTTGATTAGAGTCAGAATCAAAAGGAGATCAAAATAATTTCTTGGAGGACAATTGTTGGATGACTAAACCGATTCGACTCAAACTTAACTAAACCGGACGAAATCGGATGAACCTGACCTAGATTGCATTGGACCAGACCGGACCAACCCAGACAAAACCAAATTGGATGGGATCGACCTGAAACTGACGAGACCAAACTTAACCAAATTGGATAAGACTAGATCGAACAAACCCGACCAGACTGGATTGATCTAAATTGAACCAAAATGGCCCGTAGAGACCAGACCTAACTGAATCGGTATGGACAAGACCAAAATTAGTTTGGCCAAGTCAGCTCTATCTAGTGGTCGACCAATAGGTTTGAACCCTATTTTTGGTTCAAATCTTCAAAAGATTAGAAAACGATCCAACTCACTAGAGGTTTGAACCGACCGACCCTTACTATTTATTAATTCATGTAGGAGCAGTGAGTCATATAAGTCAAATATAAACTGAGGGTCAAGGTCCCATAACGTTGAGGTAAGACTAGGTTCAATAGTAACATTAGATAGTATAATAATAAAGGTCTAATAACTGTTTTGAGTGTAAAATAAAAATAAAGTTCAGTGAAGTAAATAATCTAACGATAGTGTGATGCCCCCGAACCCACCTGGGCTCGGTGCGCTACTTTGCTTACACTTATCCCGTCTAAAACGAAATTTAAAATAAAATTCGATAAAATTTTGACTCGATTTTTGGGTTTTTTTGAACCCTAAAAAATAGTTGGAAAACGTACATAAAATAAGTGTAAAACGTGTCGGAAAAGGTCGGGTTAAAACATGTTAGAAGTAGGAAAATTTTAAAAATTTTCCGGTTGGCACACCATAGACGCCGCGCGGCACGCGTGCACTACAACAGCCCGCGCTGCGCGCATTGCCACAGCGCGCATCGCGCATTTGCAACTGCACGCATAGGTGCCGATCAATTGGCCCTCTCGAGTGCGCGATTGAGATATAGTAATTTGGCCGATCGATCGGTGCTAGGCGCTGTGCGCGTCCAACTCGTGCGCCGCGCGTGCCATCCCTTACCTACGCGCCTCTCCTCTCCTTTTTCTCCATTTTCTTCAAACCATACAAAACCAAAATACCTAAAACTTACCCAAAACCTTTTCCGACATTTTTCACTTCCTGACACATGAAAATCCCAGAAACCCGACTCTAAAACGTCAGCGGAAACAAATGAAAACTAACGTCGTTTACTATACGAAAAACCGAGCAGCATAACAACTAAACTTTTCTAACACCAAAATCCTTAAAACCAAATATTTTATAACCATGTTCAAAGTGCACCAAAAGGCTTAAAATCCCATAACTTATCTACAATCAAAATTCACAATCCAAAACATTATTCCAAAAGAGTTATAAATCACCATCGTTTACACAAACAAAATCCAAACCAAACTACCATAATCCACACCTCCCAGCAACACAATGGTCACACCGCCCCAACAAATACCTGCAACGGCATACCTCGTGTGTCACTGACTGCTCTCTAGTCCTGGGCTCACTCATCAAGCTCACCTGTAAACACGTCGTCACCTACACCACAGAATACAAAACGTAAGCTTAATGTTTAGCAAATATGGAATAATGATTGTAAAAATACAATGCACACTCAACCCCTAACACTTTACGGTATGGATCAAGTAGGCACACATCTGAGTCCCGCTCATTAGACGGCCACACTTTGACCCACCAGAGCAAGATCGGACAGCTCACATCCGGGCCCCGCCCATTGGACGGCTGAACACGATCTCCTTCCCCATCGATCATAGAACCCTCTAGTACTTACACTTGCACGTTAACGACAAGGCGTTCATACACATGACACTTACGTATTTTCAACGGTACGTCTCTCGTAGGAGCCCTCTCGGGGTGCTACACCCGAGCACTAATTCCCGACGAGGCCCTCTTTGGGTCCTACACCCGAGCACTGATTCCCGACGAGGCAACTCTACTCGACACTAAGTTGCATCACTTCTTATCTTTTTATGTTTCCCGCTCACATTTCAAAACTATGCTCAAAACTCGTATTTTCGTAGTTTGAAAACAATGGTGCATGTCAATACAATGCTCAACCACAAAATAAACAAAACAACCAAACAAATAAATAAATCCCTACCGTACCATGGTGTAGGCCTGAAGGCAAAACACACACACACACTCCTCTACTTACCTGTTACTCCACAATGTACTTACTCACTTCGGTTATATCAAATGCACGACTCGTTAACATAGCACATAAAAGGGAAAAACACTTAAAAACCATTAAGATAAATCTAAGGAATGCATTAGCTAAATCTTACAACAACTTAACCAATTTACAAGCATAAATCCCCAAAAAACCCGAATTTCTCTCATTATCCATCGTCCAACTTCAATCGGCCATAACTTATTTTAACGATCCAACCCATTCCGTAAACCTCTACATGTCTACTATCTAATGAATCAATTCATTTTACCAAAATAAACCACATGGCCGATCAAATTTGTACCAAAACAGAATTGGTCATCTTGCTCCAAAAATCGATTTTTTTCCATAAAAATAATCAACCTCTAAGCAATCTATCCTATCTGTGACAACCCCGACTCGGTCAGGGCCGCCACGGCCTAGCCGTGACTTAATCTTAACTTATTATCGTAAGTTCACGTAGAAAATATATGTACTATTATTTTTTTTATTTTTATTTTTATTCTAAGACCAAACAAATAAAAGGGGGCAAAATCGTCAAAGGAAAACAACATAGGAGGGGTGATCGATCGACTGCTTGACAGTCGATCGATCGGCCCACAAGAAAACAAGGGGGTGATCGATTGGCTGCTGGCAGCCGATCGATCGGCCTGCAAGAAAACAAGGGGCGACCGATCAACTGCTTGACAGCCGATCGATCGGCCATTGGTTAGCCGATCGATCGCCCCTAATGGCGATTGATCGGCTAACTCTCTGGAAAACTAGAGAATTGCTGATCACACTAGCCGATCGATCGCCCCCCCTTTTGCTGATAGATCGGCAACCGCTCTGGAATCTGAATTCCAGAGCGTTGCCTTCTTCCTTCTCCATTCCCTGCACACCACACTTCTCATTTCTTTTCATTCCACAACACTCCATCAAATTTTACATAAGAATTCATCCATTTAAACATATTTCTTAATTTCATCAATCATCTAAAACACGACACGAAACGTAGCCTATACGCATTCAAAATTCATGAAAAACAAACTGCATGAATCGTTCTAAAAACCGAGCGTATCCTTATAGATTTAAAATACCTAAAATCACCAAATACGACTCAACCTAATCCACTACACAACATCGAACATAAACACCATTTTCATCTCAAAACCATAACCAAAAATCATCAAACCCATCAATAACAGACATACGCAGCGGAAACTCCTAAAATCATCCAAAAGCGACCCATATAAATACAACTATCAAAAATCACATTTCCTCCAAGCTAACCACTATACAACCAAACCATAACCAATAAATTCTATATCAACACATACGCCAACTTTTACCAAAAGAGCTCAGAGCCACCCACGGTTCGGTAAGCCTTGCCAAAACATGTTCCATCGCCACGAGTCCTATCCATCAACCGCCTATGCTTGACCATCGAGAGGAGGCTCCTCACCTCCGATCTCTTCACCTACATCATGCAACATAAACATTAAGTCTAATCCTTAGTAAGAGAATGCACTATAAACGACGTATGCATGAATTCATGACTTTCATAAAAACATGTTCATTTACTTGTTTGTGTTCTTTTTACTTAACATGAATTATGTTGGGGAGTAGGCAAGTGCGTGTACATGGTCCTTACGGATAGTATTCATGGTCCAGTGCGTGGACAGTGATTCATGGTCCCTCGAGAGAGACGGTTTTGTTGTCATGACCATACCGCCCCAACCAATTTAATCATTACTTATATTTCAATTCCATGCATGTAAAACATTTTGTATGTCATTTGAGCAAACATGATGCATAAGGAATTTACGTATAACATACCGTCAAAACAATTCACGAACGTACATGAGCATACTTTACTCGCAACGAACTTGACAAACAACTAATAACTAACATCCTAGGCTACCCGACTCATTAAACCCCACAATCAGAAAATCATCATCAAAACACGAAAGCCTAGCATTGACACGATGTAGGGACTTAAGGGCCAGAAACCTAGCACCCACTTACCTGGCGTCCGTAGCAAGCCGAGCACCGTCCGAAAAGTCGTCTCCACCCAAGGCATTTCACAAGTAGTGGCATTAAAACTGATCCAAAATAAACGAATTCTAAATTTAAACTAAGCTCCTAGCCAAAGCTAATTTCTCTAAAACTTGTATTTTATCCATTCAGGCATTTCATCGAGCACGTTGCGCTCACAATTATCTAACCTCCATTAATGGATTTCTCCATTCTCCAACAATCCCAAAATTAACATAACAATCACCCAAACACCATTAATCCATTTAATCTACCTAAATAACAACAAATGCATCGTCAATGGGCATTAATATCCTTAAACTATCGATTTCTAACAAAACCTATGATTTCTCAACCCTAAATCGAATAAACCCAAACCGAAATCAACCCTAAAACGACAACTAAACGTGCCTAGAGTTTAGAGCTTACCGAGGGTGTTGATTGGAGAATAAAACCCGAAAGAAATCGCCAGAGTTGGGAGGCGTTGATCGATCGTTGAAGGAACGATGGAGGAGGGAAGAAAATCGCACAAGGGGAGGGGTTTCACGATCTGGAGAAATCAACAGAGAGAGAGAGAGAGAGAGAGAGAGAGAGAGAGAGAGAGGGGTGGTTTGTATGTTTTTAATAAATTTTAACCTTGTAAATTACTTTTTTGCCATTTTTTTCAATTCTTTGCTTAATTCGTTAATTCGTCTATCAATTTGGTTCCTCTGAAACTTCTTTATTCCCCCAAATATTCCAACGTATTCCTAGGGTTCTAACGAAACTTTCTGTTCGCAAAACGGACATAATTTATTATTTTTACGAATTAAAACACTATAAGTGGAAAACCAAAACTCAGCTTGGGCTATCCATTTGGATTTCTAAAAATTTACTTATTCCATTAAAAATACTCATAAATTCCTAGGGTCTTAATAAAACCTCCCGCTCACAAAACGGGCCTATATTTTTTATTTATGAAAATACCCTTGGTGCGGAAACCCGAAAAACTCGAGCGTTACATCCTTCCCTCCTTAAATGGAATTTTGTCCTCAAAATTGTCACTTGCTTAATTCTCAAATTACTCACTCCCGCATTTCCTACATCATTAAACTCGCAACACTAACCACGACACCTCTATTGTCTTACTCACCCTTCGTGCTTAACAGTTTCCTATATCTCCAAAGCTTTAAATCCGTCAGGCTACGCACTTCGTAATTCAATCGCTCATACATCCATCGACCTCAACTTGACCTCCATCACCTAGACTCTCGAGCTAAGTTCATTCAGTTCCTAACTTTTCAAATCTCGTGCCCTCAACATGCACCTAACCACTTCAAACCCTCAGAACTTCCTCAATTCTATGATGCTAAGGACCTGATACGTAGATTTGTCATCCTAATCCTCCATTTCAAACTCTTCTCTACACTACTATCTCATTTCCAATTTATCACTCTCACTTTCTAAATCTACTTACCTTGGGCAATCATGACATTTCCTTAGCCATTCTAATGTCATTCTCGTACACAGGGATTTAAATACTTAAATATACCCCTTTTACGCTTTTAAGGTATCCTCCAAGTTTCCATAATTATGTCCACTACGCTTGTTCTGCCCAACTTCTACCTCAATTCTCGTCAATCACTATCAAATTCTTAAGTCTAAACTTCTTCATTAGACTATTCACCCAAGACCTTAAAGGGTGCATAAACAATTCGATGTAACTTACTAGTCGAAACTTTCCTAAATCCCCTGATCTATCCTTACTTCGAAGCTCACTTGCACAGTCTTCGTGCAAATCTTTCTTCCTTTCATCCAATATGCTCCAAATTTCACAACCTTAACTACTTAACTCTTATTACAACCTTCATTTAATCTAGTTAATCTCCTCACTTACCCATATGACACTATCTGAAACCCAAAAATCTATATAACCGCCTATTTTATCTTACATCGCATAGTCTGTATTTCCTCAAGTTGTGATCTACTTCACACACTTAAGTTTATCAACGGTAACCTTAGCTATTTACAAAATCATTGGCTTCGACTTCATTACATACGGGTCGAGCCTTTGAAATTTCTTAATTTAATCTTATTCCTAATGTACTTGAGAACTCACCTATCCCTCGATTCGCATGACTCCACATTCGAGCTTAACTTCTAATCTAAACCCTTCAGTTAATTAAACAATGCCCTACACTTATTCCTAATACCACACAAGGATTTTTTCGAAAGTCATTAACTAGTCTACTGTCTTTCATTCCTCCTAGTCAGGTTCTAAATATTCTACTTGGCTTCTTTACAACGATTTATCTAACGATCTTCTTGTTAGCAAACTTGTTGTAGGTGGGTTTACAACCTTAATCCTAATCTTCTAAAATTCTCAAATCTTGTCCTTCTATTTTCCAAAAACTTAGAAACATCCTTTCATTAAGGTTTACCCTCCTAGCTCCTCTAGCACTGATGTTTCCACTTCCACCCCAGAAGTAAGCCTTTGGTTATGGTGTTTAACCAGAACTACATCAACTATAGGCTTACGACTTAACTCTACCTTTCCAAACCAAGAGTTCACAATCTACTACTTGTTACATTTTCTATAATCAGTACTCACTCTATCGAACCACTATCTCGCCTAACCTTGCACTATATCTCTAACCATGATTTATTTTAGGGTGCTAAACTCTTCTCGGATTAGCTAACACATCTAGGTCCCTAAATTGTCCCTAACTTTTGTATTCTTACCCCACATCCTCTGAACAGATTGCACTCACGGCTTAACGCGTCTACTACTTACGGTTACTCTTAGTTTCTAAGCCTTCTCCCATATCGTGTTGGTTGTAATCCTCACACATCAAAAAAAGAAAAACGAATCCCCCATTATTGACTAGTCTTCTAAAGTGGTACCTATCTCCTAGAGAACGACCAATTCTTGTAATTTAAGTATCATCTTGCATAAAATTCTCGATTTTAGAACGTCTCCAAATTTGTTAACCTTCCCACTTCGCCTAAATCTCTTTATTCTCTTCACCGATATATACCAAGACCAACACTCCTACTTAACAATTCTCTTAAGCGAAATTCTTGGTTACTATCTTCATCTAAATACTCATAAGGTTCGTCAACTAGGGTCTAGTTTCTATCTATCCAAACGTTATATCTCGTAGGCTGTACCCCTCTAATGGTAATAAAATTCTAAGTGTGCACACACCCTTGCAACCACACTAGGTTATTCATCTCAATGCATAACTCTCTCTATTCACAATCCTCCTTCGATCTAGCGTAAAATACTACCTTAAACCTTCACTCTAAATTACACTTCTATTCTAATGCTCCTTATCTTATTAACTGCCGCTATAGGAATATACCTGGAATAACCGATGGTTAAGCGGCTCCCTCGTCTTCGATCAGGGTAGGTTTTCTCGAAGGACCACTTGGTGGCCTCTTATTCAGCACTAGACAATCCTTAGCCTTATGCCCCACCTTGTCGCACCGAAAACATCAACCAGAATGCAGCTTGCACACCCCAAAGTGGTTCTTCAGACACGTAGGGCATCGAGGAGCTTGTCGAGCCCCTTGTGGCCGTTCACTTTTGTCCTGATTAATTGGGACATCGTCGGGCCTCATAGCGGCCCGTCGATGTTATTGCCAACCCTGATTTCGTTGCAGGTGCATCTCTTGGAAAAACCTCTTTAGACAGTTCCTGGAGAGATGTCCCATTTCCTTACATTTGAAACACATTCCACGAGTCTTCATTAGGCAATCAAAGGCAATATGACCTAGTCCGTTACACACAAAGCATCGGCCCGAACCTGCCTTGCATACCCCATCATGGCACTTCTTGTAACGCCCCGAGTTATCTGAACCCGGTTCGCTACCCATAACATTATCATGACTAAGAAATTTTGATAATAAATTCAAAGCTTCACTCGACAGTCAAGATTAGACTTCTCAAAATATTTAAAACTTGCAGCGGAAATTCTTTTTGAACAACAATGAAGTTAAACAAAACTGTGAAAAACATTATTAAAATAGTCATTGGGAATGTTAAGAAATATTCAGCCGAAAGGAATGAGGGTTTAAGGCACGAAATACTCTTTCGGTTTCAGAAGACAACGCATCTGCCGACGACTAAGTCAACGGAAGAAGCAGGAATAGAAAACCGAAGACTCCTGCCGATGACGTCAGCCGGAAGGAAGGAAAACAAAAGACATCACTCGGTAGACTTCATCTACCGATGACGTGTACAAACAACGCAACACCCTCCGCCGATAATGCCAATACAACTCTTTCCGATAGAATTAAAATACACACTACATCTTCCGATCAATTAGACTACATCTGCCGACACGTGCTTCACGCGTGACTCCATAAGACATCTACCGGTAGACTTTCATCTTCCGATAGACTTACACACCGCATCTACCGATAGACTTTCATCTTCCGATAAACTTACACACCGCATCTACCGATAGACTTTCATCTTCCGATAGACACCAAACCACAACTCAATACCTGCCGATAGGCATCACCTACCGATAGAAACAGAGCGACATTCCGAATACTCTTAACTATACCTATACGACCCCATCTAAGAAGAGAACCTGTTTGCTCTACTGAAATCGCTTTATAAACAAATCAGACTAATGCATCACTCTACATCCATCAAATAATAAATTTCAAATTTCCAAAAAAATACCAACATCAGAAAGTAGAACTCAATTTGTCCAAAACGCTGAAATCACTACTGTTATGAAAACTCGATCCATCTAAAATAAAGCATTGATAATAAAACCTTCACTCCACAGACATCAATTAAACTGCCCCATCAGCTGCCAGAACATTGTGTGGGTGCACTCCTCCAACCCAACTAGCCTTCTGTGAACTCAGTAAACACACCTGCTAAAACTTCTTCACCTACATCACAAAACTCATCTATTAGCCTAATGCTAAGCAAGTAAAGCAATAATGCATGAAAAGCTGAAGACATGTCATCCTAGCATGCAGTTTCTACTTTTCTCATCTCTGTTACATATTCATCGTTATAATCGGATTCCTCTCTAAATTGGGAGTTGAATCACTTCTCCCAAAGTATGAACATCCCTGTCTCATTAGGAGTTGGATTAATTCTCCTAACAGTGAATATATATATACTGATCAATGTTCAGATCCACTTCGAAATTGGGAGTTGGATCAGTTTTCCCAAAGTATGATCCCTGGCTCATTAAGGGTTGGATTAGTTCCCTTAACAGAAAATGTTTCACATAAATCACTTCAGAATGTTCACTTCCTCACTATATCAAAACATGTAAACTCATTTTCGTATATTTTCAAATATATGATGCATGAAACAGGAAAATATTCAAACACACAAAAATCCTAATGTTCTGTGATGTAGGCCCGAAGGCACAAGCAAACTTTACTTACCTGGATTCCTAGCAAATGCTCGGTTAAGAGCTACTTCGGGGGTTTGTTCACCTATATTCATAAACAGAATGTTAAACCTTAATCTAAGCTATTCAGAAATCTAAGGAGTTAGTTTGGGAACACTACTCATAGAGCATTCCCGAATAAACTCCAAACCCGAACCGCTATTTCTCTCAACTTTTCCAAAATACTCACATTGTCCTAATTCGGTTATCTATTCATCAATACATGAAGAAAACTAAAGAACTTACCTAAGTTGAAGGATATCGGGAAGGGAAATCGTCTGGAGAGCTCTACTGGGTTGAGCTGAAAAATCGAGAGTGAAATGAGCATTGACGGCTATACCTCATTTACTCTTTCCTTAAATACGTTATCCACAATATAAATTGACAATTACCCTTATGCCCTCACTTAGTTACTCATTAACCTAATTGCTATTTCTCCCTATTTCATTCTATAAAATTCACACTTAGAAGATTAATTGGTTATTTTAATTCTAATAAACCGGGTGTTACACTTCTTACATGTTAGGCACTGAGAGAACTGCACATGCCCTCGTGCACATTTCTCACATTCCCTACTAAGTAAATTATTACCCATTCTTTTTATGCCCCTAACCGGTTGTTGCTTTTCCCCTAGCTCAAAAGCTCGCACTATATCAGTAAGCTGGTTAACAGGATCCACTCGAGGTTGTCTAGGTGCTATCAGCATTCCCTTGTTCCTAGACACAATACCAAATACAAAACGAAGCAATATAAACATCTATGAATCATACTTAAACTTAAACACTTACAGTCGATGGAGACTACTCGTGCGGCGGTTCGTGTTTGGCAGACAGTCCATAGAATCGCTTTTAAAACCAGGTCGCTCTGATACCATAGTTGTGACGACCCCAACCCGGTCAGGGCCGCCACGGCCTAGCCATGACTTAATCTTAACTTATCCCTGTAAGTTCACGTAGAAAATATATGTACTATTGTTTTTTTTTTATTCTAAGACTAAACAAATAAAAGCGGGCAAAATCGTCAAAGGAAAACAACATAGGAGGGGGCGATCGATCGGCTGCTTGACAGTCGATCGATCGGCCCACAAGAAAACAAGGGGGCGATCGATTGGCTGCTGGCAACCGATCGATCGGCCCACAAGAAAACAAGGGGCGATCGATCGGCTGCTTGACAACATATCTATCGGCCCTTGGTTAGCCGATCGATCGCCCAGAATTGCCAATCACACTAGCCGTTCGATCGGCAACCGCTCTGGAATCTGAATTCCAGAGCGTTGCCTTCTTCCTTCTCAATTCCCTGCACACCACATTTCTCATTTCTTTTCATTCCACAACACTCCATCAAATTTTACATAATAACTCATCCACCTAAATATATTTCTTAATTTCATCAATCACCTAAAACATGACACGAAACGTAGCCTATACGCATTCAAACTTCATGAAAAACAAACTGCATGGATCGCTCTAAAAACCGAGCGTATCCTTACAGATTTAAAATACCTAAAATCACCAAATACGACTCAACCTAATCCACTACACAACATCGAACATAAACACCATTTTCATCTCAAAACCATAACCAAAAATCATCAAACCCATCGATAACAGACATACGTAGCGGAAACTCGTAACATCATCCAAAAGTGACCCATATAAATACAACTATCAAAAATCACATTTCCTCCGAGCTAACCACTATACAACCAAACCATAACCAATAAATTCTATATCAACACACACGCCAACTTTTACCAAAAGAGCTCGGAGACACCCACGGGTCGGTAAGCCTTGCCAAAACATGTTCCATCGCCACGAGTCCTATCTATCAACCGCCTATGCTTGACCATCGAGAGGAGGCTCCTCACCTCCGATCTCTTCACCTACATCATGCAACATAAACATTAAGCCAAATGCTTAGTAAGAGAATGCACTATAAACGACGAATGCATGAATGCATGACTTTCATAAAAACATGTTCATTTACTTGTTCGTGTTCTTTTTACTTGACATGAATTATGCTGAGGAGTAGGCAAGTGCGTGTACATGGTCCTTACGGACAGTATTCATGGTCCAGTGCGTGGACAGTGATTCATGGTCCCTCGAGAGAGACAGTTTTGTTGTCATGACCATACCACCCCAACCAATTTAATCATTACTTATATTTCAATTCCATGCATGTAAAACATTTCGTATATCATTTGAGCAAACATGATGCATGAGGAATTTACGCATAACATACCGTCAAAACAATTCACGAACGTACATGAGCATACTTTACTCGCAACGAACATGACAAACAACTAATAACTAGCATCCTAGGCTACCCGACTCATTAAACCCCACAATCAGAAAATCATCATCAAAACACGAAAGCTAGCATTGACACGATGTAGGGCCTTAAGGGCCAGAAACCTAGCACCCACTTACCTAGCGTCCATAGCAAGCCGAGCACCGCCCAAAAAGTCGTCTCCACACAAGGCATTTCACAAGTAGTGGCATTAAAACTGATCCAAAATAAACGAATTCGAAACTTAAACTAAGCTCCTAGCCAAAGCTAATTTCTCTAAAACTTGTATTTTATCCATTTAGGCATTTCATCGAGCACGTTGCGCTCACAATTATCTAACCTCCATTAATGAATTTCTCCATTCTCCAACAACCCCAAAATTAACCTAACAATCACCCAAACACCATTAATCCATTTAATCTACCTAAATAACGACAAATGCATCGTCAATGGGCATTGATATCCTTAAACTATCGATTTCTAACAAAACCTACGATTTCTCAACCCTAAATCGAATAAACCCAAACCAAAATCAACCCTAAAACGACAACTAAACGTGCCTAGAGCTTAGAGCTTACCGAGGGTGTTGATTTGAGAATAAAGCCAGAAAGAAATCGCCGGAGTTGGGAGGCGTTGATCGATCGTTGAAGGAATGATGGAGGAGGGAAGAAAATCGCACAAGGGGAGGGGTTTCATGATCCGGAGAAATCAACAGAGAAGGGGGGGGGGGGTTGTTGGTTTTTAATAAATTTTAACCTTGTAAATTACTGTTTTGCCTTTTTTTTCAATTCTTTGCTTAATTCGTTAATTCGTCTATCAATTTGGTTTCTCTGAAACTTCCTTATTCCCCCAAATATCCAACTTATTCCTAGGGTTCTAACGAAACTCTCCGTTCGCAAAACGGACATAATTTATTATTTTTACGAATTAAAACACTATAAGTGGAAAACAAAAACTCGGCTTAGGCTATCCATTTGGATTTCTAAAAATTTACTTATTCCATTAAAAACCCTCATAAATTCCTAGGGCCCTAATAAAACTTCCTGCTCACAAAACGGGACTATATTTCTTATTTACAAAAATGCCCTTAGAGCAGAAACCTGAAAAACTCGGGTGTTACACTATCAACCTAAACCAACCTATCCTAAGTCTAAACCACCAATTTAACAAGAAAATCTCATCAAGAAATCACAATTTTCGGAATCCCTCATTAGGGTTTCCTAATCCTTCCAAAAACTCACCAAAAGCACATTACAATTGCATAAAATCACAAAAGTATGCATAAATCACCAAAACCCATCAAAACTTACCTTAATCTTTGATTAAATTTGAAGAAAAGAGGAAGAGGAAGCTCTCCCATGGCTGCCACGAAATGGAGAGGGAGGAGAAGACACAAAATTTATTTTTAACTCCACCAATTTCACACCTTTTAAAACACCACTTCCTTTCTTTAACTTTTCACCACACAATTTGGTAAATTTCCAATTTAACCCTCCCCTCTCACAGCTTTAATCATTCCAACGTGGAAGACACCCTTCATCCTCCACTTTTTGTTTTCAAATTTCATTTACTTTTTGACTTTTCCAACCTTTAAAGTTTCCCTCTTTTACTTGCAACTTGAATGGTTTTGTAAGTTTGACTTTCAACTTTACTTTTTAATCAATCCACTTTCATTCATTCATCTTTTCTAGTAAACCCTTTCATTTAGCTTAACACACAATACACCAACAACCTACTCTATTCTATGGTTCACACCTAAATCTGTAGCGACCCTTAATCCCATATCCTAATTTCTCGTATAAATTTTTCTTTTAAAAAACTTTAGTCTGAATCTATGATGGTTGAAATCGTTTTAAAACTATTTGATAAAACAATATTTATATAACAAATAAAATAATAGAAACAATCGGCCAAAATTCGGAGGGCAGAAAAGGCAATTTTCCCATAAAAACCACAGCTGATAGATCGGCCATTTCAGCCGATCGATCGGCAGTATTAAGAAAATAGGGGCGATCGATCGCCCCACATATCAGGTGATCGATCGCCCCTGCGATCGATCCCCAGCCGATCAATCACCCTCACAAGCAATCGATCGGCTAACTCTCTGGAAAATCCAGAGAGTTTGTCAACAATTAACCGATTGATCGCCCCTCCTGGCGATCGATCGGCATGTTCTCTAGAATCCGAATTCCAGAGAACAGCTCCCTATTCCTTCTTGCACACTTCACACTTCACACAATTCTTCCTTCACAATTTTTACCTCTAAACATTTCCTACATCACAACAATACATTTCTACCCGCATTCAATCATCACTCCACCAATCACCCAAAAACTAACTCAAAACATATTTAAAACGTGACCAAATTTCATAAAAACGAATCACGTGGTTCCGTTTAAAATTTGAACAATTCCCTCTGTTTGAAAATATCAAAAACACTACAAAATACTATACATTATCTATCAAGTTACCAAGCATCCTAAAATGAGTCATCTATACAATTTTCCTATCCTTTTATCTATAAAAATCCCCAAAATATTTACTTACATCCCCATGGGTAAAAATTCGCGCCGACTGCCCAGCGCACTCCCACGGGCCATTCTTCTTCAACCTGCTCATACGTCGGGTGGAGGAACGTCGTCCTCACCTGCTTCGAAATCACCTACACCATAGAATTAAACTATGAGCTAAAGAGCTCAGCAAGTCTCGTAAATGAAGATTAATGCTATGCGTGTAGGGTTTGTAAAAACATGCATCTCTTTTTCATTATTTAGTTACATAGCGGGAGGTGTTACCGGGGGTTGACTCACCAGATAGTGAGGGTACATCTCGTGGTTAGATAGCCCTTTCTATCTGCAAGGGGAAAACATACTCCTCCTCTTAGGATAGCCATGTCTAAACCCCACATCGACGTGACCGGGATTACATACATTTCATATCTTTTCATTAGGCGTTTCTTTTCATGAAAACATATGCGAAAATTCATTTTCTATGCTTTTCGAAAACATAGTGCATGAACATGGATCGTGCGATACGAGTAAAACATAAAACAGTGCATAAAAGAACCTAGGAAAGCATCCTAATACACAATCAACCTAAACTACCCATCTTATCTCCCCGAAGCATCTGAATTCACCAAAAACCTCGATCAACAACTATTCTTACGGTGTAGGTCAATCGGCTAAACAAGTCACGAAGACTTACATCGCGTCTGTTGCAATTTAAGCTTCATCCACGAGCATTGTTCACCTATGGCAATTCACAACATTCGTCATTTAAAATCGAGTCTAAACCATTGAGTTTCGAAAACTATAAACTCATAACTAAAGGAAATTTCCTAAAATTCTAATTTAACTCGTTGAGGCATTTTATCGAGCAATTCATGCTCGTGAATTTCTAAACCTCCATTAATGGAGTTTTTAAAACCTCCAACCACCCAAAATCTCAACAACCCTCATTAATTCCAACTAACTCTCACAAATCACCATAAATACGCATATTAGAATCATAATCACGATAACCTATCGATTTCCAACCTTAATTCACGTTTTTAACAAAACCCTAATCGTATAACTCTGTGAAAACTGAAATCTAACATTCCAAAATAGTAGATTCTTACATAGGTAGCAAAGGCAAGGAAGAAACGCGAAGGATGGATCGCAATAAAGCAAGCTCTCATCGCCGGAAGAAGAAACGCGCGAGGGAGGGAGGGAAGTCGCAAGTTCTCTGGAGAACGATTTTTCATAAAGAAAAATCATGGAAGGCATTTGCCTTTTAATAAAAATTTGAGTGCTTAAATGACCATTTTGCCCTCCCTTGGATTTTCTATTTGTTTGTTCGCTTATTTGTTAATTGATCCAATGATTTGGTTTCTCCAATTTTTCATATTTCACCATAAATTTCAATTTATTATTAAGATTCCATTAAAACTTTTCGTTCGTAAAACAGACTTAATTTGACATATTTACAAAAATGTCATTATCTATTGGAATAATAAAATCCCTTAAAACTAGGTGTTACATTCCATCCACCTTAATTAAAATTTTGTCCTCAAAATTTGACTTCACAAACAGTTCATGATACTTCGACATCATATCCTGCTGCCTCTCCCAAGTTGCTTCCTCTACATCGTGATTCCGCCATAGGACCTTTACCAGCGGGATCTCCTTATTGCGCAACACCTTGATAGAGGACTCCATAATTTGTACCGGCCTCTCCACATAGGTTAGCGTTGGTTGCACCTCGATCTCTCTTGTCTCAATGACGTGTGATGAATCACACACGCATTTTCTGAGCGTGGACACGGGAAACACATCGTGAATACCTTCCATGGATGCCGAAAGCTGTAACCTGTACGCCATAGTCCCGATTCCCTTTAAAATAGGAAAGGGCCCCACATAACAAGGGTTCAACTTGCCTCTACTTCTGAACCGCATAACGCCCTTAAACGGAGAAATTTTAAGATAAACCTCATCACCCTCATCGAACTCCAAGTTCCTCCGTCTAGTGTCGGCATAGCTCTTTTGGCAGCTCTGTGCTATCTCTATACGTTGCCTGATAACAGAGATCTTCTCCGCTGTTTGCTGTAAAATATCTGGGCCAACTCCGCTAGCCCCACCTACCTCATCCCAATATAGCGGAGATCTACACTTTCAACCATACAATGCCTCGTACGGAGCCATGCCAATCGTAGCCTGGAAGCTGTTGTTGTACGAGAACTCAATCAAGGGAAAATATCGACTCCACGAGCTCTGAAATTCCAGCACGCAAGCTCTAAGCATATCCATAAGAATCTGATTTGTTCTTTCTGTCTGCCCGTCAGTCTGAGGATGAAACACCGTGCTAAAATTCAACTGAGTTACCATAGCCTTATGTAGACTCTTTCAGAATTTCGAAGTAGACCTGGCATCTCCATCAGAGACAATCGAAATAGGCACACCGTGTAATCTGACAATCTCCTGTACATACAGCTCGGCAAGCTGATCCATAGAATAGGTCATCTTCACTAATAGAAAGTGGACCGACTTTGTCAAACGATCCACTATCACCCAGATGCCATCATGCCTTTTCGTCATCCTCGGGAGTCCAACTATGAAATCCATGGAGATCTGCTCCCATTTCCACTTCAGAATTGGCAGTGGCTGTAAGGTTTCGGGTGGCCTTTGGTGTTCTGCCTTAACCTGTTGACAAACCAGGAAGGTTTTCACATACCTGGCAATCTCTCTCTTCATGTTCGGCCACCAGAAGTGTTGTTTTAAGTCTCTATATATTTTTGTGCTCCCCGGATGTACTGAGTATGCCGAGGAGTGTGGCTCAGTTAAGATCTCTCTCTTCAGCTCCTCATTGTTAAGCACGTACCACCTGTGTCTGAATCTCAATATGCCATCATCCGACAAGCTAAAATCGAACGGGTCCTCAGATGTCATGCTCAATCGATATCTCTCACACTTCAAATCTTCCTTATGAGCTTCTCGAGTTTGTCAATTATTGCCGGCCTAAGAGAAATGTTCGTGAGCATAGTGGACAACTCAGTCACAATCTTCACATCAAACCTCTCGATCTCAGACCTTAGCATTACCGACATCGATGCAAGCGAAAGCTGACTAGTAGAAGGCATCCTGCTCAAGGCGTCTGCGACTTTATTTGCCTTCCTTGAGTGATATTTAATTTCAAAATCATAATCTTTAACGAATTCCAACCAACTTCGCTGTCGCATATTAAGTTCTTTCTGCGTAAACAAATATTTTAAGCTCCTGTGATCTGAGAACACCTCACACTGCTGCCCATACAGATAGTGTCTCCAGATTTTTAACACAAAGACAACCACTGCAAGCTCAAGATCGTGTGTCGGATAATTTTGCTAATACGGCTTCAACTGCCTAGAATCATAAGCAATGACCCTGCCCTCCTGCATCAACACACATTTCAATGCTTAGTAAGAGAATGCACTATAAATGACGTATGCATGAATGCATGACTTTCATAAAACATGTTCGTTTACTTGTTCATATCCTTTTTCCGTGCTGGGGAGGAGGCAGAGTGCGTGTACATGGTCCTTACGGATAGTATTCATGGTCCAATGCATGTATAGTGATTCATGGTCCCTCGAGATGGATGTTCTTATTACATAATCATACAGCCCCCACCCACACTTAATCATTCTATGCGTTTCGATTTCATGTTTTTTCGTTACATTTCCTTTACAAAATTCATGCATGTAAAACATTTCTTATGCCATTTAAGTAAACATGATGCATGAGGAATTTACGTATAACATATTATCAAAACAATTCACGAACGTACATGAACATACTTTACTCGCAACGAACTTAACAAACAACTAATAACTAACATCCTAGGCTACCCGACTCATTAAACCCCACAATCAAAAAATCATCATCAAAACACAAAAGCCTAGCATTGACACGATGTAGGGCCTTAAGGGCCAGAAACCTAGCACCCACTTACCTGGCGTCCTTAGCAATGTCGAGCACCGTCGTAAGCCGTGTCCACCTAAGACATTTCACAAGCAGTGGCATTAAAACCGATCCTAAATAAATAGATTCCAAACTTAAATTAAGCTCCTAGCCAAAGCTAAATTCTCTAAAACTTGTATTTTCTCTATTCAGGCATTTCATCGAGCACGTTGCGCTCACAAATTATCTAACCTCTATTAATGGATTTCTCCATTTTCCAACAACCCCAAAATTAACCTAACAATCACCCAAACACCATTAATCCATTTAATCTACCTAAATAACAACAAGTGCATTGTAAATGGGCATTAATATCCTTAAACTATCGATTTCTAACAAAACCTATGATTTCTCAACCCTAAATTGAATAAACCCAAACAGAAATAAACCCTAAAACGACAACTAAACGTGGCTAGAGCTTAGAGCTTACCGAGGGTGTTGATTTGTCGAAGAAAATGGAAGAAGAACTTGCCGGAAAAAGATGAATTGCCGGCGTGGAGAGGGAACGACAAAGAGAGGAAGAAATCGCAAGGGAGAGGGAGTTTCACAGTTCTGGAGAGGAAATAGAAGGGGAGGGGTATTTTAACATTTATAAAATTTATCAATTAAATTACCTTATTGCCCTTTTACTTGATTTTCTAACGAATCCGTTATTTAACCTATCGATTTGGTTTCTTCAAAATTTTCTTAAACCTTCGAATATTTCAATTTAATCCTAGGGTTCTAACGAAACTCTCCGTTCACAAAACGGACTTAATTTACTATTTTTACGACTTAAAACACTATAGGGCTAAAAACGGAACTTGGCGTTACGCTATCAATTTGGATTTCTAAAAATTTACTTATTCCTCTAAAAATTTCCATAAATTCCTAGGGCCCTAATAAAATCTCCCGCTCACAAAACGGGCCTATATTTCTTATTTACTAAAATACCCTTGGAACGAAAACCCGAAAAACTCGGGTGTTACATCATTCCCTCCTTAATTGGAATTTTGTTCTCAAAATTGTTGCTTGGTTAACTTCTAATTACTCACCCTCACATTATCTAAGTAACGATGCTCGCAATAAAACCTCGACACCCCTATGGTCTTATTTACCTACTGGGCATTGACAGTTTCCTATATCTCCAAAGCTTTAAATCTGTCTAACTACGCACTTCGTAACTCAATCGCTTATACATCCATCGACCTCAACTTGACCTCCATCACTTAGACTCTCGATCCTCTCTAACTTAATTTCAACCCTAGTTTTTTCCCGAGCTAAGTTCATTTAGTTCCTAACTTTTCTAATTTTGTGCCATCAACACGCACTTATCCACATCAAACCCTCAAAGCTTCTTCAATTCAATGACACTAAGGACCTAATACATAGATTTCTCATCCTAATCCTCCATTTCGAACTCTTCTCTACACTACTATCTCATTTCCTATTTAACACTCTCATCTCATAAACCTACGTACCTTGGGCAATCATAACATTTCCTTAGTCACTCAAATGTCATTCACGTACACAGGGCTTTAAATATTTAAATCTACCCCTTTACGCTTTCAAGGTATCCTCTAAGTTTCTATAATTATGTCCACCATGCTCGTTTTATCCAACTCTCACCTCGGTCATCATCAATCACTATCAAATTCTTAAGTCTAAACTAATTCGTTAAACTATTCACCCAACACCTTAAAGGGTGCGTAAACAATTTGACGTAACTTATGAGTCGAAACTTTCCTATACCTCATATTCTAACCTCACTTCTAAGCTCACTTGCACCGTCTTCGTGCAAATCTTTCTTCCTTTCATCTAATATGCTCCAAATTCTACAACCTTAACTACTTAACTATTATTTCAACATTCCATTTAATCTAGTTAATCTTCTCACTTACCCGTATGACACTATCTGAAGCCCAAAAAATTTACCTAACCGCCCATTTTTATCTTACATCACAGTCTCCATTTCCTCGAGTTACGATCAACTTCACACACTTAAGTTTATAAACTTTTAACCTTAGCTATTTACAAAATCATTGGCTTCGACTTCGATACATACGGGTCGAGCCTTTGAAATTTTCTAATTTAATCTTATTCCTAATGCACTTGAATGTTTTTTGTGCAAGATCTCGTTTTCCTCATCTGATAACTCACCAATCCCTTGATTCGCACGACTCCAACATTCGAGCTTAACTTTCAATCTAAACCCTTCATTTAATTAAACAAGGCCCTACACTTATTCCTAACATCTCACAAGGACTTCCTCGAAAGTTACTAACTAGCCCACTATCTTTCATTCCTTCTAGTCAGGTTCTAAATATTCTACTTGACTACTTTACAATGATTTATCTAACGATCCTCTTGTTAGCAAACTTGTTGTAGGTATATTTACAATCTTAATCCAAATCCCTTAAAACTCCACAAATCTTGTCCTTCAATTTTTCAAAAACTTAGAAACATCACTTCATTAAGGTCTACTCTCCTAGTTCCTCGAGCATTGATGTTTCTACATCCACCCCGGAAATAAGCCTCATGTTTGGGGTTCTTAATTTAAACTATACCAACTATCGACTCGTCTCTTAACTCCGACGCTCATAACTCAAAGAATCCAAAACCTTTTATCCTCGCTGTGATGACCCGGATCTATAAGTATGGTACGATGGCTGCACGAACCGGAACCCGGATGGCGGTACGTCCGCGCGGGCGAACCGGAAGGTGACAGGTCGTAAAAAGGGGGGTTGTCACAATCCCACAGCGCTTGGGGAAGTATGTGGAAATGAAACATATGTAAAGAGATCCTCCCAACATAGCAAGACGCGTTTTGGAGCTCAATTGACGACGGATCCCATAAGAACTCCGAAGTTAAGAGGGCTTCGGCGAGAGCAATTCCAGGTTGGGTGACCTTCCGGGAAGTGCTCTCGCCAAACAAAGCCGTGAGGGGAGGATATTGGGCTGCGGCCCAATCCCCGGAGCGGACAATATCTTGCTGGGATGAGGGGTCGTTACAAATGGTATCAGAGCCTGTACCCAACCGGAATTGTGGCCAACAAGGACGTTGGGCCCCCGAGGGGGGGTGATTGTGATGACCCGGATCTGTAAGTATGGTACGATGGCTGCACGAACCGGAACCCAGATGGCGGTACGTCCGCGCGGGCGAACCGGAAGGTGACAGGTCGTAAAAAGGGGGGTTGTCACAATCTCACAGCGCTTGGGGAAGTATGTGGAAATGAAACATATGTAAAGAGATCCTCCCAACATAGCAAGACGCGTTTTGGAGCTCAATTGACGACGGATCCCATAAGAACTCCGAAGTTAAGAGGGCTTCGGCGAGAGCAATTCCAGGTTGGGTGACCTTCCGGGAAGTGCTCTCGCCAAACAAAGCCGTGAGGGGAGGATATTGGGCTGCGGCCCAATCCCCGGAGCGGACAATATCTTGCTGGGATGAGGGGTCGTTACACTCGCTACAATTTCTATAATTGATACTTACTCTTGTTGATTCACCATCCCTTCTAACATTGCACAATATACACTAAACCTCTAAACATGACATTCAATCTAAGGTGCTAAACTCTCCTTTGATTTGTTACACTTTTTGGGCGTTTCAAGTAAATTTCTAACTCTTATATTCTATCCTATGTCCCTTGGTTAAGCAGTACCTAATTACTTAACGCGTCTACTATTTATTAATTTACCAACCTCGCCTAGGTTTCTTTATTTTCCCCATCTATATTGATCAATACGAACACCTCAATGTACTTATCCAAATTATACATCCAAGACTTCATACGATCAATCACATCATCCTTGCAAAAGTAAGTAACAATACCCTTACTCTCTCTACAGTTTACTTAAGTTGAACTCTCGAACATTGCCTTAATCTAAATACTTCCAACTTCACGCTAGTCTAAAATATGAGAGTTTCTACTACGTTCTTTTATTCACTTAGACGTACTAGTGATATCAAACCCAGGTTACCTATTTTGATGCATACAATCTCTCTCTCTCCTTAAATTGAGGTCTACATCATCATGTCTCTAACTCCCCACATTCTCTAACCCCTTTATTCTCAAACCTACTTCTACCTATCGCACCAATATCGTCTTTAAATCGTAACTTTTAACCACAACTCCACTCTCTTAACTACTGAAATGAAATTATACCTGGAACCACAAATGGTTGGGCAGCTTCCCTATCTTCGGTCATAGCAATTATCCTCGAAGGACCACTCGATAGCTTCTTATTCGGCCCTAGACAATCTCTGGCTCGGTGACCCCTTCTATCGCACCTAAAACATCGGTCTGAATACAATCTACATTCCCCGAAATGACCCTTCCGACATGTAGAGCACAGAGGAGCTTGACAAGCTCCTCGAGGTTGTTTTCTTTTGCCTTGCACAATCGATGAATCGTTGGGCCTCTTAATGCCCCTCGCTGGTTGTGGCCTTTCATCGACTGGGGGTGGCAGAAAATCACTGAGGGACCCCTCAACCTGGATCGGATCTATGACACATCCATCGAACATTGGAGGTTGAAATTGCTTAGTTTGTTCACTACCCTGGTTCCATGAAGTACTACCTTGTCCATTATCATTTCCATCTCGGTTGAGTAAGATTCATATCTGTTCAAATTGTTGGTGCACTATGTCCATAAGCTGACTGATAGGATTCTCCTCGGGTTGTCTAGGTGCTTTCGGCATTTTCTTGTTCCTAGACACATTAGGAAACACACACAAAATAAATATCTAAGAATCATACTTAAACTTAAACACTTACAGTTGATGGAGAGTCCTCGTGCGGTGGTTCGTGTTTGGCAGACAGCCCACATAATCGCTTTTAAAACCCAGTCGCTCCGATACCATAATTGTGACGGCCCCAACCCAGTCAGGGCCGCCACGGCCTAGCCATGATGTAATCTTAACTTAAACCCTCAAGAGTTCACATAAATGTTTTTTTCATTTCTACTCGAAACCTTAAAATAAAACGGACATAAAAAAATGACTCACCTCTACTTGTAACTCCCCTAATTTGACCTTTTATAAATTCCTAAAATCCTATACTAGCGGAAGAGTATTCGCATGTGGAAACCTCGTATAAATATTAAACTTAGTTAATAATGCTAAAACAGTAAAACTGGGTTTTGGTCAACACTGCCTAAAATAGGTCGACATCCCTTTGGAATTCATTCCATCTAATCGGTCGATGTCCAAACTAGAACGCTTAACATTTGGTCCACGTGGCTTCTGTATGAGATCGGTCGATGTGGCCTCTGTATGAGATCGGTCAACGTGGCCTCTGTATGAGATCGGTTGACGTGGCCTCTGTATGAGATCAGTCGACGTGGCCTCTGTATGAGATTGGTCGACGTTTTACATTCGACAGACAATGCATCCTCTCGGGTTTCATCAAAATGAACAGTGGGGGGTCGACAATCAACATTGACTAAGTTCGGTCGATGTTCCCTCAGTAATAAGATCGGTCGATGTTCTCGACCGAACACTTCACTATAAATGGTCGATGACTTCGACCGAGATCTTCTCTATGGATATCGACCTCGACTAAAATCGGTCGATGTTCTCAACCAAACACTTATTAACTTAGGCAAAATCACCCATAAACGTCAGCCGATCGATCGCCCCTTTTGGCGATCGATCGGCAATCGCTCTGGAATCTGAATTCCAGAGTGTTGCCTTCTTCCTTCTCCATTCCTTGCACACTACACTTCTTATTTTCTTTTCATTCCACAACACTCCATCAAATTCTACATAATAACTCATCCACCTATATGTATTTCTTGACTTTATCAATTACCTAAAACACGACACGACACTTAGCCTATACACATTCAAATTTCATGAAAACTAACTGCATGAATCACTCTAAAAATCGAGCGTATCCTTACAGATTTAAAATGCCTAAAATCACCAAATACGATTCAACCTATTCCACTACACAACATCGAACATAAACACTATTTTCATATCAAAACATAACCAAAATCATCAAACCTATCGATATCAGACATACACAGCGGAAACTCCTAATATCATCCAAAAGCGACCCATATAAATACAACTATCAAAAATCACATTTTCTCCGAGCTAACCACTATACAACCAAACCATAACCATACACGCCTACTTTTACCAAAAGAGCTCGGAGTCACCCACGTTCCATCGCCACGAGTCCTATCCATCAACTGCCTATGCTTGACCATTGAGAGGAGGCTCCTCACCTCCGATCTCTTCACCTACATCATACAAGATAAACATTAAGCCTAATGCTTAGTAAGAGAATGCACTATAAATGACGTATGCATGAATGCATGACTTTCATAAAACATGTTCGTTTACTTGTTCATATCCTTTTTTCGTGCTGGGGAGGAGGCAAAGTGCGTATACATGGTCCTTACGGATAGTATTCATGGTCCAATGCATGTATAGTGATTCATGGTCCCTCGAGATGGATGGTGTTATTACATAATCATACAGCCCCCACCCACACTTAATCATTCTGTGCGTTTCGATTTCATGTTTTCTCGTTACATTTCCTTTACAAAATTCATGCATGTAAAATATTTCTTATGCCATTTAAGTAAATATGATGCATTAGGACTTTACGTATAACATATCATCAAAACAATTCACGAACGTACATGAACATACTTTACTGGCAACGAACTTAACAAATAACTAATAACTAACATCCTAGGCTACCCGACTCATTAAATCCCATAATCAAAAAATCATCATCAAAACACGAAAGCCTAGCATTGACACGATGTAGGGCCTTAAGGGCCGGAAACCTAGCACCCACTTACCTTGCGTCCTTAGCAATGCCGAGCACCGTCCGTAAGCCGTTTCCACCTAAGGCATTTCACAAGTAGTGGCATTAAAACTAATCTTAAATAAACAGATTCCAAACTTAAATTAAGCTCCTAGCCAAAGCTAAATTCTCTAAAACTTGTATTTTCTCCATTCGGGCATTTCATCGAGCACGTTGCGCTCACAAATTATCTAACCTCCATTAATGGATTTCTCCATTCTCCAACAACCCCAAAATTAACCTAACAATCACCCAAACACCATTAATCCATTTAATCTACCTAAATAACAACAAGTGCATTGTCAATGGGCATTAATATTCTTAAACTATCGATTTCTAACAAAACCTATGATTTCTCAACCCTAAATCTAATAAACCCAAACAGAAATCAACCCTAAAACGACAACTAAACATGCCTAGAGCTTAGAGCTTACCGAGGGTGTTGATTTGTCGAAGAAAATGGAAGAAGAACTCGCCGAAAAAAGATGAATCGCCGGCGTGGAGAGGGAACGACGAAGAGAGGAAGAAATCGCAAGGGAGAGGGAGTTTCACGGTTCTAGAGGAAATAGAAGGGGAGGGGTATTTTAACATTTATAAAATTTATAAATCAAATTACCTTATTGCCCTTTTACTTTATTTTCTAACGAATCCGTTATTTAACCTATCGATTTGGTTTCTCCAAAATTTTCTTAAACCTCCGAATATTTCAATTTAATCCTAGTGTTCTAACGAAACTCTCCGTTCGCAAAACAGACTTAATTTACTATTTTTACGACTTAAAACACTATAGGGCTAAAAACGGAACTTGGCGTTACGCTATCAATTTGAATTTCTAAAAATTTACTTATTCCTCTAAAAATTCCCATAAATTCCTAAGGTCCTAATAAAACCTCCCGCTCACAAAACGGGCCTATATTTCTTATTTACTAAAATACCCTTAGAGCAAAAACTTGAAAAACTCGGGTGTTACATGGATTAAGTAATAGCATTTTAAAATCGGTTATATTGAATATTATGCACTTGTGAAAATTCTGCTCTATTTAACTTGAAATTTCAGCATGTTAACTTGATAAAACTTGTGTTCTACTTTTATTACTTGCTGATTTTGGAGTTATTTAGATAGTATTAATATAATTTTGAGTGATTCTAGTTTAAAGTTGATAACTTGATTGAATATTGGTTGAAAATTGTGGTGATAAACGTTTATTGAAAATATTCATTTCTATAGTTAGTTTTGCTAAGTGTTGTTGAATCATCTAAATTGTTTTATTCCAAACTTTAAATATTAAGTGTGAGCATGATCCTTATTTTATTATTGTCATAGCTAGGAATCATTCCTTAGTGCCAAAATTCATCTAAGACATTAACAAGATAATCACCTCACCTTTTAAGATGAGCAACTTAGACAAGAATTTGAATTTGAATTAAAACACTTAACTATGACTAATAGAAGTGGTTTTGCACGTGACACACCACACCAAGAGCCGAATCGGGCTAGGGACACTCCCCCTCCCGAACATACATGTCACGAAGGTAAGACTAGCATGCAAGGTGGCATGCAATGTCAAATCGAAGCCTTAACAGGCTTAGTTAACACCCTTGCTCAACAAGTCAAAGAACTTATGGCCAACCCTCCCCGAAGAGAATCCCATGAACGAGTTCCTTCACAAGAGACTTCCTCTAGGATTATACCTGAACATCCTAGACATCGAACACCTTTTCAACAACCTTTAGAGGAAGAAGAATGGGCTGAGCCCCAAAGAATGAGGCCCCGTTATGATATGGAGGATGAGGATTGGGCGGGAGATGATGAAAATTATCATCCAAATCATCGTAGGGACAACGACGACCTCCGCAACATCAAGATTACAATTCCCCCTTTCAACAGAATGTGTGACGAGCACACTTATTTAGATTGGGTTGATAAAGTTGAGAGAGTTTTTGAGTGCCACGACTATTCTGAAAGAATAAAAATCCAACTCACCTCTCTTGAACTTACGGGTCACGCCGCACTATGGTGGTCCAACCTCAAAGCCCAACGAATGAGAACGTTAGGTTACCCCGTCTCCACTTGGACTTCCATAAAAGAATTAATGCACCATAGGTTCGTCCCACGTCATTACAAACACGAACTCTTTCATCAACTTCACAACCTCAAGCAAAACAATCTCACGGTCAATGAGTACCTCACTGGATTCGAGACTCTCAATATGCGGTGTGCTATTGATGAGCTTGAAGAACAACTCATCGCTCGGTTTATACGAGGTTTGAACAGCGATATTGGCGACGTGGTAGAAATGCAACAATTAGAAACGATGGATTTAGTCATACAATTAGCCCTCACGGTGGAGAGGCAATTAAAAAGGAAGCGCAAGACCGACTTGCCTAACAAATTTCCACCCCAAAATTTCAATGCCGACAAAATCACTCCGAAGAATGATGACAAAAGGCCATTTAATCGTAATTGGCCCCCGAGAGAACCTAACACCACTCATAATCCATCACCCACGAACAAAACCCAAGAAAATCAACCGAAAGGACCAAGAGCACGCGATGTCCAATGCTTTAAGTGCCTAGGAAAAGGACATTACACTAATGAATGCACTAACCGCCGTGTGATGGTCATTAAAGAATCCATGGGTGAATGAGAAAGTGAAGAAGACGAAGGTCAGTATAATAAGGTTGAAAAAGAGGTAGTAGAAGAGAGTGACGAAGAAGCCGATGAGTGTACGGCTCAAGAAGGACCTCTACTACTTGTTATAAGACGAGCTTTAATGTCTAAGAACGTGGACAAGGACTGTCAACATGAAAATCTTTTCCATAGTCGATGTGCGGTCAAAGACAAGGTTTGTTCGATGATAATTGATGGGGGAAGTTGCATCAATGCGGCCTCCCAAGACATGGTCGATAAATTAGGATTAGACATCATTATACATCCTACACCCTACAAACTTAAGTGGTTGGACGATAGTAAGGACCACGTGATAACTAAGCAAGTGACCATAGAATTCACCATAGGAAAGTATAAAGATTCGGTTGTTTGCGACGTTGTCTCGATGACTGCCAGCCATGTTCTACTTGGATGACCATGGCACTTCGACCTAGAGATCATTACGACGGCTTCCTCAACCATTACATCTTTAATTTTGGAGGAAGAAAAATCAATTTGCTACTTATGACACCCAAACAAGTGGCTCGTGATGAGGCCACCCGTAGAGAAGGAAAAATAAAGGAAAATCTTTTGTTATCGAAATGCGGGTTGATTGAAGAACAAGATCCCTCTCACGTCAAGTGGTATTCCAATCCCTTATATGGCGAAAAGATGCCATTGGAAGACGTACCCTTGTGGTTTCAAAAGAAAGAGGAGTTAAATGAGGAGACTATTTTTGGACTAAGTAGTATGATTATTGCATTTCTCCCCTTTTTAAAACTTGAGGAAATTCCCATACCATTCCCATCAATGAGGAAGAAATTAGTCTATGGCCTTGAGCCTCACTATTACCTTCCTATATTGCTCCGCCAAACTGTACAAATAAGCAGAAATTTTACTCCCTTTGTGACCAACAAAAGCACTAACACACAGTGGTTTAAAAAAGTTTTTTTATATCTTTAAATGACCATAAAGGAATCAAACTTATTGTACTATTTTCATTGGACTTGATTTAATTCATACAGGCTCTACTTCAATTTACATACCAGATGTTCATTTTCATTAATGAAGAACGCTTCTAGTGGCTCCATGTAGCTCTCTTCTTCTAGTTCACCATTCAAAAAAGTGGTTTTCACATCAAGTTGCTCGATCCTCAAGTTTAGATTTGAGGCTAATCCAAGTACTAGTCGTACGGATGACATTTTCAAGACAAGTGAAAATATCCTCAAAGTCAATGCATATTTCTTCTAACCAAAGTCTTTCACCACAAGTCGTCCTTTATACCTTTGTTGTGAACTTTTGTCTTCACCTTTGAGTCTTTATACCCATTTGTTTTTTAGTGTCTTTCTCCTCTTTGGAAGCGAAACTAATTCATATGTAGTTCTCATGCAATGATCTCATCTCATCTTGCATTGCATCTAACCAATTATTTTTGAATTGATGATCCATAACTTTCTCATAGCACTCGAGTTCATAGTCATTAGTGATCATCAACATAGTCATTTACAAAGTATGTTCCTAATGGTTGAAAATTTTATGTTGAACTACTTAACTCTATTTTTGCAACTGATTCAGGAAAAATCTATGTTTCTTCTTAGTCAACATCATCAATTGCTTGATCACCAGATTCTCTAGCATTGTTGTAAGTTTGACTCGTTCATTCTAGTCAATTTTGTACTCCATTGCTATTAATTGAGAAAATAATGTATTGAAAATATTGATGTGCTCAGTCACTGTTTTCACCTCTACGTTAATGTATCCTAGATGTGCTTGATAGTTGTTTTTTATGAGACACTTGAAAAAATTTCATTTACTAGAGCAAGATATAAATTGGAGATAGCATATCCCTATCTATGTTGATTCATTTCTCGATCGGCTGTTTGTTGCCAATGGCCATAGCACAACCATGTTTTTACAATAGTGCATTCATTTTTAATTTATACAATGAGAAATTATTTTCGTTGAAATTTTCCATTTCAACACTTCCCATCACAATAATGAATCTCTGATATCACTTCTTGAGAAGAAAGAACATCGTGGATAGTAGTAGTTATGATAATTTCTAAAGAAATACTGTATCAGACAATCTCTTTATACATGAATACATTTCCAAGTAAATTCTCAGAAAATGCTAAAGATGTCACAAATAGTCTAAAATAAAATCTAGTCTTCTTAGACATAGCACACTTATACATTACAATTACACCACTAGATAGATGCTATGAAAACTGATAGCATATGTGATTAAAAAAATTATCAAGAATATTTTCTCACATCGTTAAAATATAACGGTCAATAAGTAAGAGAGATAATAACAAAGATAAACACAGAGAATTGTTAGGTGGAAACTCAAATCGAGAAAAATTATGGTGACCAAGTCCAGAAAGATCTCATTAAAAATAGGATTTGCAATATTCACCATTGTTGAAAAACAAGAGTTGAATTTATGGTCATGGGTCCCTTATCATAAAGAGAGACCACACATGTTTTTCATGTGTTCTTGCTAAAGGCAACGAAAGGAGTGATTTCTAATGTTATCCCTTGCCAGATGGGTTGACTGAAGATATGGAGTGGCAGGTTGAACAAGAATTATGATGAACCACAAAATAACAACAAATACATAATTGATATTTCTTCAACGATTAACACAGTAAGCACCCATCCAACAACAAGCATAAAACGGAATAAAAAGGCATAGGTCTTGTGACTCTAGCCCTAAAAATAACTACAAGTTTGGAAAATAAAATTCACTTGAAAGAATTTATTGTCGAAAATATTTTGATCCTTCTCTGATGGCGCACCAAGAATGGAAAGAGAGAGAAATGCACGGACTATTTGGCACTTGCTTGAAACAGTGCCAATGGTTGGGGGAAGTGCAACCTTGCTAAAACACATCACCTTGAAGTGAAATTTGGTGAGCAATCTCCCATGTAAGAGAAGAAACAATCACATTTTGCGGTAAAATTCACTATGGAAAGAAAGTTGAGATTGGATGAATCAAACTTGGTTCGAATAGCCACTAAAATGGTGCCTATTCACTCCTTTGGCCGCCTTTGCTAGCATAGACACTTCAATTCAATTTGTTAACAATTTTTAAAATTCAATTCGAATGAGAGCTTGGATGCTATCTTTCTGAAGACTTTACTACTTATGGAAAGCAATGAGAAAGTAACACTAATAGGAGTGTTTGACCAAGCTCACGAAGGTCAAGCACAACTTGTTTGCACACAACCAATCAGATGTGACCATCGAAAAATGATGTGCTTGAAAAGAAAAGCGTTCTAATTCCAAATTAGGGTTTTATTTTGAAAAGAAAAGCGTTCTAATTCCAAATTAGGGTTTTATTTTGTTCAAAAGTTACTGTCAAGAACCTTAAAAGAAACTTATATACATATCAAGAAATAATTAAAATTCTTGGACAACCAATTACAAGCAAACAAAACCAAAAAACAACGATAGCAAAACACAAGCTCAATCGGCCACAAGGCTAAACCGAGTGAGGCTAACAAATAAAGGTTCAACATGAAATAAAATGGTCTAAGTCCAATAAGCTAATTAGCACCATAATAAAATGGATCAATTAGGAGTCCAAAAGATAAATCTTCAATCCAACAAAAAAATAAAGGACTGGCCCATCATGATTACATGGTCTCGGCTCCAAGCTTCTCTCCTCTTCTTCCATGGACGCCCAAACAAGCATATGTTAGAGTCTCACTTTGTAACTAGTTGAGGTGGCCTCTTTCAAGTCTTCAAGAATGTTTTTACCTACAAAATAAAGCGAGCTAAAAAGGTTAGGTAGGCGTTTAGCCGAAGCCTTTGTGATAAGCCCACATCATTCTCATTTACCTCCTTTCCTCATTTATAACATCACTATCACCATTTTCTCAAGGTTCTTTTTTGGGCCGGGAGCAATCATACGTCTGCCTTGAGATGGGGGGTGGAGATATATTCTTAGAAAGCTAGGTGGGGAAAAGTAGTTGAATACTGGTGATTTTTGTGCAGAGGAAGGGCTCTCAAAATCTCTGCTTCTATTGTTCAATTGATTCTATGGAAGGATATTCAAAAAATCTTACGAAATAAGCTCTTACCTTATCAATAGGCTTTTGCTTCTCCAGTTCTCTCTGACATTTGATCATGTTGCCATTTTTTGTCAACAAAAGAAGATACGCTCTGAATCTGTTATGTCAAGTAGAGAATATGAAATGGTGATTGCGCTTGACATTATGTAATGTATTCTATTTATTCTGCTTCCCACAATAATATAATATATTTTTATTTACACGATGGATAGGATCATTTTCCATGCGAGGGAAACTGTACATATTTCCAATTTAATATTTCTGTTGATTTTGCAGATATGCTTATCTTTTTACGAAGTGAGAAACAAGAATGCGTCTTGGTTTACCCACAAATTTGAACACTTGCCTTGGGAACATTGGTGTATATAAAATGCTTAACTTTTTGTCATACTCTTTCATTGGCCAGTGCGTGCTCCTATACCAGATGAAGAGTAAGTTGCTTTTGTTTTGAATGAATGAGTTGACTCTTGTTTATCATGCAGAGTGAAGGAGAAATCAGATTCTTTGCATTTATGCTTTCTTAAGATCTAAGAAGTAATTAGTAAACTAGTTTTGGCCTGATCAATTAAAATGGAGTATTTTTTGACATTGTAGTTCATCCGATTCTGCGTTTGGGATGGACAACCAAAGACCATCAGACATTTAGGAACAAATGGTTTAGGAGCATGTGTTGGCAATCTGTTGAAGAGTAGAGGAAACTTGCAGTGCTTCAGAGAACATGGGCATGTGATCAGAACCCAAGATCACCTTCACACTAGTCGGTGGATTCTTTTCGATCATCCATCTCTGCTTATCTTCGGAGATTGTCGTATCACCAGTGCAAACAATGTACACCCTGCAAACTGATCCATAATTTTCTTCTGTTAGTTCTGAATCTTCTGCAATGTGATGACCATAGAGTGGAGAAGGCCTTAACAATGAGAGGCCAAGAGTCAAATCCTGGACCCGGGGAATCACAAGATAAAGTAAAACTTAATTAGAGAAACACCTAGGAAGAAACAAGCATATATCAACACAAAAAACCAAGTATACTTTTCAAATATTGTGAATTACTATCCCCTAACTAACCTTTTCATTACATGGTGAACTGGCGGTCTAATTCTGTCTAGTCTGTTGTCAAACAATAATTGTGCTGATAATGAGCTTATTAGAAACATCCATTGTTACCTAAATCACACCACTTGCTATAACATACTGTGAAACTTTCATCCCATTCAATCAAATCTGAATGCCCTGATCTAGCATTCAAGCTCAAGGGGGCCAATGGCTCATTGCTTACATGATCGTCCTAGTTTATAAGATAATAAAGTCATTAATCCAAATATTTAGATCAAATAGTGAACATTTTAGCCATGAATCAAGCTCCATGCTCAAATGGTTCACTACTTGCATGTTTTTCCTAGCTTAGAAAATATAACCACTCCATGTGTTCAGATCAAATAGAGAAAAATTTAGCCTCAAAAAGAGACCTCTTCAAGCTCAAAGCTCAAGCAGTCCAAGCACAAGGCATGAATAACTTGTCAAGTCTCCTTGTGAGGATACGACATTTATGAATTGTGTAAAATAAAAGTTATGAGGCATGGTGCATGAGTCTCATAAATTAGTCAAAATGCAAGTATGCTGTTCTGGATACCCCAAGGAGAATGAAGACTGTAAAAAAAAGGTTGCAAAATCAAATCTATGGTTTGGTTTTCCTTTTATTCGATAGGAACAGAAACTGAGAGAGAGAGAGAGAAAGACCTCATCAATCAAAGATGAGAAACTGATGTCTGGACCTGGCATTAAGGCAGTGAGAAAAACAGCGACAGATATGTTCTGAGGGAATCTCTCCATGGCATAGGATATGGACACACCACCCAAGCTGTGGCCAACAAGGATAACTCTCTCCGTTGGTGGGAGAGACGCCATAAATACCATCAAGGGCTCAACATACTCCAAGAAAGAACGAACTTCACATGCCTGTTTTGGGTTGATTCCACATCCTGCCATGTCCAAAGCTGAGACCTTGTGACGTGCAGATTTTAGAGCTGTGGCCACTTTGTACCAACACCATGCACCATGACACAGACCATGAACCAGCACAAAATGCTTTTCCTCCATTCTCCTGATTACATTTGCTATTCTCTTGATTTTTGTTCAATAATTGATATTGAAAAGTGAAGGCAAAAGTAAGAAAAATAGAGAGACATAATTACCCTTCTTCTTGTCTTTGTGTTTCTATTTCCTATGGATACTATATGTGGACTTGTCATGGTCCTTTGACGTGTCATTTCATGACAGATATTTCCATTATTAGCACCACTTCAATGAACATTGTATAAATCCAAATAATAATGAACATTGTATTAGGTTTCTCTGCTCTGGTATCTCCATTTGAAATAATAATTAAGTTGTGCAAAATAAATCAAAATTTTTTTTATGTAAAGAAGAAACTTAGATATGTCATTCCAGTCAAACTTACACACCGTAAATCCATGATTTCACCAATTATCTAAAAAATAAGTTAAAGTTTTTGAGGTGTGCACTTCCATCAGAGAAATGCTACTTTCAAAGTTAGTAAAGATGCAGTCCTTGGTGTCTTCATATGTAATCATGCTTTTATATACTTGATATCTGCGACATAGGAAACATTCTTATACGTCAATATTAACGCTACAATTAAAAAGAATTGCCTTGATCTGCTAAACTTCGCAACAGACCTAGTCATAAATGCCAAGATGAATCAACTTCAGTGCTGTATCCAGATTCTCCATTGGATAAACTCCACAAGACGAATATAGAGAGGCATTACCCAGTGAAAACCATTCCAACAATAATCAAATGGATGCATTTAATTAAACTCTATTACATCAAATAGAAGATAATAAAACCGAACAACACTCTAAAACTAACCACAAATCTTAACAACATTTCTCAGATTCGGAAAATCCAAACAAACTAGAATAATAATTCATTCATCAACATTCATTCATAAGCATAATAATCTAATCTCGTTATCCCTCCCTTCTATAAATAATCATCTCCCTTTATCTTATTTCTCGAAAAGACCCCTCCAGTTATATTTCTCCATACATCAAAGTCATTATGTTGCTGGACAAATGCATAGCAGGCAGTAGCACAAAATTTATGCATAAAGCATAAGTTTAGAATTATGCACTTCAGATTTCTCTTCATTCCGTGACCTAAGAATATCTTCACATAGACTATCAAAATCCTTCCATTATCTAGAAATTTTGTACAATCATAATAAAGAAGAAATATATGCATAAGTTTTTGGAAAAGAAAGCTTCGCACCCTTACATGAGAAAAAAAGAGAAAATTAGAAATGTCATCATATCTGACTAAAACTATTGAAAGGATGAAAAACAATTCTAAAAAAGCAAATCACGACTATAGCAAATTACCCCACTGTTGAAGCTATAATGTTTTTCTACTCTCCTCTGTGAACAAGCATTCGACATGTCATTGCCCTGTGGTTTGAGAAGAACATGACCATTCCATCCATTTCAGCTGTTTTGGTGTCTGGGTGTTTTCATCTATTTCCGACCACGTCAAAAAAGGTATCTCAAGTAAAAAAAACTCCTCATGAGTTGATAGAATCCACAATGGAAACCGTCCTCTAAATAGAAAAACCACTTTCACCAAGCTTTGATGGAACTCGAGAAACTTCCTCAGTTGTTAGGATACTATATCTCTTCTTCGACCCAAAGCTCAATAAATCTTGTTAAACTGCTACAGACAACATATGTAGAATTTTCAAGAATTTCAGTAGCAAGAATTAAGAGAGAGACCATTGAAATTGATAAAGAAACATCCAAAAGAGTTGGAAAATTGCTTACTCAGCAAATATATATTTGACTTATCAGTGTATAACATAAAAACAAAAACTTGACCAGAACAAAAGATAGAAAAAATTAAAGAAATTAAATCTGCTTCCAATAATCGCCATTAGTTTTTTGGATGTTACAATCACTAATCACTCTTAGAGATGACAACAATAAGCAATTATTTTAAAGGAACAACTAAATTAATCAACTTTTTTTTACATCTTAGACACTTGTAAAGATTATATAGATGATCTCAACACAACCACCACCAACAAAGATGATAATGAAAAGTATCACGCACCGTTTGAGAAGCACTTGTGGATTATATGCAAAGATATTCTTCTTATGAAGATTTTCAACAGATTTTTTCAATAGACACAAACACTTTGCAGCTTCCTTGAATGGCTTTCTCATTGCTGTATACTGCTGGGGATCACTTTCAAGTGTTTCTTTATTTTTCTTAGAAGATCCAAGCATTCTGTCACCAATTTCCAGTGAAATTGTATCCAATAACACTTTTCTCTTCTTGAGAGAAGAAGATAGATTCACCCCATTCAAGTTCATAGGAAATTCCAGAAATGTATGGAAGGAATTACTTATTATCCGCAAACACCTATCAGATAGAGAATCCACATTAAGATAGGAATAAAGAATTCCAATAGCAACAAACACACACAAAATGTCTCAACACAGCACATGACAAGAACAGCACGAACAATCCACCAACACTTCGTAAATAAAAACGAAAATGCAGGAAAGAAGCTGGAGTCAACAATAATGAAATGATTAAACTCTACTTCCAGTACAAGTTTAGCTAAGACAAACTCAAGACAAAGCATACCAAAAACAGCTTGAAACAGACCTTATCATATATTCTAAACAAGAAATTCCTGTATCTTTCGAAATCAGATAATCAAGAAGCACTTGATGATCATAGTGTAACTGCAACAAGAATAACCACGTAAAATTTAATAAATTCCAAAATAATCAGTAAGTGAACCAGTATAAAGTTAAGAAAATGCTATTAGAAAGGACGTAAACAGAATAATTTAATATATGAACACTACCTCTGCAAGAAAAATGTGGAATAGATTTATGGGATTGAAAAGGTTTGAAATGTGAAAAAGGATATCTTCCTTCTCATTATGGTATTTGAACTCCTCATGAGACCTGCCAAGAAGCGAAAAAGATAATCTTTAACAAGTTCTAAGCCAATTTCATACTTGTGCCAATGGCGAAGCTAGTATCTATTACTAACCGTGGCTGTCCACAGAATGGTACGTTAAGCAGTTGCAACAATACTTTAAATAATAAATCATCCTGAAATTTAAGCGTGCAACAAGAACATGAATATTTGAAACAAAAGGGAAATATTTTGAATAGAAAAACCAGAAATATCCAATTTATAGTTCATATTAGTTCAGAAAATGATGGAAAAAATTATTGCATTTGTAGTTTCTGGTAAGATATATTACTGTCTAAACTTTGCGTAGATAATTTAGAATTTAGAGTTATTAAGTTTTACTGATTTATAGGGATTAGAATATTTTTCTGTATATGTGTATTTAGTTTATTTCCCTAGTTTAGATTATTCTTTCTTTATTTACTAGGGTCGTATTTATATATATGTCTTAGAAATCAATTAGTAAAAAACTATTCAACTTTAATATGGTATC
>CM039507.1:15565224-15617013 GCA_022432975.1 Begonia masoniana | reverse complement strand
ATAATCCTTTGGAACGTGTGCCTTGATCCTCCATTTATCCTCAAACGAGCGTTGCCCATATGTTGGAGTTGCTGCTGCCCGCGCCAGTGGCTGGGTGCTGCCTGTGCCAGAGGGCAGATGAGTCGCCAGCGCCTGATCCGACGCCTTTGTGAGCTCGCGCCAAAATGCATAAAAGGGAGAATTTTTTCGTCAAGTCATCAATCCAAAGTGACCACCAAATTTGTACCTGAATTTCGACTTTTAATGTGGGTTTTCTCTTGGGCTCCATTTGTTGTAGGCTTTTTCCTTGATATTTGAATGGAATTTCTTCAACCCAATCCACCATCATACATCTAACCCTAACCACACAATCTAATGCATGATATGCAATTATAAAATATCCTTACAAAAAGGCTAATGTATGCCAATGAGTTTTAAAAATTAAAATTACACGTTTAAAGGCCCGGGAAAACAAATTCTCATTGGGCTGCCCGAATGCTCCGTGTGAATGCTCCAATGGATGACATGACAAGGCTTCTCCACATCTTCAGAGGTCGGCTCCCAAGTGAAGTCCATGATGGGATCAAAACCTGCAAAAAGAGACAATTCATTAGAACATTGAGTGACTAAATTATGTGCCCAAGTTTGTGATCTTGTGACGGCCTCCGAGGCATATCATCCTCTCCGGGTGGCTGAAGATTTGACCTCAAATCCGTTAGCTCAGCCTCCTCTTCATGTCCCAAATCTCCAATATAAGGGGACAAATCTTGCACATTGAAGGTGGATGACACTCCATAATCGCTGAGTACTCCAATTTGTAAGCGTTGTTATTTATGCGTTCCAAAATTTTAAAGGGGCCTTAAGCTCTAGGCAACAGTTTGGAGCGTCTTTTGGCGGGAAATCGTTCCTTCCTAAGGTGTAACCACACCAAATCTTCAACATTAAAAATGTAACACCCCTAATACTGTACCCGTATTTCCCGTATAAATTTTTCATTTTTATTTTCTTTACATTTTAAATAAAACTTTAAAACGTAACGTTAAAGCGGACTGGAAATCGAAACCGAAACCGGAATCGAAATCGAAATTCGTTTGGTAAATCATTTGAAATATAAACTAAAACTATTAATAAAACTTATTTAAAACATTTAGAAATGGGAGGGCAGAACCGTCCGTTTGGCAAAAAGGGGAAGGGGCGATCGATCTCTGTAAACTACAGAGATCGATCGCTGCATGCATAAAGGTAGCAAGCGATCGATCTCTGTAGTTTACAGAGATCGATCGCTGCATGCTTGCATGCAGCAAGCGATTGATCTCTGCTTTTCAGCAGAGATCGATCGCTGCAGCATGTAGCAAGGGCAGCGATCCCGCTTTCCTTCGTTCAATTTCCTTCAGTAACCTTCAACACTTAACCATTTTCCTCAATCCTTCCTGCTTCACCATTCCTCACGTAGCTCCTCTGAATCCGAAATTCCAGAGAGCAAATCTCTGTTATTTCACTCCAACATCACCATAATTCACAACCTAACTCATCGACTCGCGTCGGACTTTACTGAAGTCCAACGCGTGGATACTCTAAAAACCGAGCTATCCGTATCAACCTAAAAATAGTTCATAACACTTATTTAAACCAAACAGTTCCAGAATTTCTATAGCATTTAAATAACTGTTTAAACCAAACATTTTTACATACAATTACCAAAACGTTATCTAATCCCTATCCAGATCCAAACAACCTAAATATGCTCTATACAGTTCATCATCAATCCAAAATATCATGAAGAACCCCAAAAACCTTTACATAAACCCACCACGGGTCCAAAACGCGCCCTCGACTGCTCAGCGTACTCCCACGGCCATCATCCATCAGCTGCTCCTACGTCCGGAGGAGGAATATCATCCTCACCTGAGTCAACGTAACCTAGAACGTCACCTACACCATACAGACACATATGAGATATGGAAATCTCAGTAAGCTACGTAAATGCAGATGCATGCGTGTCGTGCATATGAAGTTCAGAAAACATGCTCATCAGACATATCAGGTCATTTCATACATATTGCCACCGAGATATCAGCCCACTAAATGGAAAGGATACATTCCGCGGTCGAACTACCACTTTCCACTTAGATGGGGGGGGTACATGCTCACAAACCCTACAGCCATGCCTGAGCTCCATCCCGCGTGACCTTTCAGATACAGATTACGTATTTTCGTTCATTATTCATTTCATTGAAAACTCGTGCAGAAACCCATTTTTATGCCATTTTGAAACACGTGATTGCATGAACAGTTCATATCAGCGGAAAGTAAACAAACAGTTCATATCGGCAGACAATATAACATAACCTATAACAACTAACCTAACTACCCAACCTAAACAACGTAAAACAAGAAACCCTCAAGGATCCTTGATACGACGACGAGGTATGGTGTAGACCTTTGGGTCAAGCAAGTCACGAGAACTTACCTCGAGCGCGCTGGATCTCAAACTTCTTCCACGGGAGTCGTGTGTCTGAGAAAAACACGACATTCGCAATTAAAACCAATTTAAACTATTAACGTCCAAATTTCAAACTTTAACTAAAGAATTATCCTAAATTCTTCACTTAGCTAATTAAAGCATTTCGAACGTTAATTATAGCTCGATAATCCAAATTCTCAAATAACGAGTTTTCTCTAAAAACCCGAAATTTAACCAATTTATAACTTTTTCGCAAATTGATTTTCTTCGTCCAATAACGTCCAATACGTTCAATATATACCTAATCACCGGCTAACCTATTAATTACGAAGCCTAAATCGCATTTTTAACGAAAACCCTAATCGAAACCCTAACCCTAAATCGAACCGAAACTCGAATTAAACACTCGAAAACTAAAGCTACATACCGAGGGTAGCGAGAGAGGAAGAAAACGTGAAGGACGGAGGAGAAACGGAGGTCGGACGGAGGTCGGAATGGTGGAGCTCGCCGGCGGCCGAGAGAAGAAATCTTCTCTGTTCGTGAGTTCCAGAGAGAAAAAAGAGAAAAGAGAGAAGTGAGGGAAAAGAGTGATTTTGTTTATTTATTAAAATGGATTTGCAAATTACCATTTTGCCCTTCTTTGATTTTTATATTGATTTCGTTCTTCGGTTCGTTAATCGTCTAGCCATTCGACTACTCCATACGTCCTTACTTTACCAATAAGTCCATCTAATTATTTGGGATTTAACAAAACTATCCGTTCGTAATTTGGACCTCGTTTGCTATTTTTACGAGAATGTGTTTTACTTTATGATAATAGTAATTACTCGGAATATAGCGTCACTATTCTGAAAATTCCCAGAATTTCCTTAAAATTCTAATTAATCGCTAGGATCGTAATGACGCTTTCTTTTCGTAAATCGGACCTGATTTGACATAATTACAAAAATGCCAATAACAATATAATAATAATATAATAAAAGGTCCGTACAAACCGGATATTACAAAAAATTACCTCTTTTCGTCCCTTATTTGCATGCCTAGCATAATTGGCGTTACTTTTCTCTCGATTGTTTGGCAAACCTTCTCATATAACTTCTTCATTTGCTCCGCTTTATTAACTTCCGAAGGGTTTATTAGGTCCTGGGTTGGAATAGGAATGAGTGTTAGGGGTGTGTTCGAATTAAATCCATAGACTACCTCAAAGGGTGTTTGCTAGGTGGTGGAGTGAAGGCTTCGGTTGTAACCGAATTCAACATGGGGTAGTACTATGTCCCAATTAGTTAGATTCTTACCCACGACACTATGAAGAAGGGTTCCCAAGGTCCTATTGACCACTTCCGTTTGGCCGTCTATTTAGGGATGGAAAGATGTACTAAAACATAGCGTAGTCCTCAATTTCTTCCATAGGGTTCTCCAAAAGTGCTCAAGAACTTGGTATCGCGAATCGGACACAATAGATTGAGGCACTCCATGGAGTCTAACTATTCTTTGAAGAATAAGTAGGCTATAGCAGCAGAGTCATCATTTTATTGTAGCCGATAAAATGCGTCATTTGGAGAATCTGTCTACGACCATAGAATAGAATCCTTATTGCGTCCCGTCCGTGGTAGCCCTAAAACAAAATCCATGCAAATTTCTACCCAAGGGTGTGTAGGAATTGTTAAAGGAAGGTAAAGTCCTTGGGGTAGAACTTTGTTTTTTAGCCTTTTTACAAACGATGCACTGCTCAACATAGTGGTGCACGTCTTTCATCATGTGAGGCCAATAAAATCTTTCCTTCGACAGCTTTAGGATTTTCTTTTCTCCAAAATGTCAAGACAATCCTCCTCCATGAGCCTCTTTAAGAAGGCATTGTCTTAGACTGCCTTCGGGAATACACAACTTCCCATTCTTAAGTAAAAATCCATCAACATGACTATATCCTCCTTCAGCCTTATTTTGGCAATCTTGATAAGACATTCCAAAATCTTTATCGGATTCATATAAAGTCTTGATCCACTCAAATCCGAAAAACCTAACGCCTAATTCCGTCAAGAGGATACGTCTTCGTGAGAGAGCGTCGGCAACTGTGTTGTCAAATCCTTTCAAATATTTCAAAATGTATGGAAATCTTTCCAAGAATTCCACCCATTTCACATGTCTCTTGTTGAGTTTGTGTTGGCTTTTGATATGCTTGAGTGATTGATGGTCGGAATGAATCACAAACTCCTTAGACAGAAGGTAATGTTGTCAATGTTCTATAGCTCTAATCACGGCATAGAATTCCTTATCATAGGTAGAATAGTTCAAAGCAGCTCCCTTCAATTTTTCACTAAAATAAGCAAGATGTTTGCCATCTTGTATCAATACAGCTCCAATGCCAATTCCGGAAGCGTCACTCTTGAACTCAAAAACTTTATTGAAATCAGGAAGTTCCAAAACTGGAGATTGACAAAGTTTTTCTTTTATTATGTCGAAGCTACGTTGACATGCCGGTGTCCAATTAAAGTCTACTCCTTTCTTGGTAAGGTCGATGATAGGAGCAACTAACGAACTGAAGTCTTTAATAAACCTCATTTAAAAAGAGGCTAGTCCATGAAAGCTACGGACTTTAGTGATGCTATTAGGAGTGGGCCACTCCTTGATGGCTTTAACCTTATCTTCGTCTGCTTCTAAGCTATTTTTCGAAATGATAAAACCCAAAAAGTACACTTTCGCTTGTCCAAATGAGCATTTACCCAAATTTCCAAACAATTTAGCTCGACGGAGAGTTTGAAATAGTATCCCGAGATGGTTGACATGTTGTGGAAGGTCAGGGCTATACACCAAGATGTCATCGAAATATACGACAACAAACTTCCCAAGGAGATCCTTAAGAACATGGTGCATTAACCTCATGAAGGTGCTCGGGGCATTTGTAAGACCGAATGGCATTACCATCCACTCAAACAATCTGTATTTTGTTTTGAAGGCAGTTTTCCATTCATCACCTTTTCATTCGTATTTGATTATATCCGCTCTTCAAGTCTACTTTGGAGAATATTGATGCTCCGGTTAACTCGTCTAGCATATCTTCAAGTCTAGGGATAGGGTATCTATATTTAATGGTAATTTGGTTGATAGCTCGACTATCAATGCACATTGGCATAGAGCCATCCTTTTTAGGTACCAACAAGGTTGGTACGGCACAAGGGCTCATCGATTCTCTTATATAACCCCTTCCCAATAACTCTTGAACTTGATCGTTGAACTCTTTTGCTTCTTCAAGCCTCATCCTATAGGCCGATCGATTTGGGAACATAGCTTCAGGTTGGAGGTCAATTTGGTGTTCTATTCCTCGTATTGATGGTAATCCGGGTGGTAGTTCTTCAGGGAAGATATCTTGGTAGGTCTTAAGTAGATTTTGGACCGGTAAAGGTATATCTCCAAGCTCCATAAAACGGTCTCTAAATAATACTAGAATCATAGTCTTTCCCTTTATGACTGCAGATCTTAATCCTTTTTTTGTTAAGAAAAGATTTTTCTTAATCTTTTCTTCCTTCCTAACTGCATCGTCATATGCTATCTGCTTAGGGGTCATAGGAAGTAATTTAATGTTCCTATCGCCGAATTTCAGAATGTAATTATTGAGGAATCCGTCATGTTGTACCCTATGGTCATACAACCATGGTCTACCCAATAAGAGATGACTTGCGTTCATAGGAACGACATCGCAAAGAACCGCATCCTTATACTTTCCAATAGTGAAATTGACGGTCACTTGTTTAGTTACCTTGATGTCGTCTCTATCGTCCAACCATCTTAACTTATATGGTTTAGGGTGGCTAGTTGTTTCTAATCCAAGTTTGCTCACCATATTTGGGAAGCTACGTTGACGCAACTCTCACCATCAATAATCATAGAGCAAACTTTGTCTTTGACTGCACACCTACTTTGAAAAATATTCTCACGTTGGCAGTCTTCATTTTCATTCTTAGACATAAGGGCTCTTCGGATGACCATTAAAAGTGGTCCATCTTGAGCAGCACATTCATTCGACTCGTGCTCACTCTCGTCCTCTACCTTTACTTCTTCTTCCTTTTTGAGGTATTGACCTTCAATGTTCTCGCTCTCCCATTCTCCGGTCGATTCCTTTATAACCATCACTCGACGATTAGAGCATTCATTTGTGTAATGTCCCTTGCCTAAACACTTGTAGCATTAGACATCATAGGCTCTTTGTCCTTTAGATGTGTTCGTTTGATTTTTATCCATCGAAAGGGGGCTTGTTTTGGTTGAAGGGTGCTTTAGGTGGCCAATTACAGTTGATTGGCCTTTTCTCTTTGTTCTTCCATGGAGGTTTGGGTTTATCTTGATCTAAGTGCCTAGGTGGAAATTTAGTTGGAAAATTGGTTTTATGTTTTCTTTTGAGTTGCCTTTCCACCGTGAAGGCAAGTTGAATGATCATATCCATGGCCTCCAATTGTTGTACTTCAACCGCATCACCAATATCGCGGTCAAACCACGGATGAATCTTGCGATGAGTTGTTCTTCGGGCTCATCAATAGCACAGTGCATATTGAGAGTCTCAAATTCGGTGAGATACTCATCAACCGAGTGGGTATTTTGCTTAAGGTTGTGGAGTTAATGGAAGAATTTGTGTTTGTAATGTCGGGGAGCAAACCTCTTGTGCATTAATTCTTTCATGGAATTCCAAGTTGAGACGGGGTATCCTAATGTTCGCATCCTTTGGTTCTTAAGGTTGGACCACCATAATACAGCGTGGCCCGTAAATTCAAGAGAGGCGAGTTGAATTTTAACTCGTTCGGAATAATCGTGACACTCAAAAACTCTCTCTACCTTATCAACCCAATCTAAGTATGTGTGCCCGTTACACGTTCCATCGAAAGGTGGAATGGTAATCTTGATATTACGGAGGTCATCGTTGTCCCTACGACGATTTGGGCGATACTCTTCATCGTCTCCAGCCCAATCCTCATCCTCCGATTCATAACGGGATCTCCTTCTTTGGGGATCAGCCAATTGTTCTTCCTCTAGGGGTTGTGGAAAAGGATTCCTACGCCTAGGACGTTCGGAAATAACCCTAGAAGAGGTCTCTCGTGAAGGATTTTGTTCTTGGGATTCTCTACGGGGATGGCTTGTCATAAGTGATTGGACTTATTGGGCAATGATGTTAACTAAGCTTGTTAAGGCATCAATTTATCCTTGCATGCCTCCTTTGTGCGCTAGTTTCACCCTCGTGACGAATGTGTTCGGGAGGGGGAGTATCCCTAACCCGATTCAGTTCAAGGTGCGGTGCATCACGTGTGAATCCACTTCTATTCGTCATAGTTAAGTGTTTTAAATAAATTTCAATTTCTTGTCTAAGTTATTTATCTTAATTGGTGAGATGATTTTCTTGTTAATGTCTTAGATAATTTTAGGCACTAAAGGTGAATTCCTTTTTCTAAGATAATAAAAAAAAAATAAGGATCATGCTCACATTAAACATTTTAAAATTTGGAAATCAAATAACAACTTAGGCGATTCAACATCTCTTAGCAACAACTAATTTTAGAAATGACAATTTTCATTAAACGTTTATAACCACAAGTTCAATCAAACTTCACGAATTGAAATTACTTTAAACTAGAACCATTCAAAATAATATAAATACCAACTATATAACATAAAAAACAGCAAGCAAGCACATTAGAACACAAGTTTTAACAATAATAACATGCTGAAATTTTAATGTTAACATAGTAGAATTTTCATGTAGTTCATAGTTTTAATGTGATCGATTTTGACATGCTATTGTTATATTCTTGCAAATCAATCTTGTGCACTCAAACAGCAGAATAAAATAAAAGATACACAACAAAAATCTTGTAACGACCCTAATTTCAAGCGTTTAATCGTTAAATTAAAGTATACCCGTTGAACCATATTTAAAAGAAAATCATTTAAATAAAACCTTGAAAAACAAAAGAGGAATCGGCCAATAGAACAGAGGGCAAAAAGGGCCTAGCCCAAAATTTTCCTTGTTCACATCGACCAATCACTTCTGCCAAGCTACATCCACCGCTCAGACCACGTGTTACCCACGTGACTTCATTAACTCGACAGATGACATCCACCGCTCAACACTTCTATCGCTCACATCCACCGCTCAAGAGTAACGTAACACATCTACCGATTGACTTTGACCAAGCAACATCCACCGCTGATCGCATCCACCGCTCAACACTTCTATCGCTCACATCCACCGCTCAACAGTAACTTAACACCTCTACCGATTGACTTTGACCAAGCAACATCCACCGGTGACGTCAGCCAAATGACTTATTCACCCAGCATCCACCGATCCATAACAGTCAACCGAAACCCATACAATTTCCCTCTGTACCTACACACCATTCACCCTAAAATTTCCAGAAACATTAAACACCAAAATCCATTACCATTTCATCAATTAACCATTTCCTTATCTTAATAACACTTCAAATTTCATCCTCAAAATATTCATCAATAATCCAACTAAATTACACATCCAAAAACCGAACATCCAACTTAAAATCATCAAATCAACAATTTATAACCTATCGAGATACCAAGTTTCCTAAAATATATTTCTATACATTTCGTTCTATATTTCTACCCGTCAGCCCATAGTAGCCCAAAAACCACAAAATATATAACCTATGCTCCCACGGGTCAAGTTCGCACCGACTGCGCAGCGCACTCCCACAGGCATTCCTCTTCAACCAGCTCGTCCATTTAGCGGAGGAACGTCTTCCTCACCTATTTCGAGTTTACCTACACCATAAAGACACTCTATGAGCTAAAAGCTCAGTAAGTTCCATAAATGCCAATGCATGAACATGTATATGAAATTTTCATAAACTTTTTTGCATTCATTTCATTTATCAGTTCGTGTTAGTCGTCACCTTTCAGTCGTCTCATTTCAGTTGTCTTAGTCGTCTGATTTCAGTCGTCTTAGTCGTCTCATTTTCATTCGTCTATTTAAGTCATCACATTTCATTGTCTTTCATGAAATCCATGCATAAATCCATTTTTCATGATATTTGTAAAACGATGATGCATGACAATAAAAGCGTAACATAAACACAAAGCACGGATACCATCAAAATCAAACAAGCATTTCCTATAAAACAAACTAACCCTAAACTACCCGACCAAAACATATAAACATTCAAGGCACCAACAATCCTCAAGAAACAAAACTCGACATATGGTGTAGGTCAATCGGCCACAATAAGTTACGAGAACTTACATGTCGTCCTTAGAACACCGAGCTCCGTTCACGAGCGTTGTTCACCTATGGCAATTCACAACATTCTTCATTAAAATGAGCCTAATCAATCAAACCTTTGACCATGCTGGATTTTATAGAAAATTCATGAAGGATTTTTTAAAAATTTCAAAGCCTCTGTGTTCGTTGTTGGAGCATAATACAACATTCTATTTTGATGAAGCATGTCATAAAACCTTTGTAGAAATTGAAACATAAGCTAGTTTCTACCCCAATTATTATTGATCCAGATTGGTCTCTTCCATTTGAACTAATGTGTGACGCCAATGACTTTGCTTTAGTAGCAATTCCCAAAAAAAGAAAAGATAAGGTATTTCATGCAATTTATTGTGCTAGTAAAACCCTCATAGATGCTAAACTAAATTATACAACCACGGAAAAGAAATTGTTGGTTGTAGTCTTTACCATTGATAAATTCATATCTTATTTGGTGGGAAAAAAATAGTAGTATACACGAAAAATGATGCAAACCAAGATTAATTTGTAGGGTTCTATTATTCGAAGAATTTTGACCTTGAAATTAGAGACCAAAAGGGTTGTGAGAATAAAGTAACTGACCATTTATCACGATTGGAAGAGGAATAACTTAAAGAATCAGAACCCATTAAAGATATCTTTCTTGATGAGCAGTTATTGGAAGTTGGAGATGGATATGCCCCTTCGTAGGCTGAAATTTTTTATTATATTGTGAGTGGCATTTTACCTCTGGATTTTCATCATCAACAAAAGAAGTGAATGTTCGATTCTACTTTTGGGATAATCATTTTTTATTCAAGTCGTGTGCTGATTAATTAATAAGAAGATGTATTTTTGAAGATGAAATATATTCAATGCTGCAACAATGCCATGCACCACCATATGAAAGACATTTTGAAGGAATACGACCAACATTAAAGTGCTTCAATCCAGTTTGTATTGCCATCCAATGTTTAAAGATCCTAATGCCTATGCTAAATCTTGTGACATATGTCAAAGAGTTGACAACATTTCTAGGAAACATGAGCACCATTAAATAACATTTTAGAAGTGGAGTTGTTTGATGTATGGGGAAGAGATTTTATTGGCCCATTTCCTTCTTCATTTGGGAATCTATATATTTTGGTTGTTTTAGACTATGTATCAAGATGAATAGAACTTGTGTCTCTTCCTACAAATGACATAAAGGTGGTCGTTCAATTTTTACACAAGAATATTTTTACCTGATTCAGAACTCTAAGAGCTATTATAACTGATGGCGGAAAGCATTTATGGGACAAACAGTCCACAATATTCTAGCTAAATACGAAGTTCACCATAAGGTTTTACAACATATCATCCTCAAGCTAATGGACAAGCTGAGGTTTCCAATAGAGAAATAAAAAGAATTCTAGAGAAAGTGGTTAACCCTAGAAAAAATATTGATTAGCTAGGCTAGAAGATGCATTATGGGCGTACCAGCCTACCTACAAAATGCTATTAGGAACTTCCTGATATCAATTAATATTTGGAAAAGTTTTGTCATGACACGGTGGTGGGTCTGGACAGAAATGCCAGGTCGAACTACCAAATCCTCTTAGAGAACCAGACTGCTCAGCACAAGACTAGGTTTAACAACAAAAGACTTTAAACAAAGTGAGCCCTGACCCACGAAAAATGGGCCGAAATGCACATAGCGATCACATAGAAGTAAGATAGTGCATAACCTAAAACAAATCCAATAAAATACTATGCAGGAAATAAAATACTAAACACTCAACTAATTTATACAGAACAAAGGAATGCAATAATACAACTAGATAGTTCCTCATCAAGACGAATAATAACATCCGATGAAACAATGAAAGAAGAGGACTAAGTAGGAGATCCACTCCTCAACGAGCATTAGCAACTTCACCCTCCACGATCCTAACTTAGGAGATTGAGGGGGGTCTTTGAGGTGAGTGACTAACTTAGTATGTAACGCTGTACTATACGCAATGCATATGTAAAACTGGTTTACCATTTTCTTTCAAAACCATAATCAGTTGTTAGATTTATTATTAAAATACATTTTATTTCATTTCAAAACAGGCTCCACGACCCAAGAATTTTCAAATCATTACATCATCATTAACAATTTAAAAATAGACTCAACGAGCCATAGATGGGGCAGCTCATAGACTCCTTCAACACAATATCACAAAAAGACAGCGACCGAAGTTCAGCAGCACCTCATGAGCCAGAAAGAAGAAAATAAGCAACATGCGATCAAGAGATCAAGGCTCGTTACCTGGGTTGTCAGCGAATAATGGCCATCTACAATGCAACCCATATAAATGATAATCAACAATACCCTTGCCAGGTTTAGGGATTTGAAACCCAAAGAGCGCGTCATCACCACTCTATTACCAATTTTGAAATAAATAAATAAGCATCCTTCACACAGTAGAAGCCGCATACTATCGGAGTCTGTTGCTTTGGATGTTCAGTCAGTTACAATCCAAAACAATCGAAAATTGATACCAAAAAGCTCAATCGGTCACACATGAGCATCAAGCCTAACTCCACTTATTTTGGTTGTCTGCCTTGTGCAAACCCAAATAGCTGGAATCCGACACTAGAAGGCTCATCCAACCCAAATAAAAAATCAGCCAATCGGGCGTACAATTATAACAATTATTTAAATATCATACACTTGAAATTTAAACGTGTAAAACATACATATATACACATAAAAATTGATGATTAAGCACCGTCAGGGGTTTTTATAGGTGTCAATCAGCCAATCAAACGTACAGTTATAACAATTATTTAAATATCATACACTTGAAATTTAGATGTGTAAAACATACATATATATACGAAAAATTGATGATCAGGCACCGTCAGGGTTTTTATAGGTGTCAATCTACAAAAATAAGTTTTTGAAAACTAAGCAATGAAATGTAAAATGTTACAGTATAGTAACCTCTACCTGGATACGACAACAATTTGCTCTATCAGGTACAGACACCAAACTTTGCAACTTAAAATTAAATCATGATCAAATTTCCAACCCACACATTAGAGATTGCTCTGACTCGATACTAAGAACCCAAATACAAACAAACGGCAACTAACCTAATAAATAGTTGATTCACATGTGCGACAACGAGAAAACTCGAAGCTCGATTGTGCACGCTCGACCTTCGAAACTTCTTAAAAATTTTTCTAAATCTTGAATTTATCTAAAAACAACACTAGCCAACCTAATTTGGAAATTTTTAGCTTAAAGACATAATAATAAAGTTTAGTGTCTCACCTCAATTTACGAGCAAAATGATCAAAAAAAAATTTCAACAAACGGAGAGTACCACTGCATTTAGAACGACGAAAAAAGGTATGGCACAAGGTTGTAGAAATTTTTTAGCATCGTTTAGTAATCCAAAAAAATAGTCAAAGTTTATAATCAATAGTCAACAGTCAAATAGTGAGAGTCCGCAGGTCCACCCGCGAGACTCCGCAAGTCAAGTTCACAGGAGTCCACTTTGCAATGCGGGAATCCGCTCGAGATAGAGGAAGTCTGGAGACGTTGTTTCGATGACGATTGTCATAGAAAAACCCTCCATTGTCTTTGATTTTCACTCTGAAACAAATAGAAAACTTACATTAACTACAGATTAAACTGAATAATACCAAAACAAGTCATTATTTCAAGATGTTACCCAAAAAATCTGAATCCAACGAAAAATAAAAAATTTAAATATGAAACTAGCAAGAATGAAACAGACCCCCTTAACAAAACACGGAGATTGGGACAAGAAGAACACAAGGCAAGCGATGGAAACTCGTCGTTTCCTAAACATCTCACTCTTTCTCCCACTCCCTTCTCGATCGCGCAGAGGAAAAATAGGAAGGAAGGAACCTTCCTTCCTTCTTAAATACATTTCAAATTTATTTAATATATAAACATAATATATATTATTATGTTTTATATACTAAAAAAATTATTGAACCTTGACATCCCAACAATTCTAAAATCCAACAGAAAACTTTCATACCTAATCGATGAAAATTTTCCAAACTCTAAACAAAATTCACTGGCTACAGTTTGATTTACTTGACCAAATTTGTAGGATTAAAATTCACGAGAAAATTCCCGATATTCACTGAAAGCCTCAACGCTTCAGGAATCTCCTCCTAACGAATCTAAAGACAAAAAATTAATCTACCAAACTCAAGATTTTGGAAATCACCAAGTGGAACACAAAAATTGATGGCTTGACCGATTTGACTGGAAAGTTGCACGTGGCCAAATGCCAACAAAGCAAGAAAATTTGAGTCAACGAGAAACAAGTTGACCTCGAATAACAAATATTTTTCTTTTTAAAAAGACAGGATAGAAAATTACAAGATATTACAAGCATGCCACTTACTTGTAGAGTTTGAGCACAAGGCTTTTTGGTCAATTGGAAAATTAAAACTGAATTTGGAAGCAGTAGAGCAACATCAAAGGTTGTAGTTAAATGAGCTTGATGAATTCTGACTGGGAGCATATAAAAATGCCAAAATATACAAAGAAAAAATATAAAAAAATGGCATGACAAGAAAATTGAATGTAACACCCGAGTTTTCGGGTTTCCGCTCCAAGGCTATTTTCGTAAATAAGTAAATTAGGTCCGTTTTGCGAGCGGATAGTTTTATTAGGACCCTAGAAATTTATGGGGATTTGTAGAAGAATAAGTGAAATTTTAGAAACCCAAATCGAGAAGAGTAATACTAGAGTTCCCGTTTTAACCTTTTAATGTATCAATTTGTAAAAATAGCAAAATAAGTCCGCTTTGGGAACGGTGAGTTTTGTTAGAACTCTAAGATTAAATTGGAATTTGTGGGGATATACGGGATTTAACGGGATTTACGGAAGGCAAAACGATAAATGAGGATTAATTAATGATTAGTTTTATTATTGTTTTATTATTATTATTATTATTATTATTATTATTATTATTATTATTATTATTATTAATAACAAAACAAACAACAATAGAAACGATTCTGTTGTTGTTCGAGCTCCAGCCCGACGCCGAGAGAGACGAGGGAGACGGCGACTCTCCTCCGGCGAAGCGCCGGCGATCCCTCGCCGTTTTCAGGCCAGACGATGGCGCCGCGTGATCTCCGGCCATCTCCGCGCGAAACCCGACCGGTATGCTCGTTTTTCTCCTCTGTTTTGGTTCGGTTGGTGGCCGTGCGTGATGAGCTCGATTGAGCTCCGATCGCCGGCCGTTTTTGGTTGCTTTCAGCGTCAAATGGCCGAGCTTAACGCCGGCTTTGGTTGATTGGCCGTATTGAGCTCAATGTGAGCGAAATTCAGTGAGGCCGATTTAGGGCACTCAGGTTTTGCTTAATGTAACTTCGATTTTAGGTTAGTTTATGTTAATTGGATGTTAGTAGGATAGATTGGTGAAGAAATTGATGGAATTTGATGAAAAATCAAAAAGGGGGATTTTCCGGGTAAAGGGCAGATTCGGGTTTTGCCTAAATTGACCTAGCTCCGGTCATTTGTTTTAAAATTCCTTTTGGCAGATTAAAATAGGTTATTAGAGGAGTACGTGGCCGCTTGAATCATTCAATTCCGATAACCGATGCAAAAGTTACGCGCGTTTGAGTTTCGGGTCGGTTTTTACCAAACTCAAATTAGTGGCCCGTTTAGTTAGATTTTAGTTAGATTAAGCTATAAATAGTAGTTTAAGATGTTTTTAAGAAAATAAGAGTTTGGTTATGCCCGAATGAGAAAATGGAAATTTTAGGAAAGAATTTCCTAAATTAGGAGATTAGTTTAAGTTTGAAATTAGTTTAATTAGAATTGATTTTAATGTACCTTATTTATGAAATGCTTTAGGTGGAGACGACTTTTGGACGGTGCTCGGCTTACTACGGACGCCAGGTAAGTGGATGTTAGGTTTCCGGCCCTTAAGGCCCTACATCGTATCAACGTTAGGTTTTTCTATTTTGATGATGATTTTCTGACTGTGGGTTTAATGAGTCGGGTAGCCTAGAATGTTAGTTATTAGAGGTTTGTTAAGTTTGTTATGAGTATAGCATGTCCATGTAAGTTGCGAATGGTTGATGATATGTCTATGTATGTCTATGAACTCCTCATGCATCATGTTTTCTTAAAAGTGCATACGAACTGTTTATGAGCATGTTTTTATGAAATGTCAAGATAACGAACGATTATGAAATTCTGACTGTATGTTCTCATGGTTCTGACTGTATGTTCTCACGGGTTCTGACTGTATGTTCTCATGGTTCCGACTGTATGTTCTCACGGGTTCTGACTGTATGTTCTCACGGGTTCTGACTGTATGTTCTCATGGTTCTGACTGTATGTTCTCACGGGTTCTGACTGTATGTTCTCACGGGTTCTGACTGTATGTTCTCACGGGTTCTGACTGTCTGTTTCTCACGGGGCAAGAAAAAGGTTTTACGAAACGAAATGAAACAAAAATGTTTTATAAATGTCATGCATATATGTAAAGTTACGTTTAGAGCATCCCCTTACTAAGCATTAGGCTTACTGTTTATGTTGTATGATGTAGGTGACAGGTGTGAAGGTGAGAGTTCCTCATGATGACAAGGAATAGGTGGTCGATGGGTGGTGCTCGTGGCGACGGGGTGTGTTTTGGCTTGATGATCCGATGGCTTGAATGATGTATGTCAAATGATGTGAGTTAGTTTTGTTGGTGAGTAGGTCTACGTGTAGGTTTAATTTGTGAAAGTATCAAGGTGTTTAAGTATGTAGAATAGATGTTTTGATAGAAAATGTACGAAAAGTCAAGTTTTGATGTATATGTAGTGGCACTAGACTGTTTAGAATGATGTAAATGTAGTGGTAGTAGATTGTTTAGAATGTAAAGTCTTTATTTTGGAGAATATACTGGAACTGTTTGGGTATTTTGAAATGTTTGGTTATTTTAAAACAGGTAAGGATACGCTCGATTTTTAGAGCGATCCACGCAGTTTGTTTTCTTGAGTATAGGTTATATTAGTGTTTTGTTTTAATTGATCTTACTTTAAGTGTTAATTGTTTTAAGTTAGTAATGGTTTTAGTCTAGTTCTAAATGTTTTAAAAGTCAAAATGTTTTACGCTCAAAATGTTTAAGTCAAATGTTTAGGTCAAAGTTAGACCCTAAAGGTCGTTAGAGGTGAGTCAATTGTCTAAGTTAGTTTTCTTTTAAAGTGTCAAGTAAAAATGAAAAAGTTTATGAGAAAATACGAGGGCTTAGGTAATGGTTATGTCACGGCTAGTCCGTGGCGGCCCTGATCGGGTTGGGGTCGTCACATTGAAGATCTCATATTTGAAGTGGGTAAGCAAGTCTTACTCTATATCTCTCGGTTAAAGCTTTTTCCTCATGTTTGCTTCCTTCCATTCATAATGCAGATGATGCTGATAAAGATGATGATGAGGAACAAGAAGAGTGATTCCCTTTTTTCAGGGAATATCTCTGCCCTTATATTTTTAATTTTCTATTGCGATTTTGTTTGGCTTTGCAAACACTGCCAAGTTTTAGTTTGGGGGGTAACATATGAATCATTTTAAATGTCTTTCTGTTAGTGTAGAGTCCCCTAGTGCTGCCAGTACAATATAGTCTGTTTTGGGCTAAAGCCTGCACAGATTTATTTTTGGGATTAGCTCAAAAGGTATTGTACTAGATAAGGAGGAGAACTCTATTATAAAACACTCAATTTTCACTCTTCTAAGTAATGTGAGATTGTGCATCCCCACTAGTATGGGCTGGGTCACCTTTGACTTGACAGAGTGGATTGCCACAATCTCCACAAATGGTATTGTGGAGTCCCCCAATGCTCCTAGTAAAATATTATCCGCTTAAGCCAGAACCCTCATAGATTTGTTCTTGGGGTTATCCCAAAAACAAGTTATATTAGATAGGGAGAACATTGTACTTATAAAGCACTCAATTTGCACTCTACTAAGCAATGTGAGATTGTCATCCCCACTAATATGGGCTGCACCCTCACAATCAACAAAATCTTGAGTAATCTTTGCCTACACAGGGTAGCAAAGTTCCACGAAATGAAAACTGGTCGTTACCCATCTAAATTCATTTACTCCAATGTAAGCAATGTCGTTCTAAGCTAGCTCGTGTGGAAGACAACTAGAATTAGGAGAGATCGATATATGTAATCGAAAAGGAAGGAGAAGGTGTGATGGGGGATTTTATTTTCTTTAGGTTTTGCCTTTCCTTTTTTCTTTTAGAGATATAAATAATCTCTTCCCGTCTTCCATTTTTTCATTCTTGAGCTCCAATGTTCCAACCATCATAACAATTGGTATCATAGAAGCAACGATCATTGATGGTTGATAAGCACTCTAAAATGACTAAGAATTTCGAACAACGTATGAATTCTAAGCTTACGGAGTTTAACTCCAATGTTACTATCATTTCCGCCTAATTGGAAGTTTCTGATTACTTGCTTCAATAGTTGATTGTTCTTCACATGAGTTAAGAGGACACGATTCTCAATTCTTTTCAAGACTTAACTTCCAAGCAAGATGCAGTAATGACCATCCTTAATCAATTGGTCCTTTCTCGCCCAAAATTTCAATAGACACAGCCTCTGCTACTGGATCAACTACTCGCTTCCAACTCGAGTACACCCCCCACACATGGCATTAGATGCTAATTATTGTGACACAAATGTTTTTCCTTGCTTGCCAAAGCTCAATTTTTGCTCTTTGTTGGTAAGAGCCCCCATGAAATGGTCCGTAAGGTCGTAAGGTATTTTGACATTCACCACATTCCAACTTAGCATATCAGGTATTATATCTTAAGGATCATGTTGATGTGTGGTTTTTCATGGATGGTTTACTTCTTCTACGCACATTTCGTGGGACCAATTTGTCGTGGATTTATGTCGCCATCTTTTAGAGAATACTAGAGAGGAGGTTAAGTGTGATGTCCTGAATGTGTACGTATGAGCACGACTGCGAGGCAAACCTCGGGTTACGGGGCAAACCTCGGGACCTAAGCTAAATGTAGGCAAATCCCGGACTCGAGTATAGGCAAATCTCGAGTTGTAAAAAGGGGGTCGTCATAATCCCACATCTCTTGGGGAGGTATATGGAAATGAAATATATGTAAATACCCTCTCAAGATAGTAAGACACGTTTTGGAGCACAATTGGTAACGGATCCCATAAGAACTCTAAAGTTAAAAGTGCTCCAGTGAGAACCGTACAATGTTGGGTGACCGACTAGGAAGGTTCTTGCCAAACAAAGCCGTGAGGAGAGAATATTGGGCTACGACCCAATCCCCAGAGCGGACAATATCTTACTGGAAAAATGAGTTGTTACAAATGGTATCAGAGCTTGTGGCCAACGAGGACATTGGGCCCCCGATGAGGGGTGATTGTGATGACCCGAATGTGTACGTATGAGCACGACTGCGGGACAAATTTCAGGTTGCGGGACAAACTTCGGGATCTAAGCCGAGTGTAGGTAAATCCCGGACTCGAGTACAGGTAAATCTCGGGTCCTAAAAAGGGGATAGTCACAATCCCACATCGCTTGGGGAGGTACATGGAAATGAAATATATGTAAGGAAACCCTCCCAAGTTAGTAAGACACATTTTGGAGTACAATTGGTAACGGAACTCATAAGAACTCCGAAGTTAAAAGTGTTCTAGTGAGAGTAGTACCATGTTGGGTGACCGACTGTGAAGTCCTCGGCAAAACAAATCCATGAGGGCTGTATGGGTGACCCAAAGTAGACAATATCTTACTAGGATGAAGGGGTTCATTATATTAAGGAAACTTTTAGTAAGTTCTTTCAAACGAGCTCTATTAAGGAATATTTGGAGTGATTTGAGACGTTAAAAGCTCATTTTCAACCAACTCTTCCTTCCCTTCTAGATTCTTTTTTCATCGTTGTTTTTTCAAGTGGCATTCGTGAGGAAATTAAGGTCGTGGTTATTATATCCAAACCAACGTCTCTATTGCAAGCTTTTGAGATTGCTCTCTTGAAAGAATCGGTGATTACAACAATGCATCGTCACCTCAAATATGGTTGACAATTTGCTAGTTTGAAATGGCAAGAATCAGTGACAATTGGTTACCCTCTTACCAGCCTTTGATTCCACCCCGAAATTAGAGAAAACACCAATAAAGCTTAAAAAAATCATTAAGTGGACCTACAACTAAAACAGAAGATGGGCATGTGCTTGAAGTGCAACGAGAAGTACGGTGCTTGTATGTGGTGATCACTCAATGTTATTATTGTTGACTTGACTACTGATAGTGGTGAGGGTTCAGAAGACCTTAGTTAAAGTGATTTGGTAAGTGACGATGATAACGGGATGGAAGTTTCTCTCTATGCCATTGTTGGCCATACTTTTCATTCCACCTTCTGGACTTGTAGTTTCCTTTAGAATTTTCTCATCTCTATTTTGATTGATAGTGGACTACTCATAGCTTTCTAGAAAAACAACTCGCCAAGCGACTTCAACTGCCAATGCACTCCTCTTGACCCATTTTGATAACGATTTCTAGTGGTGAAAAAACTTTCGAGTACTCGCCTTCCGCATCCAACAGTTTGGTAGATGCACAACCTTTCCTTCACGTTTCCCTTGCAAACCCTCCTGCTTGGCGATAGTGACATAATTTTGAGTGTAGATTGGATAACTACTTTCAGCCAAGTCACTTTTGATCTTCCACATAACTTTGTCCATTTTTACTATCATAACTAGAAGATTTGTGCTCAGAATTTGGCTACTAGTGTAACACCCGGGTTTTTTTTCAAAAGGAAAATGGAGAGAAAATAAAAGAATAATAAAGTAGGTTATTTTAATTAATTTAAAAGAAAAGTGAATGGTTTCTTAATTTAGGTTCGGATATTCCCAATGAAATTAAGCCGGGGGTTATAATTAAAAACGAGATTTAACGAAATTCGAAATGGTCGAAAACACGGGAGGGAAAAACGGTAAATGAGGATTAATTAATGGTTAGTTGTATTATTATTATTTAAAAAAAATATAATAAAACGACAGAATGGCTTCGACCATTCTGTCGTTCACGAACGCCGAAGCAGGGTAGCGAAGGGGAGAGGTGAGGGCGAGTGATCGACGGCCGTTCACCGCCGATTTTCATGGTTTTTCGGCCAGACGACGGCGACGAGCAGACTCCGGCCCGTTTTTTCGCACAAGTTCGACGGGTAAGCCATTTTCGCCCTGCTTTTGCACTGTTCAAGGCCGAGGGTGTGGACCGAGTTTGAGCTCCGATCACTGGTGGTTTGTGGTTGTTTCCGGCGTGGGTTTGCCGACCCTTGGTCTGGCTTTCATCGCCTGGCCGTGATGAGCCTCGTTTGAGTGAAATTCAGTGAAGCCCAATTTGGGCATTTCGAGTTTGGTGATGTGTAGTCTCGAGATTTTGATTGTTTATGCTAATTGAGGGTGTGGGTGGTCGATTGGTGAGGAATTAGGCCAAAATTGATGGAAAATCGAAATGGAGAAATTTCCCGGTTATAGGGCAGTTCGGGTTTTGCTGATTTTGACCTAGCTACAGTCGTTTGTTTTAAAATTCCTTTTGGCAGGTTAAAATAGGTTATTAGAGGAGTACGTGGCCGCTGGAATCGTTCGATTCTGATAACCGACGCAAAAGTTACGCGCGTTCAAAGTTTTAGGTCAGTTTTTACCGAACCCAAATTAGTGGCCCGTTTAGTTAGGTTTTCGTTGGGTTAGGCTAGAAATAGTAGTTTGAGAGTCACTGGTTAATGTAGTCTTGATTTTAATAAAGTTTGAATATTTGTCGTAGGTCGAGTCGTAGGTGGGCAGGTAACCGCGTAGCCTCAGCGAGCTAGGACGCCAGGTAACTAGTGGTGCTTGTTTGTTGCCTTCGGGCCTACACCATAGAACGGCAGGGAATGGTTGTTTGTTTGCTATGTTTATTGTTTACTATGTTTTAATTTGTGTCATGCATCGTGTGTCATGCATCATTGTTTTATAACTACGAAACCACGTGTTTTGCATGCTTGAGTGGTGAGAATGAATTGAAAGATAAGAAAATTGATATGCAACTTGGTCTCTAGTGGAATAGCCTCGTCGGGCTCGTGGCTCGCTGAGCACCCCATGAGGTATTTTATTAGAGATGCTATGCAACTTGGTCTCTAGTTGAATAGCCTCATCGGGCTCGTGGCTCGCTGAGCACCCCATGAGGTATTTGATTAGAGATGCTATGCAAAAATTACGTAATGTGTCGTGAGTATGAATGCCTCGATATGCTCGTGCTTGGAAGCACAATGAGGATTCTACGATCGATTGGGGGAGATTTGGTTGGCCGTCCAGGATTGTGTTAGGGCGTGTGCCTCCGGTCTAGCTCCGTGGGTCAAGGCGTGGCCGTCTAGGATTGTGTTGGAGCGTGTGCCTACTTGATTCACATGAAAGTGAAAGATAAATGCAACCGAAATGAAAAGAGAACAACAGAGTGTGTAGAAACCGCATGTTAGGGTTGAGTCGAGCATTTAGTGTGTTATTGTGCATTATTTCCCTACTTGTTAAGCATTAGGCTTATGTTTTGTGTTCTATGGTGTAGGTGACGAGTTTTACTCTGGTGATGTGGATGAGGCAGCACAATACTAGGCAGCAGTTGGTGATGCATGCGGTATACCAGTGCGGGCTATTGTCGGGGCGCCTCGACCATGGTCGTCGGGAATGTGGGCTTTATGATTTAGTAGTTTATTGTAAATGTTTGTTTGTAGAAATGATGGGAATGTGTAGCTTTCTTTTAGTTGATGTTTTGAGAGTTATGGGATAGTTTTATGTAATTGTTGTATATAGTCATAGTTAAGGGTGATGTGTCGCCCTATACTGTGGACTTTCTTCACTTAGGTATGTTCGTATTTTCGTTTCCCTCTTTACTGTTATTTGGAGATTTCGTAGGTTGGTTAGATGGTTAGAATATTCTGGTTTGGTTGAGATTGGATTTTATGCAGGTACCTAGCATTTTGGAGGCGTCATTTTTAGGCGTTACTTTGCCGAAATTTTTGGGAAGGACGCCATGGTGCTTAAAGGTTAGGATTAAGGAAAATTAGTGAGTCTAGGCAGTTAGGTATAACATAAGAGAGTTTTGAGAGACTTAGATTTAATTTAAATTATGTTTTAACGTGGGATTGGTTAGCAAAGTAGCGCACCAAGCCAGGGTGAGTTCGGGGGTGTTACAAGATGGTATAAGAGCGTAAATGGTCAAGTCGTTCAAAGGATTACCCGACAATGCTGGCCGCCATGCAACGTGCTTCACCGACTGTAAGTATTTCTTTAATTTTAGATAGTTTATCTTTAAGATTAGAATTGTTTAACCCCTGGTTATTTTGGAACTGTAATAGATTAGAACATTCCATGAGTACCGAGACAACTTTGGTGGATCCCTTAAGCTAATTCATAGACATGTGTGTTGACATAGTGAACTGATAGTTCGAATAGCTAGGAATTTATTGGAAGTGCGAAACTAACCAAGTAACATTAGATAGAAGTAGGATTGAGCATAGATAGATTAGAGAATCTTAGGATGGGACTTAACCTTATGAGAAAAGAGGTATGATCTACCCGAATTAAGTGTTAATGTTAGCCTGAGTATAAGTGATAGTCGTTAGGAAAAGTGTGAGTTGTGTCCTAGTATTAAATGGGTGGGTGAGGACACAGTGGGTTGAATGCAGGATGAGATAAACCTTAGAATGAGAAATTGTAATGATGATACACATAGATAGACTTGGGGCATAGTTAGTAAATCTTTGGGAGTACTAGGACGTACTAGGATACGATGAACCGGGTAGGAGTTTGAAAATTTATTGGGAGACACCTTAGACCTTCGTCGTGCCCTTAATATGTTTATGAATTGTTAAGGGGATTTTGAGAATTAGAGATACTAATTGGTATTCGGTGAGAGGAAGATTCTTATAAACTTTATGCAAGAAAAATCAAGAGGGGAGCCTAGCCTAAGTTAAGTGGGGTTAACAATGATAGGGACTATTGAGTGTTAAGATGTATAGTTAGTTAGTATGACCCAAACTAGAGTCATAGAAAGGTGAAATACTCGAAAGTAGAATTATGGAGAGTATGAGTCAAGTCATGAATGTGGCAATGAGGAGTAGTTGTGGAGTGAATGATGAGCCATAGAAAGGTACTCTGTGTTTTGGTGTTATTCAACCTAGGATTTGGGAGCCGAAAGTATATAGGTTTGGAATAACTTGGAATAACTTAGAAACTTCGATGTCTTGAGTAAGTAGAGAAAAGTCTAACCTCTTGAATTAAGATCATGTTCTGAGGTTTAGTTTAATGCGCACGATGTTAGGAGAAATGGTGACTCGTCGAGGTAATAGGTAGGAGATTGAGATTTAGGGTGTTAATTGGGCTACAACAAGTTTGCAAACAAGGAGATTGTTGGACGACTTGTTGTAAGAAGAGTTAGGGGAATATTTAAACTGAATTGGAAGACTATAGAAAGTAGATTAGTTTAGTTAGTAATTTTGAAGAGAATCATGAGGGAAATTAGATAATTGTATTAGAGTTAAGAAACTTGGGAAGAAATTAGAAGTCGTATACTATAGAAAGAGGAAGGTTAGAGTTCGAGGTCTGAACCTTAAGTAATTAGTAGTGTAAGATCTGAGGAATTAGAGAATTTCGAATAAGAGGAATGAGAAATTGCACGAAAGTGTTTGAGTGATTTAGGGATAATGTTAAGTTAGAAAGGTTATAGATTCGACTCGTATGTAACGAAGTCGAAACTGTTGATGTCGTAAATAGATTCGAAGAGTGGATAAGCTTAAGAGTTGGCAAGCTTAAGAGTGAGCTGTGAGTGAGAACTCGAGTATTAGTAGAGGTTGGGAGATGTAAGCTAGAAGTGATGAGATTAGATAACTATGAGAGAGAGAGCCAATAGAAATTGAATATTTCGTATGAAGTTGAAGAACTTAGAGAGTAAATTAAACATACGGTTGCACTATGTTAGTGGGTGAAGAGTAAGAAGTGAGGTAAGCCATTGATTTTAGAGTTTCGTGTGAAACTGCGGTATTTAGAGAATATCATATAGAAGGAAACAAAGTTTACCCATTAAGGGTACTTCTGGAAAGCGGTGAATCTAGGAAAGTTTCAATTTTGAAATTCATAAGGTTGAAGTTAAAGTGAGTGTAGATCATTTAAGATATGTGGGTGATGAGTGTTGAGTGTAAAGTTGAGAACAAGTTTGTTTAGACTTAAGAATTTGAGTGTTTGGTAATGACTGAAATTAGGAGCTAGACAAATTGAGTATAGTGAACGTGAGTTAGACAAATTAAGCATAGCGAATGTAAGTATGAAGATTCATAGTATACTTTGAAGAATAGTTGATAGGTTTAAGAGATGAGAGCTTTGAGTATTTATGATTGTTTGAGGTATAAATTGTCTTGATTGGTTGATTTAAGTAAATGTAAGAGATAGGAGTGATAAGTTAGGGAGCACAGTTAAGAAAATGAAAATTTTGGAGATGTTGAATAGTGTAATAAAGTCAATAGTGTAGGATTATTGAGAGTTAAGATGTATAGTTTAGAATGAACCAACTTAGAGTCGTAGAGAGTTGATAATTTGGAGTGAATGAAAACTCAGTTAGTATTTCGAGTGCATAGTGAATTAATTTAGGTAGTGAGAATTCGGAATATGCAAATGATGTTAGAATGAGGAATAGGGGTAAGATGCGATAGTAAGATCGAAGGGAGTTTAAAATCTAGAACTAAAGATAAGAAGTTTACTCCATAGGTTCTAGTGTTACGCTATTGAGATGGCTTTGGAGGTTTGAGGTTGTTTGATGGATACATGTCTGAATTAGAAAGGAAGTGACTAAGTGAACTTAAGTAGGAAGATTTAGGGTTGTGGATTACACGATAGGTATTTCAGCCAAATGATGTGCACTAATAGGATTTAAGTTGAGAGTCTTCAAGGGGTCGAAGATAAATGGGCATTAAGGATATGTTGTACACCATTTAGAGTATTGTGTGAAGAGTTAGGAACGAGTTAGTCCTAATCTAAAAATTTATAGAGGTTAGTAAAACTTGAGGTAAGAATTGTACTCATTAGTATCTTAGGATTACTCGATTGTGGTAGCATAGAGAGTCGTAGTGGTTTGTGCGAGTAGAAAAAGATGAACTTAGCTAGAGAAAAGATCGAGTTGAAAATTCAGTTAGAAGGGTTTGAGGGTATGAATTAGATTATAGTTAGTGAACGTGTGAGTATTCGGGTTAGAGCGTAACCGATAGATGAGTAAGGGTATTGGGTAGGTGAGATGAGATGAGTACATTAAGGAATAACAAGACTACAATTTTGAGGACAAAATTTTTGTAAGGAAGGTGGATTGTAACACCGGGGTTTTTTTTAAAAAGGAAAATGGAGAGAAAATAAAAGAATAATAAAGTAGGTTATTTTAATTAATTTAAAAGAAAAGTGAATGGTTTCTTAATTTAGGTTCGGATATTCCCAATGAAATTAAACCGGGGGTTATAATTAAGAACGAGATTTAACGAAATTCGAAATGGTCGAAAACATGGAAGGGCAAAACGGTAAATGAATATTAATTAATGGTTAGTTGTATTATTATTATTATTATTATTTAAAAAAAATATAATAAAACGACAGAATGGCCGAAGCCATTCTGTCTTTCGCGAACGCCGAAGGCAGGGCAGCGAAGGGGAGAGGCCTAGCGCGAGAGATCGACGGCCGTTCACCGCCGATTTCCATGGTTTTCTGGCCAGACGACGGCGACGAGCAGACTCCGGCCCGTCTCCGCACGCAAGTCCGACGGGTAAGCCATTTTTGCCCTGTTTTTGCTCTCTTCAAGGCCAAGGGTGTGGAGCGAGTTTGAGCTCCGATCACCAGCGGTTTGTGGTTGTTTCCGGCGTGGGTTTGCCGACCCTTGGTCCGGCTTTCATCGCCTGGCTATGATGAGCCTCGTTTGGGAGAAATTCAGTGAAGCCCGATTTGGGCATTTCGAGTTTGGTGATGTGTAGTCTCGAGATTTTGATTGTTTATGCTAATTGAGGGTGTGGGTGGTCGATTGGTGAGGAATTATGCCAACATTGATGGAAAATAGAAATGGGGAAATTTCCCGGTTATAGGGCAATTTGGGTTTTGCTGATTTTGACCTAGCTACGGTCGTTTGTTTTAAATATCCTTTTGGCAGGTTAAAATAGGTTATTAGAGGAGTACGTGGCCGCTGGAATCGTTCGATTCCAATAACCGACGCAAAAGTTACGCGCGTTCGAAGTTTTGGGTCAGTTTTTACCGAACCCAAATTAGTGGCCCGTTTAGTTAGGTTTTCGTTGGGTTAGGCTAGAAATAGTAGTTTGAGAGTCATTGGTTAATGTAGTCTTGATTTTAATAAAGTTTGAATATTTGTCGTAGGTCGAGCCGTAGGTGGGCAGGTAACCGCGTAGCCTCAGCGAGCTAGGACGCCAGGTAAGTAGTGGTGCTTGTTTGTTGCCTTCGGGCCTACACCATAGAACGGCAGGGAATGGTTGTTTGTTTGCTATGTTTGTTGTTTACTGTGTTTTAATTTGTGTCATGCATCGTGTGTCATGCATCATTGTTTTCTAACTACGAAACCACGTGTTTTTCATGCTTGAGTGGTGAGAATGAATTGAAAGATAAGAAAATTGATATGCAACTTGGTCTCTAGTGGAATAGCCTTGTTGGGCTCGTGGCTCGCTGAGCACCCCGTGAGGTGTTTTATTAGAGATGCTATGCAACTTGGTCTCTAGTTGAATAGCCTCGTCGGGCTCGTGGCTCGCTGAGCACCCCGTGAGGTATTTGATTAGAGATGTTATGCAAAAATTACGTAATGTGTCGTGAGTATGAATGCCTCGATATGCTCGTGCTTGGAAGCACAATGAGGATTCTACGATCGATTGGGGAAGATTTGGTTGGCCATCCAGGAATGTGTTAGGGCGTGTGCCTCCGGTCTAGCTCCGTGGGTCAAGGCGTGGCCGTCCAGGATTGTGTTGGGGCGTGTGCCTACTTGATTCACATGAAAGTGAAAGATAAATGCAACCGAAATGAAAAGAAAACAACAGAGTGTGTAGAAACCGCATGTTAGGGTTGAGTCGAGCATTTAGTGTGTTATTGTGCATTATTTCCCTACTTGCTAAGTATTAGGCTTATGTTTTGTGTTCTATGGTGTGGGTGACGAGTTTTACTCTGGTGAGGTGGATGAGGCTGCACAGGACTAGGCAGCAGTTGGTGATGCATGCGGTATGCCGGTGTGGGCTATTGTCGGGGCGCCTCGACCATGGTCGTCGGGAATGTGGGCTTTATGATTTAGTAGTTTATTGTAAATGTTTGTTTGTAGAAATGATGGGAATGTGTAGCTTTCTTTTAGTTGATGTTTTGAGAGTTATAGGATAGTTTTTGGTAATTGTTGTATTTAGTCATAGTTAAGGGTGATGTGTCGCCCTATACTGTGGACTTTCTTCACTTAGGTATGTTCGTATTTTCGTTTCCCTCTTTACTGTTATTTGGAGATTTTGTAGATTGGTTAGATAGTTGGAATATTCTGGTTTGGTTGGAATTGGATTTTATGCAGGTACTAGCATTTTGGAGGCGCCATTTTCAGGCGTTACTTTGCCAAAATTTTCGGGAAGGACGCCGTGGTGCTTAAAGGTTAGGATTAAGGAAAATTAGTGAGTCTAGGCAGTTGGGTATAACATAAGAGAGTTTTGAGAGACTTAGATTTAATTTAAATTATGTTTTAACGTGGGATTGGTTAGCAAAGTAGCGCGCCGAGCCAGGGTGAGTTCGGGGGTGTTACAACTAGTTCATGGGTGGAGCTATTTCCGGCACGTTAGCGCCAGGATGACTATTTCCTTGTTCACACGGTGCCTTCTTAAGACATTAGTAGCTCTCCACCATAAAGTATTCAACTGATACTTGACACTTGTTTAGGATGTATTTGCTGACCTGATAGACCTTCCTCTTCACAGATTGGATGATCACAAGATTCATTTGGTTGAAGAGGTGAAGCCCTTCATGATCTAATCCTATCACTTTCTATTTACTCAGAAATTAGAAATCGAACGTTTAGTTTGTGATGCTTGACAATGGCATTATTAAACCTAGTAATGCCCAATTTGCTTCCCTGTACTTCTCGAGAAAAATTATGGTCAGTGGTGTTTCTACATCAATTATCGATAATTGAATGCACTCAGCATAAAAAATAAGTATCCCATTGTCACGACCAAAGGATGGGCCGAAGTAAAAACACTAGGTCGAGTGACCAAAGGGAACCCGTCACCCAGCCCAAAACTAAGATTGCAACGGAACTTTAAATAAACACAAAGCCAAGCCCACATAGTTAAATCTCAAAAAGAAAGGAAGTGATACAAAGACCCAGCAATGCCTCATGAGGCCGAAATAAACCGTGACATCGATTCGAAGATCCAGCCCGTCACCCTTGTGATCGGCAACTAACACTCAGCCACAATATCACCCGCTCAACCAATACCCTGATTAGGGGATCTGAAATCCAAAGATTTTGTCAACACTGTATTACTGCCATTTTTCATATGTGCAAACAATACAACCTTCACTCAACAAAAGTTGTAATAGGCTAGACTCGTGATACTCTAAAACCGAATCCAGCCAAAGTATCAAGATGATTCATCATCTCAACAGATCACAACAAAATTATATCACATGTATACTGACAATAAATGTGAGAAAACCATACATACATATACATATAAAATTACTGTCGACTAGGCTCTGTCATACTTTTACAAGTGGCAACCCACCAAAATAATATTTTGAAAACATGGAGATGCAGAAAACATAAAATCTCTACATCAATGACTACTCCTCTTCCACACAAGAACAGCAACCTTTTAGCACTGCCTTGGAATAAGCAAACTCATATGTGCCTAAAAGAAAACCAAGGTCATGAATATCTCACTCCACACTGAGGGAAGACATAGATGAGTCCTATACCAGAACTATGAACTCAATCCATGTAAAAACCACTATTTTAAGAATTTTTTTATGTAAATTAAAGTATGAGTATAATTTATAAATTTACGAAGTGGAGAGGCTAAAGTGAAAATAATGAAAGTTGTGTTAAAATAAGGTTTTGGAAACCTTATTCCCTCATTTGGGCATTGTGACCCCCGCAAGAGAGGGAGAGAAGGAGGAAGGCGATTTCTTTCACGCCCCAAAGGGGACCCGAGACAGAACGGGGAACGACCCAACCTGGAAACTGGATCGAGTCTTCCGACCCTTAAAACTTAGTTTCAATAAATTAGGTAGCAGAAAACTTTTATTACAATTATTAATTAGGACTCAAACCAAAATGACAATATTTAGGTTCAATAGTAACATATAAGATAATGCAGTGATATATGTTCAAAAATAAATATACAAGAGAAAAATTAAACTTAAAACATCATAACTTTTCAACAAAGTCTAACATTTCGAATACAATAAATTTCTAGTGGGAAATTAATATAATAGAAATTCTGAAAAGTCGTGCCTACTCCGAGTCGGCCACTGTAAATTCTCTTGATTATATCCTGAAAATGTATGTCGTTGGGATGAGTCGACTAAATTTAGTACGAAAGTGTCTTATTTTCAATATTCATATTCAACTTAAACAATTAAAATAACATATTAAAAATTTGAATTTGTTATGGAGCCATTCACGGTCTCCATGCATATTATGTCTTATACAAATGAGATTGAAAACAATAATACCAAGCAATCGTCAACGCCATATAAAACATCTTGATCAAGTTTAAGGTTTTCCGCCTAGAGACACAGCGCAATCAATTATCATACTACTGGTTAAAATAAGTTTTTCATGATGAAAAAATCAAAATGTGCATAAAAATGGTATATGCATAAACTAAAGTATTAACAGAGGATATATCAATTATTTTATAATGAAATGGTATATGTGTAAAATAAAGTATTAACAGAGGATCTATCAATTATTTTATAATATAAAATAATTATTTAATTGTGTAAAAATAAATCTATACCTCAAGGTGGGCTTGTCAATGACCAATGGCTAATTATTCAAAAGCCTCAAATCCAATGGTGTGAATTCCACAAGTCCACAATTGGATCTAAAATTCGACAGCGAAAAATAAAGTCATTAATTTAGGTTCAAGTTCATATTTAAAATTCCAAATTTTTCCTTGAAAAATAATCCATAATTAATTAGGTAATTTTTATCCATTAAATTCCCAATTTTCTTTTCCTTAAAAACAACCCATAATTATTTGTGTTATTCTCTATTTAAATTAGGTTCAAAACAGGCCTTGAATTGAGACCTAAAAGGATCTGGGCCGGTCCAAACTGAGCCCAAAGCTGCCGAACCGCGGCCCAGCTTAAAAATTGAATCTGTAGCTCAGCAGCCGCTGCTTAACGCAGCAGAACAACGTCGCGTTTCCTTCGACACTGTTGGTCCTTTCCTCTGCCGTGTCTGGACATCAATCCGGCGAAAATAAAATTTCGAGCCCAACAACATACTTCAACGCCAGACTCAAGGTATGTTTTAGTACAAAAATCCAATCATTTCACTTGAGTTTTCATGGACATAACCGAAACAAAAATCGAATTTATACCTCAGTTTAACAATTTTTTCCCTTTTGAAGTCTCCAATCAATACCCTCTGTTCTCGACGTCATCTCCCCTGCACCAATGGCGTAAATAGTTCGAATACCCCTTCCAATTGAGAAGAATTTTCGTAAAAAAATTTCCAATTTTTCGACAAAGAATAACATCACAGAGGGGAGGATAATTGACTTACTCTATCGGCCCCTTTCACTTGCCCTAAAAGCAGGGACCAAATCCTCCTAGAGCGTTGTTGAACACCACTGAAAAGGAGTCCAATTGCAGAGGAAAACTTTTGTAGGAAAGAGTGTAACTCTCTGTTTTAATGGAGAAAGAGAAAGAAATTTGATTTATCGAGGACGTTTTTCCAAGGAAGAGACGGAGTTGATCTTTGCGAAACCTTCGACTACAGCTGAAGGTAATTCATTTACAGAGAGGGTAGGCAGAGAGTTATCGAGGGAGAGGGAGAGGGAGAGGAGAGGAGTGTCATCTTTTTAGCGAGGAAAATAAATTGAAGAAGGAAAGCAGGGTGTGCAAAATCGAACCGAAATTGATGAACCGAACTGGAACCGGTGAAATCGGTTTGGTTCGGATTGGTTTTGAGTAAAAAAAATTGAACTTCAGTTCTATTTTGTAAGAATTGGTGACATTGGTTCGATTTTCGGTTTGGATCATTCCAAATCGACATTAATCGAACCGAACAAAATTTTTAATAAAAGCCCTAAATCTTAATGCAGATGAAGGTAAATCTGTTGTTCTGCTTCTTCCTTCTCCACGGTAGACGCGAACGTGAAGCTCAATTGCTCGACTGACTCTTGAAGCTCGACAGACGGTAGACGACACGCGACGCTCCACTTCGACTGTCCACGCAGCCGCTGGCAGGATGTCTCCCCTCTCTCTGTCTCTCCATGAGAGCTTCCTGATTGCTCAATATCGTATATGAAAAGGAGCTACCAGCCGCAAAGAGAGCGGCGCCTCTCGCTTCTCGTCTCTTCCAGGTATCTCTCTCTCTCTCTTGGCAATTTTGGAAAATTTAACGAGAATCGTTGGAAATTACTAATTAGTAGTTATATGGGTATGCAAATTTGATATGGGGTTTCTTAATTAGAGGTAAATAGGGATACTGTTGGAACTTTGATAAATATTTGTTTTCAGCTTAATCAATTCTTTGATCCTCTTTTGGCGATGATATATGTTTGGATATAAACTTCTCGTCGTTCTCACTTTTCTCTCTCTCTCTCTCTGAAATAACATTATTTTTTAGTTTTTTTTAATATTGTCAAAAACCGAAACTGAATCGAAATTGAACCAAAAATTTTGGTTCGGTTCCGGTTGGGTTTCCTGATCGGTTTTAGCCTCTATTCTTGAAACCGATTTATAGTCGGTTTTGTTCGGTTTTCCTCCAAAACTGAACCGAACCGATGTTTGAACACCCCTAAAGGAAAGGAAACTTCTTTCATTAGCTTGTAACGTCCCCACAACGAGGGAAGGAAGGATTTTTCTTTACAAATAAAAACTCCTCTCTTTACTAAAGGAAAATAAATTTGCAGTAATTACAGTTTCTGTTTTGTGTGAGTCTCTGAATTCTAAGGCTAAGAAAATGTTTGCAAGGCCTCTAAGAGCAATGTTTGTGAAGGAGGACTGTCAGTTTGTTTTTTGAGTTTAAAGATTTGAGTTTTATGGATAACGGATTCGAGTTTGGAAACTGAAATTCAAATTTTTGGTTTATGTAGGTTTTGAGTTTGGATAAGTTTATTTGTCGTTTGAAAGTGAGAGACGGTGAGCGAGGGAGTTTTTCATGACTTCCCATCGCTGTAAATTGCCCAAGTGTCGACCACTGTGTATGGTCAGTCGACACTTCAAACCATGTCTAGAAACAGAGAGTGGAAGGTGTCGACTGCTCAAGGGAAGTGTCGACACTTCAATTTTATTTTGTGAAAGGTGTTGACACTTCGTAAGGAAGTGTTGACACTTTAGTTTTATTTGTAAAAGGTGTCCGCACCTCAGAAGAAACTGTCAACCGCTAGTGCATTTTTGCTGAAATTTGAGAGGTATAAAGTGTCGACCGTTGAAAGGAAGTATTGACCGCTAGGCTGACCAAGAGTCCCAAGTGTCGACTTATGTTTTAAAGTGTTGACCGCACTATTTTATTTTTGGGAAAATAAAGTCTAAGGAAGTTTGTAGTCGTCTAAAGTGTTATGGTTTAAGTTCCTAGTCTCAGTTTAGGAGTCATTCTAGTGTCTTCCCTTAGGAATTAGTAAAATAATCATGACATTGATTTTGTTTTAGCCTCAGATGGCTTTGAAGACTTAAGCTTGTTATGTTTACACGTTACGAAATGAGTAATAGGGCGGTGATGACACGCTTCTGGGGTTTCGAATCCCTAAACCTGATCAGGTTATTATTATTTGTTGTTTATTATCTATCATACGGGTTACTTCGTAGATGACCATTTGTAACACCCAAAAATTTTTCCTATAACGTACACAACCTTAGATTAGAGGATGAGAGGTGTTTAGCATTAATCCTATAGTTGTCCTAAGTTTTTAGTGGAATATAAAAAAATTGAATAGGAAATTGAGAAAAAATCCTAGGGTTTGAATGGTTAGAAGTTGTGTTGAGTTGAATTGACTTAAAGATAAATTAAATGGTCAAAGAGAGATGAAATGAGAGTTTTCCAAGATGACATTCATGAAGGAGAAGAAAAGTGTGTTGCAAAGTCAAAAAGAAATGTTGTAGGAATGTTGAAAAGTCAAAAGAAGAATGAGCCAATAGGAAGAAGGAACAAAGTGATGGAATGGGAAGGATTTCACGTTGGAATGGGAGGGAGAAAAATGGTGAGGTTGTTTTATAAAAAGTGAGTTTTGGTGGGAAAAAGTTAAAAGAGAAAAAATGTTAGTTTATAAAAAAGTGAAGGTTTAATGTAAAATGGCAAAAACCATCTTCTTTCTCCTTTCTCTCCACAAAAAATCAGCCACTATTTGAGGGTTCTCTTTCTCCATTTCCATCAATTTGGATGGGGTTTTAGTTGGATACATTCCTTTGATGGTTTCTAGTGGTTTAGAGGTGTTTTTGTGAGATTTGATTAGGGTTTGGGAAACCCTATATGAGGGGTCCGAATTTCCTCTTTCATTTGCTAGTTTTCTTCCCAAATTTGATGGTTTAAACTTGGGATAGGTTAGTTTAGGTTGTTTTTAGGGATAGATTAGAGAATTGGTGAGTGTTGGTGAAAAATCAGTTTTTGAAACAATGTGCACCGATTCTGTTTTTAGGGTTTCGAATTGGCCATAGTGTTTGGTTGTTGAATTTGATGGTTTCAATGGATTTTAGACATGTAGAGGTTTACGGAATAGGATGACACGTTTAAATCCGTTGAGAAACGAGTAAATTATGGCCGATTGAAGTTGGATGGTGGAAAAAGTGGGAAAAATCAGGTTTGAGGGTTTTAAACTTCAAAGTGGTTTATTTATGGTTAATTTTAGTTTAAGTAATTCTTTAGATATTCTTAGGTTGGTACTAAGTAAGTTTCCCTATTTGTTAGGTTGACGAACGAGCAGGTAGCCTAGTGGAGTAATTGAGCACGTGCCGGGAAATCAGGTAAGTAGAGGAGTGGCCTACACCATGAAATGGTAGGAATTGTTTGTTTGTATGGTTGTTGTGTTTTACTTTATGTTGAGTATTGTGTGACATGCATCATTGTTTTCAAACTACGAAAATACGAGTTTTAACATGGTTTGAAGTGTTTACATAAGGTAATGTGGTCTTTTGTGAGGTCGCCTCATCGCGGAATAGTGCTTGAAAGATGGCAATTCGGGAGGTTTCTGCAAAAGATGCAAGGTGGTCACTTGTGGAGTTGCCTCGTCACGAAATAGTGCCTGAAAAATGACAATTCGGGAGGTTTCTACAAGAGATACACGGTTGAAAATATATAAGATGTCATGAGTGGGACTGCCTCGGTGTTAACGTGCTGTGCGAAAGCACTAGATAGTTCCTCAATCGATGATGGGAGAAGATTGTTGTAACACCCGGTTTTACAGGATTTTAGAATTTTCGCTATATAATGACAATTTTGTAAATATAGTGAATTGGGAAGTGTCGACCGGGAAAGTGTCGATGATATGCTTGAGGCCGGTATGGAAAGCACCTACAAGAAGCACAACCAAAACAGCAAGAATGCTCCTTGGATTTACACCACAAAATGGCCGAAAGAGACTCCAAATGCAAATAGAATATCTTCTTTTAATTAAATCCAATTGAACTGAAACTTTTACATAATCTTTCCAAAATTATGTACAAAATACTCATAAAATTTCAGAACTCAACTTATTGCGAATCAAAAGTTATGCACAAAACAAATCACTAAAAACTGCTCGGTTGCTAATTTGTTTTCCTTTCCAGAAATAGTCCAAATTCAAGGTCTCATAACTTTCACGAGGCAGACGCAAATGACTTCAAATTTTAAATGAAACTTAATGGGGATGTGAAAGAGATATCCTAAAAGTTTCAGAGGTTGATTCGTGGAGGATGAAAAGATATTTAGGATTGATCGTTGCTAGTCTGAACTGGCTATAAGGTACACTTTTTCGCCCTTGTCTCTCTTTAATCAAGAGAGCTCTCCAACAAACTTTGAATGAGATTTTTGTAAAACCTTTCTCTGCATTTTCCACTACTAAAAAGAAGAGGAAGAATGTTGCAATAAGAAGAAACCACATTGGCTCACAATAAAGTGAAAACCAAAACAATCACTCAATTCTCATTCTCGGATATTACTCACCGATTGAAAGGAGGAACTCGAAGCAATGGCTCTGATTTTTCATCCAACAAAAACTGAGCTGAATGGGTGTTAAGGATGGTTTAAATACCTCCTCCCTTCACAAATTAGGGTTACAAATTGTGGTCCAAAGATGGCTGAAGATGGAGGCCAAAAGAGAATGCATTTGGCCAACCACATGGCCAACGTACAAGAGCTGTTTTTCTATTTTTGGCAATGCTCTTTTTGTCTCTAAATGTCCTTTTCAAGGTGGTCATTCTTCCACAAAAAATCAGCCAAGGAGTCCCCCTTGCTCGTCATAGGGTTTGGGTCTTCAATCATATGCGAAAACAAAGATAAAATGTCTAGAATGCATGAAATAAATCAGTGACAATAAATTGTGTCAAGGAAGACAAATTCCTTCTTCTTTCTTGGGGTGGCTGAGGATGCTTTTTTTGCTTGCAAGGTGGCATGGATTCTCCAAGTCTTGTGCTCCATTATTCTTCAAGTCATCAAGGAGGGAGTGGTCGAAATTGATCTCCTCAAGTGAGTTGCAAACCGGTTGCTCTTTGGTTCCCAAAGCTTGTCTCCATTGAGTCTTTGACTTCTGCTTTATCATCCATACTAAAAATGAAGAACTTATAACATGAGCAAAGAAGTTAGAGTATCTTTTGGCTCGATGTTTTGGAAGTGGATCTCGTGGCTCATCATACTCTCTGGGTTGAAAAGGATTTGTCATCAAATCTAAGGCCCAGCCCGATTTGAATAATTGATGCCCTTCATGAGAAATGGTTATCCACTTGGCATTATATAATTTTTCTCTATCCTATCTTATGTTACAAACTACTAAGCCATGGAGGTCCACCTCATGTTGTTCCCAAAGAGTAATGCAGTCCAAAAAATTTAACATCATTCTGTTTGCAAGAAGGATAATAATTTCCATCACTTAAGGTCGAAACATTCATGAATAAGGCAACTTCTAGGAGTTTAACTGAGTTTTGATTCACGGTGTTAATATAAAACGGATCTCTTTCCACAACACTTAGCAAATCAACAAACTCAATGTTGGGTACCTTCAATAAGTTTTGAGATGATCTTTCCCTTTCTTTTAGTAAGGGTCGGTTCAATACCACTTTTGCTTCTAATCTTGTTGTCATAATATAAGTTGCTTCACCGGCTTCTTCATGCAATAATGCTCTTTCCATACTTGTCTTCAATGAGATAACTTCACCACCTAAATGTTCTTCCTCACATACCTCTTCTTTGTCCATTTGTACTTCATGCTCGCATAGTGGACTTTTTTGGATGTAGTAGATTTCTTCTTCTAGCAATTCATCTTCCTTCTCACTTGAGGGATCTTCGATAAGCTCATCATGCTTTTGGGCTATAGGAGGTGGTGGCTCATGTGTGCTCGGTGGTCTTGGAAAATGCCGAGAGTCATGCACTTACTCGTAGTGCCTTGGGGAAAATTCTTATTTCATTAGGCACCTCATGTATCTCCAAGTGCCCATTGCACCCTTGCCCTCTAATATTCTCTCTCTCATAATTTGCTCCCACCACCAACTAGCATACCCGGTGCAACTCACAGAAGCTAGTGCAATCTTTTTTTTCTCCGAAAAATCATAATATTCAAAAATCAACTCACTTTTTCCAACCAATACAAGAACATATTGCATGAACCATCAAAGGGGTGGAATGGATAAGTTTTCAGGGCTCAAATTTTGGTTGCTACCGTGCCTAGCACATTGATTAAAAAATTCCTCATAATCATAATGGTTTTGGTAAAACTTTGGTCGACTTTTCCTCATCATCTTTGCAAAAAAAAAACACTAAAAAATAGAGCAGACGTTAAACTTCACCGAAAATGATATGCTCAGGTTAGGAAACAAATGGAACACAACTCAACAAACACCAACTCCTCGAAAGAAGCCGAATTTTCCTTTTGCTGAGAACTAGTCCAAATTGTAGCAAACAAACTTATGCTCAATAACTCCAACAAGAGTACCACCAAAAACTGAGTAAACAACCCATGGAAAGAGCAGAGCTCTGATACCAAATGATGTGCTTGAGGCCGGTATGGAAAGCACTTACAAGAAGCACAACTAAAACAACAAGAATGCTCCTCAGATTTTCACCACAAAATGGCCGAGGGAGACTCCAAATGAAAACATAATATCTTTTTCTAATTAAATCCAATTGAATTGAAACTTTCACATAATCGTTCCAAAATTATATATGAATTGCTCCTAAAATTTCAGAACTCAAGCCGTTGCGGATCAAAAGTTATGCACAAAACAAATCACTAAAAACTGGTCGGTTGCTATCCTATTTTCCTTTCCAAAAATAATCCAATTTCAAGGTTGCATAACTTTCACGAGACAGACCCAAATGACTTGAAATTTTAAATGGTATTTATTGGGGATGTGGAAAAGATACTCTAAAAGTTTCAGAGGTTGATTCATGGAGGATGAAAAGATATCGAGGATTGATCATAGCTGGTCCGAAGTGGCTATAAGGTGAACCTTTTCAGCCTTGTCTCTCTCTAATCATGAGTGCTCTCCAACAAACCTTGAATGAGAGTTTTCTACAACCTTGCTCTATATTTTCCAATCCTAAGAAGAAAAGGAAGAAGGTTGCAATAAGAAGAAACCACATTGGCTCACAACAAAGTGAAAACCAAAACATTCACTCAACTCTCATTCTCGGATATTACTCACCAACTGAAAGAAGGAACTCGAAGCAATGCCCCTGATTTTTCATTCAACAAAAACTGAGCTGAAGAGGTGTTAAGGATGGTTTAAATACCTCCTCCCTTCAGCAAATTAGGGCTACAAATCGTGGTCCAAAGATGGCTGAAGATGAAGGCCAAAAGAGGATGCATTTGGCCAACCACATGGCCAAGTACAAGACTTGTTTTTCCATTTTTGACAATGCTCTTTCTCTCTCTAAAAGTCCTTTTCAAGGTGGTCCTTCTTCCACCAAAAATTAGCTGAGGAGTTGATAAGCTACGGGCCTGTAAATGGAGCAAAAATATGCATGCGGAAGACTTAAGATAAAAAACCATGATTGGTGCTCTGTTACCCCAAAAATAGACACTGAACAGACGAAAAAAACAGAGGAAAACAAGAAGAATGGCGAGGAGGGAAGAGAGCGTTACCGAACGCTTACGAAAGTGGGTGCTGCTCTGAACGGTGTAAAAATGATGGAGGCCCGAAACCGACCCAGAAACAACTCGGCGTTTTCAGGTGAGAGAAATCCTTCGTTGCCAGCGAAGGAGTTCTCGGCGGCGGGAACTATGGCGTTCGCCCATTTCTTCCTTGCTTGCATTGCTTGGCAGAGAAAGAAAGGGACTAAGAACAGCCCCTAGCAGCCACAAGCTTGGGGTGCAATCGGGTGGCTTCATCCAGGCGCTACGTGCTGATGAAGCTTCGAGAGAAAAACTCTCTCTGTCGCTCGCAGAGAGCGCTCCGAACTGGAAGAAAAACTCTTCTACGATTTTTCCAAAAATACATAATACTGGCTAACATTTTACAGAAGAGAAAGAAAGCTTAAATACAGAGGGGAACAGGAAGAAGAAGGAGGAGAGAGCTCGACAGGAAAAGCATCGGCAATGGCTAGAAAAAGAGTCGTTGGAGTTTCTGGCGGTTCGCTGGCACTCGGTTCACTGGTTGCAGGGCACTCCAGCCGGTTCACATCTCTTGCTCTTGGTCCAGCTCCCTTTTGGCCTTGGTTCATCCGGTTCAAGCTTTGTTGCTCTTGGTTTGGCCGGTTCAGCATTGGTTCCTCTTGGTTCGGCCACTTCAGCCCTTGGTTCTCTCTTTAATCTTCCATTTTCCTAAGGCATTAATGATTATATAACCTAGACAAATATTATGCTACGAGTTTGCCAAAAAAATGAGGGTTTTAAATTACAAATAAAATAAAACGAAAACTTGGTTACAAAAGTTGAATTTTAAGGAAAACAAATTCCTTCTTCATTCCAAGCTTTGGAAAGCCAATTTACCTACATAATTCCACAAGTCTATTAGATAGATAAAATAAATAAATAAATACATACCTTGACTTGTGTAACGCCCCGAGTTATCTGAACCCGGTTCGTCACACAATGCCCGTACATGACTAAAAATTTCAACCGTATATATATTTCTTTTTAAAACTTGCAGCGGAAATCGTTTAAGCAAAAATAGAATTAAACAAAGCCATAAAAACAATGCTAAAATAATCGTTGGAAATATTAAGAAGTAATTGGCCAATAAGAAATAGAAGTTTAAGTTGAAATACTTGAGATGTCACAGGGGTCAAACGGATCCGCCGATTAATAAAGTCAACGGAAGAAGCAGAAACAGAAAATAGGAGGCTTCTGCCGATGACGTCAGCAAAATGAAAAACAAAGGACATCCCTCGGTAGACTGTATCTACCGATGACGTCAACCGGATAAATCTATTATCCAACCTCAACCGATCGCAAACGACAAAATACACACTACATCTTCCGATGACGTCAGCCAGATGATTTCTTTTATCCGATCAACTTTGTTCTACATCCACCGGTGACTAAACGACAAAAGTTTTTCTACATCTACCGATGACGTCAGCACGCATCTGCCGATGAGTTTACTAAGACATCATCCGATGGACTTAAACCTACACCTTCCGATAGACACATAACTATAACCCGACATCTACCAATAGACTTGGTCTACGGATAGTGAACAAAACAATATCTTCCGATAAAACAAGCTACATATACCGATCACTAAACGAAAAATTTCGTTCTATATCATCCGATGGCTTCCACTGAAGACATCTTCCGATAGACAACAGAACAACAACTCAACCTCTGCCGATAGACTTCATCTAACGATAGAGAACAGAACCACATTTCATCTACTCTTTGATATACAAACACAACTCTAAATACCAAAAAGAATTTACTCACTTCACTAAGACCATTCAAAACATTTCAAACCATTATATTACTAAAAATCCAGTGAGTGCCAACACCATATTCCAACAGAACACTATTATCAGAAAAGAAAACTCAAAAACGTATTCAAAACGTTGAAATCACTACTGTTATGAAAACTCAACAAATTTAAATTGAAACACTGTCAACTAGACTTTCACACCAATTGACATCAGTTAACCCGCCTCATCAAGTACCAGATCCGTGGCATGAGTGTGCTCCCCCAACCATTCTATTCCTTAATGAACTCAGAGGATTCACCTGCTGTCACTTCTTCACCTACATCACAAAACTCATCTATTAGCCTAATGCTAAGTAAGTAAAGCAGTAATGAAATGAAATGCTGAAACATAAAATTCCTAAACATGCAATTTCTACTTTCTAATCTCAGTTGCATTCACATACGTTCATAAGTTGATCTGATCCCTCGGTTCCATTGGGAAGTGGATTAATTTTCCCAATGTTATACATCCTCTACTCGATTAAGGGGCGGATGAATTCCTTTAATAGTTGATCTGATCCCTCTATTCCCTTGGGAGTGGGATCAATTCTCCCAATGTTATACATCCTCTACTCGATTAAGGGGCGGATGAATTCCCTTAATAGCTGATCTGTCACATTCAGTTCATACCTTATCGTTCTTACATGGAAATTCATTTTCGTAATCTTTCAAAAACATGATGCATGACATACAAAACCATTCCCAAAATACTTAACCCTACTGTTTTGTGATGTAGGCCCGAAGGCACATGCATACTTTACTTACTTGGTCTTCTGGATGGTTTGGTTGAAATCTCCTCCGGGAATTAGCTCGAACCTAAATCCATAAACTGATCATTAATTAAACCTTCACTAAACTTCATCCTATTCAACCAGAGACCTAAGGAAACTAATTGAGAACTCTGGTCATAATGCATTTCTGATACTGCACTAAACTGAAATTGACACTCATCTATAGCATCCTCGAAACCCTCGCATTGGACTCCCTCAGTTATCAGACTGCTAAAATATAAGAAATGGGGAAAAACTTACTTAGATGGAAGAAGAGTCTGGTGGAAGATTCGTCGAGAGCTCCGCTGAGCTTGAGCTGGACACCGAAAAGGAATAAATGATAAAACAGTGGCGGCTACAGTGCATAAATCTCTAAACCCCTTCCCTTAAATAGGTTATCTACTTTTAACTTGCCAAATTTACATAAATGCCCTTGCTTAGTCACTCATTAACCTAACCAATAACTCTCCCAATTCTTCCATGAAATTGCACATCATTAATTGATAAGTTAAATTCGGTTTAATTGAAACCGGGTGCTACAATCTACCCACCTTAAAAGAATTTTGTCCTCAAAATTCAGTACCTGAATAATTCTGGATGTTGGTCCATCATGTCTTGCTGGCGCTCCCAAGTGGCCTCCTCTCTGTTCTGGTTGTTCCATAAGACTTTTACTAGTGGAACCTCTTTGTTGCGCAATACCTTTACTGCATAATCTAAGATCTTTATTGGTTTCTCTTCATAGGCAAAGGTAGGATGAATCTCAAAGTCCTGCTGTCCCACGACTTGGTTTGGATCTCTTATGCACTTTTTCAACATGGAAACATGGAACACATCATGTACCCCTCCCATAGAAGTTGGTAGTTGTAACTGGTAGGCTGTTCTCCCAACTCTCTTCAGAATAGTGAATGGTCTAATAAATCGGGGGTTCAACTTTCCTCTCTTTCCAAATCTCACCACTCCTTTGAAAGGTGACACTTTAAGAAAAACTTCATTACCTACTTCAAATTCCAGCTCTCGCTGCCTTTTGTCTCATAGCTTTTTTGCCGGCTTTGAGCTGTCAAGATTCTTTGTCGAATAAGAGCAATTTTCTCCAAAATAAGTTGACGGGACTTGATTGAAAGCACGTCAGTCTTTTACGTGTATATATGTATGATTTACACGTTTACCATTGATGCATGATTTTATTATTGTTGTGATAGAGGATGGATCTTCGTGATAATTTGGACTGTCTCGATGTTAAAGTATCATGAGGACATCCTGGTACACCTTCTACTGCGTGAAAGTTGTCTTATATGCACGCCATGAAATGGGTAATAAGGCAATGATGAAGCAATCCTTGAGTTTCAAATCCCTAAACCTGATCAGAGTATTATTCTTTGTTTATTATGGATTATACGGGTTTCTTTGTAGATGACCATTGTTCACCAACAATCCAGGTAACGGGGCCAGATCTTCGAATCGCATGTTACTTGATTCTTCTTTCTGACTCATGAGGTGTTGCTGGACTTCACTCGCTGTCTTTCTGTGTTTATGTGCCAGAGCGGTTGAGTGACCCTTCTTTTTAACTGAGATGATTTTCAAGTCAAATGTACGATGATGGCCTATTTTGGTATAGTCATCTATGTACATGATAAATGTTTCACTTAATACCTCATAATTGGCTCGTGAAGCCTATTTTCCTTAAATGGTGAAAATGAGTTTTCAACATAACGATGTTTTGAAAATCATTTTGTTATCTCATCATGTTTTGAAAGAAAAGATAAATGAATTTTTACATGCATTTAATATAGCATTCCTACCTTATTAGTCACTCAAACCAACGACCCCTCTTTTCCAAGAAATAACAAGAGTAGTGAGTAGCTAGAGCTTGGGAGCTGTTAGCTTTACTTATTTCTTTTTGCATTTTAGTGTTTAGTTGAGTTTCTAGTGATAACTTAACTTTAGTTGGGCTTGTAACAGTTTATTAGTTTTGGTTATGGACTTGTAAACCTTATTAAACTGTTATTTCTTTTATCGCACTATTATATCTGTAGTCACTGTGTGGATCTGACTTTTGATTTAATATTCAAATCTTCCACTGCGAACTAAGTCTTGGGCTGGGTGATTGAATCTTCCCTTATGATCGGGTCACTTGACCCGACATTCTGTTAGGCCCTCTTCCGGGTCGTCAAAACGAGCATTAACGAGCTGAGTCTAATTAACCAAAAATACAAAAAAGTTTTCAATTTATACAACTGTTATTTATATTATAAAAAATTTCAATTATTTAAGTTTTAATAATTATTTATCATTATAATATCAAAATATAATAGTAGTTGTTTAGTTAATAAAATTACTTTATTAATATATAAAATAAAATGTATTTAAGAAAAAAATTATTTGAGATGATCTAATAAAAAATATCACATAAATATCATTACAAATTATACACATACTAACTAGGTTGACACATGTCTAATTGTCAATCATTCACAATTAAGTTGACCAAGAGTGCCGAGCCAACCCTAAAAATATATGACTCATCGAGCCAAACAAGTTAAACGAGTCGAGTCCAACGAGTTGAGCCTAACGAGTCTTCCCAAAAAATATTTGTGGCTCACGAGCCAAAGTTAAACGAGTCAAGCCAAGCCGAGCTAGTAACTCATAGTTTGTGACAGTCTATCTTTGCAAGGCCAAAGATCGAGATTCAATATCCACCCTGGCAATACTAAGATGTATTCAATTAAAGGCGATGATACTTGTTTATAACTCTTGAAAAAGAATTATCACATCTTGTTACTTTATATAAATATTGTTTGTTTTTCAATTCTTATTAAATAAAATTATATTTTTGCTACAGAATGCCAGTATCATGGACAACGTCACAAAGTTTTGATTTTTTATGAATCTAATTTTAAAATCCTAATATGTTTTATATTTTGGTGTAAATCAACATTTTAGGGTTTAAATCTCATGATTCAATTATGGAATAACATGAATCGATGATTTGTAAGGTCCATTTATGGCTCGATGACTACCTTTTAGGCTAATAATGGTTGTCGTCGATCGTTGTCACAAGTTGAAGATGATGGTTTTTTGTTTTGATTGTGGCAATGGTTGGCCAATTGTAAGGCATAAATTTGTAGTTGTCAGACACAATGATTTCACGAGTCTTAATACTTTTTTCATTGACTGTTGATGCTCGGTAAATCTATCTTCACCTTGATTTCATGAGTATTTTAGTCTTTGACTAAAGACTTAGCCGACACAAAAAATCATCTTTTTCATCAGATGAATAATCTATTCTCCATCACTATCTTATTCATAATTCTTCAATTTCATCATTGTCATCGTAAACATCTCTGATCTTCAATCGTTGTTCACACGTTCATATCTCTCTTTAGCAACCAACACAGTAACAACCTGCGTGAGATTGCGAATGAAGTTTTTGGCCTCAATGGATTTTTGATCATTTATGTCTCATCAATTAAACCTATCGAGCCACCAATCGTTGTTGGTGATTCATGTTCTACTAGAATCATTTTTAGCCATCAGATTAAGTCTAATTCCATGCTCTGATACTAATTTAGTGTAACGAAAGTTTTATTTCGTAATCAAAACAAAAAATAAGGAAAACTAGACAATAAACTCTAAGAAAATAAAGTAATTCAATTTCAAAATAAAAGTCTTTTTTTAATATTAATATCCACCACAACCTTTTAAATATTTTTTTTCTTTATGATTTAGAATTTCTAATAGTTTTTTAGAAAAATAAAATAAATCTCTAATCAATTTTTTGAAAAGAGTAAGTTTATCTAAGAAATTAAAATGAATGAAATAAAATATAAAAATAATAAATAAGATAAAATATTAAAAAGAACGTGAATTTAACAAATCAGGTAAAAAACCTTATCGGTAATCAATAAGCTTGGGCAAAAAGAAGAATGATAGCTACTTTCTTTTATAACTGGATTATTAGTTACACATTGGAAGTGAGACTTTCTTCCCTCAATGAATTGAATCAAGATATAATCAAATTCAAGTCTAAAGTTAAATATCCATGTCAAGATATTGGAGGTCCAATGACAAGATCAAGAACGAAGAAAATGCATGAAGCCTTATATGGATTGATTCTAGAAATTCAAGAAAAATATTTTTTCAATAAGAACTGGAATTAATAAATTTGTTAAGTGTTGAAGAGCATGATTGAGAGGCAAGAAAGACCGAAGATACTTGAAAAATACCTAAAGATTTAATGGCAAGTGAGATGAAAGCACTACAACAAAACATACACATGCAAAATCCATGCAGAGTTTCATTTTCTCTATCAAATTGGCAACCACTTATTTCCTAATTCTTAAAGGAAAGTAGGGCATTGATATACCTACTACCCCGATCCATCTAGCACAAGGCAAGGTAAGTATTTGTCTATTTTATCTATCTAATGGGCTTGTAGAATTTTGTAGGTGAAAGATTTCTCCATGCTTGGAAAGAAATCAATAAAGAAGGAATTTGTTTTTCTTTATTTCATACTATGTAACAAAACTTTTTTATTTGCTTTATGTTTTTAGGAAACTTTTAGCATTGGGCAAACTTAGCCTTTTCTTTGAATTATTTGGCAAACTTTAGGATTAGTATTGTTTAGGATATTTTTTTTAGACTTGGAAATGTTAACATTCAAGGGATGGCTCAAGAAAATGAAGAAAAGACCAAGGAAGAGGTTGATCAATGGAGCTGGGTGCGCATCATCGTGGAAAGAGCATAGGAGGAGCGCAACACCATGGAAAGGGCGCGGGAGGCGCGCAGCAGCAAGCTGTGGGTGCGCAAGGTGAGCAGCGCGCGTAAGAAAATTGGAGGCCGCGCATGGCGTGCGTAGGAGGAGACCATGGTCAGCAAGGAGTGCACGCGAGGAGAACAGTAGCGCACATAAGCAGGTGCGTAGCCGCGCGCGCATAAGGATGAAATGGCGCACACGACAGCGCGCGCATGACACCAACAAGCAATGCATCATGGCGCGCATTAGAGCAGCGCTCGTGCACTCGAAGACAGCGCCGAAGCTGCCAGCAGCTTGCAACGGCTATTTTTCCGACCCAACGGCTCTTTTCAACTTTTCAGTTTTTTCTTTCTGCAGATGAAATCGATTGTTGGGAGTCTATTAAACTCTCATCTGATCATTTGTAAGAAGTTTTAGAACGTTGAATATTTGGAAAATACAGAGAAGAGTTTCTCCTCTTTTGAGCTCCTCGTCAGATCTCTCGGTGATTAGGCATGTGCGTGGCACCTGAAGGCTTCACCAAATTGTACCCCGAGTTTAGGATTTCTTGAGGGTGCTCTTAGTCGCCTCTGTCTCTCCTCGCTCAAGCTGGAGCTGGAAGGAAGAAGAGGATGGCGAAATCCCGTTCTCGAAAGCTGCTATCCTAGCATTCGATCGGCATTCTCGAAGGAGTTTGCTACCTTACCCACCTCACAGTTTGCTTGGTATCATCTCTCTCCTTTTCTCGCCATTTTCCTGTTTTCTCTTTGTTTTGCATTGTTTTCTTGTCTGCTTTTAAGGTGTTCACTGAGCACCGATCGTTGTTTGCACTTTAAGTCTTCCGCACACATGTTTCCTCCCCATTTGCAGGCTCGTAGTCTAACAGACATGAAATTAGGAAGGAGAACCATGAAATTTAATAGTCAAAGTGGTCCAAGTCCCTTTTATTATGTCGTCAAAGTTTTCTTTTGTTAGGTTACTTAATTTCCCTTTGTTTTTAATCTAGTGTTCTTTTATTAATTTGTTAAGATTTCTAATATTTAGATGTTTCATAATTACTTTCTTATTACATTAGAATATTTTGTAATATATTTAAAGGCATAAATCCTACAGCATTATACAATCAATATTCAAGATTTTGAGTTACTCTTTGTTAGAATTTTCTCTTTGGTTCTTTGTGAAGATTTAAATATTCTTCAAGTCAAAACTTGAAAGATCAACTTGATAGCTTTGTTTCTAACCACAAGTTCAGTTACGGGTCAAGTTCCTTCTTGTTTGATAAATTTAGTTCCGTCGGCAAGGTTTGATTGGGGTCAATTTTCTTATACTTGATTTCAAAGGCCTTCTTGAGTTTCTATTCTGAGTTGTTGAAGGGTTTCGAGTCTGATATACCCGTGGTTTTCATAATTTGGTATCAGAGATTTGACTCCTAGATTCAAGTCTCTATCTTTGTTTTTTTGTTCTTCTTCTTCTTGAATTTTTTTTCTTTTGAAATTCATGAAAAAAGAAAAAATTCGTGAAAAAAAAATTCTGAAATTTTGAAATTTCGAAATTTTTCAAGCAACGATTCTTTGCTTATCAAGCTTTCTTCTTTCAAAAAAAATCTCGTATCAATATCTCGAGCATCAATTTCTTCTTCTTCATTCTAAGCATCAATATTTGTTTTTGAGTGTGCTTATTTAAATATTTTTCTTTGATTGTCTCAATTAATTTCAAATTATTAATTCTACTTTCTTGAAGACTTCGAAGTTCCTGATTAATATTACTTGCTCTCACAATATTCGAGCATCATTCGAGCAATATTCGAGCATCATTCATTATTCTGTGAGATATCTAAGTTTCCTTTTTTAAAGTCTTATATCCTTTTCTAAATTGTTAATTCTAACTCATTTTCGAAATTAGAATTTTGAGTTAAAAAGTTTGATCTAGTTTGTTGAATTTTTTTCCTCTTGATTAGGTCTTTATATAAAGAGCTATGTAAGTGAGATTATCATATAAAAGCCATTATTTGAGGTAAACATAATTGGAGAGACATAAATTGAGTGTAAACACTTGAGGAAGTGAGTGAGTTCCGTTTACTTACTTATTTTGTTCACTAACAATTTTTAATTTTCTTTCTTGAAATTATGAGTAGTGAGGAAAGACGTATTAACTTTGAACCGGAGATGTACATGAAGGCTATACAAGATCAAATTAAAGCTTTAGACATGAGGTATGAAAGAATCAATTCTCCTTCTAATAACCGTGCACGGAGGGGAAAATCACCAATTGAGCATTACTATGAGGAATCCGACTACGAGGATGACAATTACAAAAGAGAGAGGTATGCTAGAACAAATCATGAAGATGAAAATCTAAGCAACATCAAAATGATAATCCCTCCTTTTCAAGGTAAGAGTGATCCTGAACTTTATATTGAATTGGAAATAAAAGTTGAACATATGTTTGAATGTCATAATTATACCGAGGATAAAAAGATAAAATTAGTCTCGATTGAATTCACTGATTATCGAGCATATGATGGGATCAAAAAATAAAAACCTGAAAAAGGTATGGAGAACAACCCATACACACATGGGAGGATATGAAGGTACAAATGCGTAAAAGATTTATTTCTAACCACTATTATCGAGATGTGTGTAAGAAACTAAAAAAATCAAAAGTGTGGAGGAATATTACAAAGAGTTGGAAGTAGCTATGCTAAGGGATAGAGTGGATGAGGGCGATGAAGCTACAATGACGTGATTCATTGGAGGTTTAAATAGAGAAATAGCAGACATTGTGAATTTGTATCATTATGTGGACTTAGAATAATTGTTGCACAAGTCCATCTAAGTTGAGAGATAATTAAATTGAGAAACTCTGAGAATAGATCAACCTCAAACTCTTCATGAAAATCTAATTATAGGAATGATAAGCCTAATTCAAAACCGAAAGAGGAGTTCAAAGGGAAAGCCACGACATTGAATACAACTCCCATAAAAGGTAAAACTGAGACTTCCACACCTATTAAGTTTCGAGAGGTTAAGTGTTTTAGATGTCAAGGTTTTTTTCATATTGCTTCTAATTATCTGAATAAAAGAGCTATGATTATTTTAGATAACGGTGATATAGCAAGTGTAAGTTCAAGTGATAATGAAATTCCACCATTAGAAGATTTTAATGACTTGGATATAGAGTAACCCGTGAGGAGAGATGATGTGCCCTGGGGTCCGTGACCCAATCTTAAGTCAGCGTACGTCTTCTATCCAACTTTAAGACATAATTTGTTTACTAGTTTTGTAGGTGACAATCCGTTTATTTGAAGAGGGAATTTGTCTTCCCTTAGACATATTCTTGCAGTTCAATTTCCTTATTTTATTGGCAAAACTTTAGCCATTTATTTTAGTTTGATTTGGCAAAGTTTAGTCTTGCTTTTCTTTAGTTTTGGATGTTTGTAATAGTCTTTAGGAAGGTTAGAATGGACCTAAGGCTTGGATCAAAAGCATGCATTGAAGATAAAGTTGGAACTTCTTTGGAGCATTTCGTCGAACAGCTGGCGTGCATCAGTATTCATGGAGCAGAATGCGCGCACAAGACAAGGCAGGCACGCGTACGAGGAGACGATGGCGTAGCAGCGGGCGGGCCAGACAACGCCAATGCGCAACCCGACAGAGCCCGCGTGCGCATCAGACAGCACCAATGCGCGTGCCAGACAGCCAACGCGCGCACCAGTAAGCGCCAACGCATGCGCCAGCTTGCCAGCGCGTGCACCTACAAGCAGCGCGCGCACCCCTCTCTGGTTCACCTGACCCAGTTTGGTTCGCGACCTGGTCCAGTGTCCAACGGTTATTAACAGGAAGATTTCCAGACGCTTTTCTCCTTCAGTTCTTCTTCCTTCTCTACCTGATTCTCCCTCTGTATTTAAGCTACACTCTAAGCTTTGTAAACGTTAGCTAATTGATCAATATTTGGAAAAGATAAGAGTTTTCTTCAAGAAGGAGTTTCTTTCGTAGTTGCCAAGCACCAAGTAGTCGGTGAAGGATTCACCGAGAAGCCAAGCCTCCCTTGTTCGTCCAAGATGGTTGCTTGGTAGAGCTCCCTTCTTCTCCCTTCGCTCCAAGCCTCTGAGCCAAAAAATAGCTGAAGTGGAAAAACCAGTTCCCGGCACTGTTGTTCTTTCTGCAAAAGGAACAAAAATGAAGCTTGTCAATGCTTATCGGTTCAGCCAAGGGTCGTCACCCTTCATCCTACCGGTGTTCTCTGAGGTGATCACCAGCTTGCCCACCTCATAGGTTATTAAATGGAATTATGTAAAAGAATAATAGAAAGGGCGTTATGGTAATTTGTTAGCAAAATATTAATTAAAACCTAAAACCTTCAAGTTATCTCTTATTTTCTCACGATCTCCCTCTCTCCCTAGCGGCTTGCTCTCCCTTCTCCTCTCCCACGATTCTTCCCTCCTCCAATCCACCTCCTAGCCGATTCTTCTTCCGTTTTCTTCAACGTTCAAAGCTCTAAGTAAGATTTCTAATCTTTGGATAGATTTAGTTTCGTTTTTAGGGATTGTTATTTATTAGGATTTCTATTAGAAGTTATTGGGGGTTATAAGTTTTGTCGAAAATCGATAGTGTTGCGTGTTTATACTCATTGATGATACATTTATTGCTATTGGAGTAGTTAGGATAAATTATTGGTGGAGTTATTGAATTTGTGGCGGTTGGGAGCAGTAAGTGTTATTAATATTAGGTTAGTTTTGTTTATGCACACCAAGTGTTCGATAAAATGCCCGAATGAGATTAGTTGAATTTCTAGGAAGTTTCCTTAGCTAGGACTTTACTAGTTTTGAGTTTGGATTATTTAGGATTAATCTTTAACATCGGAATATGAAATGTCTTAGGTGAGAAGAGCTTAAAGGTGAGGTGAACGGCTCGCAAAGGACGCCAGGTAAGTGAGTGTATTAGGAGTTCCGGCCACTAGGGCCCTACATCACAAGGATACTAGGGAGGTTTATTTGGGTGATTGTTTGATGATTATGACTTGTCGTGTGCTATGTTATGATGAATTTGAGTAGAATGATGTTATGATACATGATGTATTGCTCGTTCTCATAGTATGTCATTCCTATGTGAATCCATGTTCATGCATCATGTGTACGTTTTATATGATTAAGATGAGAATATGAAATGTAAATGTAAGCATGATTAAGTGTGGAACGGGGTGAATTAGCCACGATTATGTTCTCAAGATTTAGTACGGTTCGCGAATCCTCCTT